>OX638067.1:37478369-38074363 GCA_951804385.1 Trifolium dubium
ACATTATGGTGGATGGATTACAGAGATGCACTGGATGCTTTGGGGCTAGTTCGTTACTGTTGTAGGCGCATGCTTATGACCCATGTTGACCTTATTGAGAAGCTACTGAATTACAATTGTAATTTCTTATCCCTATATTATTCAATGTCGTGTTAATTTACTGATATCATTGGGTTTGTTTGTAATGATCATGCATTTGTTTGGTTGCAGCTTTGGAAAAGCATGATGGCAATTAAGGACGACCAAGATGTGTTAGTTGCACCGCAAGTCTTGTGGCCGTATGTCAATGTTTATTTTTTTTGCCCTTTTGTGTTTTAACAAGCAGTATTAGTTTCTGTTCTGGATCAATTGTGGTGGTTGAACGGCTACTGTGATGTGCAACTTATGGTAATTACTTTTGTAATTTTAGTATGTGTGATGGCAGAGCTGTGTTGTATCGTACAAAATCGTTAAATATTGACAGGATTTTATAAGTTTTTTTCCTCCAAAGTTTAATTTTCATGACCGTTGTGTAATACGGTAAGTACATCAGAATCAATCATGTTTGTGACCTTAGAAGTGAATATGCTATGTCTGATACAATTAATTGACAGCAGAAAAAATCTTTACACTTATTTCTATCAAAAAAGATCTTGACACTTATTGTGTATATGAAACAAGTCATTTTTTATGAAAGTTGGAATTGATACTAATGCTTGTAAATTTAAATCTTGGAACATTGATACCTGATGTACTTTGATGCCAGTTGCAATTTAACATGTACTTAGGCAATGTTTGATTCTGTGTTGTTAAGCAAAGGATGTGCGTTTTTTGGGGGAAAAGCTATTTATTCAATAAAATTTGTGTTTGGTGATTAAAAGCACTTCTACATGAAGCTAACCCTTTATTTTATCTCTCCTCTGAAAAATCTATTTGATAAACTATTGTTACTCAATGACTTTATTTTTAAAAAATTTTTTTTTTTAAATCTTTAACAAACAAATGTAATACTTTTCATTCAACATGTAACAAACATTTTTAACAAAAAAATAAAAGACTAACAAACAAAGTCCCTCTTCATTTGACAAATTTATCTCTATTCTATCATCAAAAAAACTTATCTCTATTCTTCTTTTATTTAGTCTTTATCTATATAACTGAATTCTTAAAATCAGTAGTAGCTTTTGCGTAAAAAAAACAAATCAAAATCAGTTGTAACTTAATGACTTATGTAAAAGACTTATAATCTTCTTTTTTTTCTTTTCAAAATTTAAGTATAGAAGGTTTTTTTGTTGCGGCAAGTTAAGTGTAGAAAGATAATACAATATTTTTTATTGACTAAAGATAAATACAATAGTTATCGTAAAAAAAAGTAAGATAAACAATATTTCAAATCAATTTCCTTTAATTTGCCAGAATTTCAAAACAGAATTATAAATATAAATGTTGAACTTATTTCAAAATTTAAAAATAGCACAATAAGGATAATTAACGCACAAATAGTGATTTCAGAGATTAGCTGTTGAGAAGAGTATATTGAGTCTATAATACAAAACGCTAATCGTTTTTTTTTTTTGGCTAGTAATTCAGATTTTTTGTTACAAAAAAATAGTTTATATTACGGTTGAAGTTACATTTCATCATCTTTTTTTTAATAAATATAAGTACACTCTTGGAGATATATATTAGTTAGTTGAGATTAAGAAGAGATATAAATGTTTTTTCGTTGATAAGTTTGAGATTAAAGATATTTTGACTGAGAAAAATAAAATTTTAAACAAACTATCAAAATGTCACCTCTTTAAATTATCAACTAAACTTCCTTATCTTTTAGTCAAAAAAAAAAAAAACTAAACCTCCTTATCTATCTATAAATACACAATACAAATCTTCAAAGAATTATCTCATACTTAGTAGTTAATCACTTTCTCTAAGTTAAGAAAAAGAGTTAACACAAACATGGATTGGGTTCGTGGTCCTTCACTAGGTAGTGGAACCTTTGCCACTGTCAATTTAGCCAAACACAGAAAAAACTCCGTTAACTTTCCTTCTATCACCGCTGTTAAATCATGTCATCTTTACAATTTTCGTCATCTTCAAAACGAGAAATATATACTCGATCGTTTAGGATCATCCCCATACATTATCAAGTGTTTCGGTGAAGATCAAACTTTTTTAGACGGAGAAGAGTATTACAATATTTTTCTAGAATACGCTGCCGGTGGTACTCTCTCAGATCAACTCAAGAATCACGGTGGTAAGTTACCGGAAAACCTAGTTCGTTGTTACACGAGGTTCATCGTTGAAGGACTCAAGTACATTCATGAAAACGGTTTCGTCCATTGTGACTTAAAGCTACCAAATATTCTTGTATTCGATAATGGCAATGTCAAGATTTCGGATTTTGGTCTTGCGAAGGAGAAAGGTCTAATACTAGAAAAACAGGAATATAGGGGAACTCCGATGTATATATTGTTGGGATTGATTGTAATGTAAGTCCCACATTGGTAATGAAGGAAAATAAAAGGTCAAGAAAATTATATTGGAGAAGTCCTACATTGTTTAGAATAGTGGAGAGTGGGAGAGTTCAATGTTATATAAAGAGACCTCAAGTTCCTTGTTTCAAGGCACCAAGATGTAGTATCACTTGTAAACACTTTAAGTTTATATTTGTGTCTTTGTTTTTCTCTTATGCTCTTGTTTTAGAGTATTGTGAGATGTAGTTCAAATATTTACTTTGGAGAGTGTGGGTGTACTCGGGTCATGGGTGTGGTTGAGAGTGAGTCTATGTGTTGTAACAATTTTCACATAGTGTTATTCTCTGGTTGTCGGTTTAGACAACGGCTGTGGTTTTTTCTCCGGTTTTGGAGTTTCCACGTTATATTCTTGTGTTTTTGATTGCGCTCCTTGTTTATTGTTTTTACTCCTTCGGCACTGGTATTACCCAACAGTGGTATCAGAGCTTCCGGTTCAAGCTTCTGGTTCGTTGAGATATCAAGAGAGATATCCTGGTAGGTGCTAAAGAGGAGTAATGATTCAGTGATTCTGTGATGAAGAAGCTGGATGAAGGAGTGGATGCAATCTGGGTTACATTAGGGATTTTGGGCATGAAATTGTCCAGGTTGAGCAAAAAAACTCTGAGGTAAGTGTTAGCAATGTTTCTCTTGTTTTAAGAGATGGTGATGGTCTTTATGGTATTTCCGTTATACCATGGAAAAATACATGTTATTGCTAGCGGATTCAAAACAACACACGGGCATTGGTTGGCATTGATGCAAGGTGTGTGGCGAGATGTGTCGATGGCTGAAGAACTTCCTGAAAGCCAACATGGAAGTTGCACCATAATTTTTCAGCAGGTTTCGACATGAAATTCTTGGAATGGTTTAGTTCCAAGTGAAGAAAATCTTGGGATGGTCTAATTCTAAGTGAAGAAAATTCTTGGAATGGTTTAGATCCAAGTGTAATGTACTCTTTATGGTGGAGTATGATAATTTAATTTGTCGGTATAGACAATGAGAATTATGATTGTCAGTGTAGACAATGATTGTCGGTATAGACAATGGAAGCGGAAGATGAAACTCCTACAATCCAGGTGGAGATTGTTGTGGTTGATTGTCGGTGTAGACAATGAAGATTGAAGACCATTACAATCAAGGTGGAGATTGTTGGGATTGATTGTAATGTAAGTCCCACATTGGTAATGAAGGAAAATAAAAGGTCAAGAAAATTATATTGGAGAAGTCCCACATTGTTTAGAATAATGGAGAGTGGGAGAGTTCAATGTTATATAAAGAGACCTCAAGTTCCTTGTTTCAAGGCACCAAGATGTAGTATCACTTGTAAACACTTTAAGTTTATATTTGTGTCTTTGTTTTTCTCTTATGCTCTTGTTTTAGAGTATTGTGAGATGTAGTTCAAATATTTACTTTGGAGAGTGTGGGTGTACTCGGGTCATGGGTGTGGTTGAGAGTGAGTCTATGTGTTGTAACAATTTTCACATAGTGTTATTCTCTGGTTGTCGGTTTAGACAACGGCTGTGGTTTTTTCTCCGGTTTTGGAGTTTCCACGTTATATTCTTGTGTTTTTGATTGCGCTCCTTGTTTATTGTTTTTACTCCTTCGGCACTGGTATTACCCAACATATATCACCCGAAGCAGTGAACGATAATGAATATGAAGCGCCAACAGATATATGGGCTCTTGGTTGTGCCGTTGTGGAAATGTTTACTGGAGAGCCTGCATGGAATAATAGTAGTGATTCGAATATTTGGTTGTTGTATGTTCGAATCGGAATAACAGAAGAATTACCATTGATTCCAGATGAATTATCAGAAGAAGGAAAAGATTTTCTTAAAAAGTGTTTTGTTAAGGATCCTTTGAAAAGATGGAGTGCTGATATGCTTCTGAAACACCCTTTTATCTTTGGATAAGAAAAAAATCAAATGAAAAGATGAAGATTTGGATAGAAAAATACACAGACATATAATGTATATCTTTTTTTTATATCAAATATTCTTTTGTAATTTATTTCAAAATTAATTATTTTTGTCATTTTTAATTACTTTAATGGGTCAATATTGTTTTATTTGATAAATTTATAGTGAAGTGGGGTTAAAAGGGGAAAAAAGTCAATTCAAAATTGAAACTAAATTTAATTTTTGAAAATCTTAATATAGAAATAAAAAAATATTATGTATTTTTTTAAGGTATTTTTTATGTGGCTTATCTGAAGTGCCAATATAATTAAGATCTTTGGGATGTTTTAATTGCAACCTTTATACCATTTTAGTCATTATATAAAAAATATGAGAAAGAAAGGAAAAAAAAAAACATTCTCACGATCATGAATAATGCTAAATATTGATGGAGTTGATGGGATGAACATATAAAAGTTGTGAGATAAAACTGTCAATTATTTAAAAAATTCTAAGGTGTCACAATTTGTCATCTCTTGAACCTACCTACTAATAATGCTTTGTTCATTACCAAGAGCATCTTCTTTTTTTCTTCAGAAGGAAAATGACTTCATTAGATGCATATATTTAATGTTAAACAGAAAAATAGCAGCTTTCTTCCTTTGTCATATATGCTCATAAAACTATTATTGATTCACTCAAATGTTGTTCTTTCTAAGATGGAATTTCTTGCTACCTTTCTTCCACGGAATCCATGTTCTTCTTCTTCATTATTCACCTGAAAATTTTCACATGTGAAGTCATCATGGTGCAGTCATTACAATTGTCAAGTACATCTATATTATATATAGCCAATCAAAATGTTGGATTTAGCAAATCACATATGTCATGAAAGTGACCAACATGCATGGATCCATTTGCTATAAATAAAACTCACATTAAATTCTTGTTGATTAGTGGTTTCTAATCTAACATATACTACATTTATTCCATTTTAGAAGAGATATTTCACATTTTTAATTTCGTTAGATAATTTATGTATCTTGTCTAAAAATGTGAAATATCTCTTGTATAAAATGGTGACTTGGTGAATACTCAAGAGTCAAGAAAACAAAAATGTGTGCTATTTAATAAATATACTTTAGAATATGTGTGTGAAATCTCCTAATTGATTAAAGCATAATCTTTACAAAATGCCATGTCAAATCAAATGAAAATTAATAATGTAGTAGAATATAATAGATGCACATCATGCACCCCTAATTAAAATTTATTGAGAATCTACAACAAATTTCTAAATAGGTGGATAAATGTCATGCTGATTGGAAACCAACAACATGATTAATTTAAAGTCTTTGCCATTGAATGCATGAACTCTACCTTTACTATTCACCACCATGTGATATAAAGAAAGTGACAAGTAATACTATAAATGCACACAGTATCAAACCAAAGAATTTAATCTCTTCCTACTACTTGTAACAATTTTCTTTTGTTAATACTTATAACAAGTTTTAATAAGCTAAAATAATTTTTCTTAATTTCAATTATAAGAAAACTAGTTAATAAATAAACAAAAATTTAAATAATTATATATTTTTTTACCTCGGCATCATCATGAGGGTCCACTTGGGAGTCAAGATCCACTAATTGATCTGTCTGGTTACAGCTCTCTTCATCTTCTTTGAACTGAATTGGTGGGCAATTAGCCCACTAAAAATGAGAAAAAGATTCAAAATTATGATTAATTCACCAATCTTGAATTTTTTGTTCTAAATTGTGTTCTGTAATGTAACGGTTTTAGAGGTCTTTATAACAGTATCGCAACCGCAATTTAAAATCACATAATTTTGAAACTAGTCCTTACATTTTTTGCAGCTGTACTAAAAGCTTCCTTGTGAGCCATGTCAGGGTGTTGAGCCTTTAGCCTTTTAATCTCTTCTCTGCATTAAAAATATTCACAATATTAGAATTCAAAATTTCTAAGTGTGTATATATAATAGTGTAACTTTGTTTAATGTAATATTACTTGATGAACCGGTTATACGCTGAAGGTGTTCTTTGTCTCTTCTCTGGTGCTGCATAGAACAATGATTCACTCATCAAATAAATATAAAATCATTAGCTAAACCGTTACAAGTAATCATTTTATAACGGTTCTCAAAGGGATTTGAACTCTGTCTCTTAAAGTTATAAATCGAGCTTTTATCACTGAACTGACACCTCATGAACTAATATATAACTTTTTTTGTTGTTACACTAAACTTGGTGAGTAATTAACTTTTAGTTGAATTAAAAAAGCTATTACATACGTTTATTGACTACATTGGTGATTGGAATTATATCATCTTCTTCACAATCATCAGAATAAGTCATTATGGAAGCACTATTACTGTTCAAAGCCTTATTTGCATCTTCATCTGGACTACTATTTTCTTTTGGCTGCAATTTGAAAATAAGTCATATTGAGACTAATTAACTTGAATAATCTAAAAAGATTATATATAAAACACAAAATATTTGAACTATCACCTCAAGATTAGTAAGAGATGCTAAAAGCTGAAAAGGAACAAAAGAAGCTTTCATCATATTAACAGATAACAGACTTGTGCAATGGCCACATCTTACTGTTACAATCATTGATAAGCTGCTGCATGGAACACTTACCTGCATAATAATCTCAAATCTAAAATGGTGTTGTAGAATCTTAATGAAATGAGGTTAAGATTAGTTAAGTTAAGATAGAACTTATTACCATTAAAATGGTGTTACAAAATCCACATTGTACATAACATATTTGTTCTGGAAGATCAAAAAGATGGTTAAGTGTTGACATGAATGAGAGTGTTTGAATGTGTTGATGAATGAGTGTTTGTGTGTGAAAAGGGAAGAGAAAGAAGAGATATAATAAGATATATATGAAGATGTAATGTAACTCTTTTGATACAATGAAGCATTTATAGTTGAAGTTGAACACTCATAATCAATCATCATCTCACTTTAATGATTTTGTGATATAATTGTGATTTTCATTGCCGGAATCCACTCCAACATTGAACCTAATGAAGTGGTGAGTTTGAATTTTATTTTGTTTTTTTAAGGCTTAATAATTCTTATAAAACTGTTTGTAAGGCGATAATTGACCACTATTTTTTTTTTGTACAATGATTGTCCATTATTTACAAATACATTTTCGGTCTTTTATCTTTTTTAACGTGAAACTCTTAACACACACATCTGCAGCGTATGCTGAATGATTGATAAGGAAGATCTGATAATAGGTGTCCCAATAGCAGTAACATGATAATAGATTTTATATACAGTACTATGATATCGTATATATATTAAAATTTGTGTTTAGTCTAACATAACCTCGACCTACAAAACCAAATTCTAAATTATTCATGTCTAACACTTTTTTTTTGACAAACATGTCTAACACTTATAAACACATTTTCAGATATTCTCTTATTTTATTCAGAACTCTTAACAAATATTAGGAGTAAAATTACAACTATACCCTTCATAAACAAAGAGATTTTTTTGGTACACGAATGAAATAACAACTCATTAGGAATTTACATACACAAAATCGAGAGACTAGAACTTGAATCACAATTATGGACATTCAACCTAAAAAATTTCACCATTTTTTAGTGGTTGAGTTAGAATTTGTGTTCATAACAAAAGAGATTATGATAATTTCATTTCACCTATTTGCTTGAATGTGTTATATATTAATATAATAACTGACAAACTTCTCCATTGGTTGCAGTGGCTCAAAGTTCTATGGTACTTTGCAGAATGAGTTAAAGTACTTGTTTGTTTCATGTGTTGTTTTCTCTTTTATTGACACTTATAACTCTCCAAGCCTTCTCTCTGTCCTAGATGAAAATGAAAGTGGAGAAATTTTTTCTATAATAGAAAATAGTGAAAGTTTCCACAAGGGTATGCACATTGAGAAGGTAATTAATTAAAGAAGCATCTTATTAGGATTTGTCTTTCATGTAAGACAGCAAAACAAATTGACCAATGAAAAAAAGGATCCTCCCCACTTTCTGTGCTCTCTTTGGCATGTGTCACTTCTCATCTATTTTTGTTTCATAGTTGAGTTATAGGATTCTGCATTAACCATGTATTATCCATTTCATTCAAAACTTTTTTCTGTTGTTTCCTTAACTCTCTCCCATGTGATTGCACATGAGTTATTAGATTTTGGAGAAGGTCAATATTTATATTCATTCTACAAATAAATGTGGAAAACTTGAGCAAATATTCTTTGATTTTGAAAATGTTACCATTATAAAAAGTTTAATTATCAAAAAAATAAAATTGGTCTTCTTCGCGTCTCAATCTCTAATACTTAGCAGAATAATTAGGTGGTTGGATAATTCAAGTGGTTTGAGCTAAAAGTGGAAGAAATTGCGGTATAAAAGAATTAGAATTCAAGTCATACAGTGAAGGAGAAAAATAATAACATTAACAATTATATATCTTTTGGTATTTCTAATTTTTTGTCGTCATCAATTCAAAAAATCTTTCAGATAGTCGGATCTACCATTTAAATCGAGTTCATATTAGACGTCTCCTTTAAAAAAAATTAAAAAAGGTAGAAAGTGTTGATATTAATGATTATTCAAAATTGTCTTCAAAGAAATTTGAAGGTTGTTCACCAAAAAAATATGTATGCGATCAAATCCTTACTTAGTTATGATACTTTGAAAAGTGCTAAAATGAAGAAAATTGTGTTATGAAAGATTGACAAAGAGGTTTATAGCTTAACATATCTTAAAGTAGATTAGATTTTATTCCATGAGGTCATTGCACATTTGCATGCATTAAAGTGGGTGGGGTTTAATATGAAAATTGCCCTTGCTTCTTCAATGCAAACAACTAACATTTGCAACCCTATTTTTATAGGCTTCATAGGGTGACTAGGACTAGAATTTTCCACAAAGAAGCACATTTGTGAAATTTCTTTACATGTTATGATAAATTGCTATGTCCCACAAACAAAATGAACGAAAGTTGTGAGGTAGGTAGGAATCAAGAACCGCGGATATATCTCTCTTATTGTTGCATTATTATTTTTAAGTCAATTTTTGTAGCTTATTATAAAGATAAAGATAAAAGATGTTATTGGCTTCTTGCAATAATTTTTTTTAGGCTACGTTCATTGTTTATATTTTGGACTTTTCTGATTTGATGATTTTGTCACAATTTTAAAAAAATTGATGGTTGTTCTTCGTTCTACTAAATTAATCTGAATATTTTTCATGTCTTTTTTATCTATTGAGAAATAATTTTTGATAGTGGCAATTTTATCAAAAGATATCTTCTGATAATCCAAATCATATCAAAAGATTATGTTTTTGTAATATATCCACTCCTATTTTATAGCTTATTTATATCTTGTTGGAAGAGTTTGGGACTTTCATGGAAATAGTAAAATCGCCTAATAATGAAGTTCTTGTGAAAATTTCTTTGCTTCTGATTTTCCTAATATAACATGAGCAATATTATGCTATCTAGAATCCTTGCTCTTAATATATTTTTTAAGGTCAATCTCACTAATATTTAAACAGGGTGACTATAACAAAACTAATTTGTAATGTGAGGATATCTCTACTTATAAATTTATATTAAAGTCTTATTATTATAACCGACATCTAGAGCCGAGTAACCCCATAATAATGATATGATGATAGAAGGTGACCCAACAGATCTTAGATAGACCCTGCTGATATCATTTTAGAATTTTACAATGGACTTAACTCAAATGAAATTTGTCTGTACTTATAAATTCATGTTCAGGACTTATTTACAAGACTCTTACCAAAATTCATGAAACTGGATACGTATTGTGAAACTAATGTGGTATAAACCAAAAATACCTTAAAGAATCTATGATGTATAAACCAAAAACTTAAAAGACATATAAATGCATTTGGCCTAATTACTGTCATGAAACATATATTGTGTATACACCACAAGCAATATCACTAATATAATTGTTGGTCCAATTGTTAGTACCATATTTATAAGCAACATGAGGAGAATTTTTTTCTATCTTTGAGAATCAAAGAGCATTATAAGAAGCTTCTTTTGCATATGATGACGTCTATCCAAAGATGGAAAGTTTTTCGCTATAGTTCTAAAAGAGTTAAAATTTGTCTTCTTTAAATATGTTGCTATATGCACAACTCATATTCCAAGCTGTTATTTCACATAAGGTGTCATTGACTCACTGAAACTTTTGCTATCTATATGAACATGAGAAACTATAAAGTGCAAAGCTATGCACCAATTTCATGGCATGGATTACTAAAAAGAGAAAGAGTGATTTGAGTTAGCTTTTAAGACTCATAATTGTGAGATGTAGTAGTTCAACCTCAAAGAAAAGGACTAAAAATATTTGAAGTGTTTTTTTGAAGTTTGAACTAAAATTGGTGAGTCAAATTTGAGATCATTAAACCTTTGTAGAGTGACACATTGAGGTGTCACTGTTGTCAATTGAAATCTAATCAAAGGTTTTCAACTACTTTGTTGTCAATACACCTTTACCTTACTTTGTCAGAAGTACTATTAATTGGACTCAGAGAGATTTAGTAATAGTAATTTGTAGTTTAATGATGTTGACAAAGTTTTTAGTTCTGTTTTTCTCTTCTAATTCATGTTTCAGTTTTTATGTGGTTCTTTTAAAAATTTATGTTAAGAGAAGGACAAAGCTTATGTCTTGTTCTTTGGTTTTTTTTGTCGAGATTGGAGTATCCACCGCCGAACGCAGTGACTAATCTCTCGCTAGATTGGAGGCACTTCGATGGGTGGGATAGCTGACCCAAAGATTTAAAACTGCTTCATACTTAAGGTGATGATCGAACCCTCAACCCTTAGTTAAGGGAGGATGAGTCCCAACCGCTCAACCACACCCCTTGGGTTGTTCTTTGGTGTTGTGTGTTATGTTTTTTATTTTTAATTAAAAATAAACCAATATCATATTTTTAAAATGGAAAAAATACTTGTCTTTTGTAAAAATAAAAGAAATGGTCTCTTTGTGAGTGAAGCAATAAGAAATATAATTTAAACAAACACAATTTTTTAGGTATATAGACGAATTGATAAACACTATTTAAGGGGGGGTTATTGGATTGAGATTTCAAGGGATTTTGAGGGATTATTTTGACAAAAAAGTCTTGAAGATTTTAAAAGACTTCGTGGGATTATATTGATTTTGTGAGATTTTGTGAGATTATTAACACAGGATTTTGTGGGATTATAATACAAAAAAAAAAGTTTTGATTAAAAATCTTGATTGAATAACAATGGATTGCAAAAAAGAAAAAAAGTCTTGATTGAATAACACAAGACTTTTAAAATCCATTAAAATCCCTCGAAATCCATTAAAATCCCTCAAAATCCTAATTGAATAACCCCCCTAAAACTCAAGTTGAAAAATATACTCTGACACGGAGATAAAAGGAGAATTAGGAGAATCACAAACTCCAGCTTTAATTTACTATAAACATTTTATACTCGCAATTAAAGAATGGTTTGGTGGTAGGGGTGGGAATAGGTCAGGTCGGCCTACAAAGATCTATGACTTGTATAGGTTCGGGTCAGGTCAAACCGTTTTCTTAAATATAGTAGACCAAAACTTTTTTATAAGCTTATTTAGCTAAATAGGTCATGCTACAGGCCATTGGAAAACCCTTTTAAACATATTAGGCCGGCCTATTTAGATAAATATTTAATTTTGAACTAAATTTTAATTCCACGAATTTTACAATAAACTAATTTTTTGCTTATATAAATATATTACTATAAATTATAATTGAAATATGATGTTTATATAGTTAAATTCTCTAAA
Organism: Trifolium dubium; assembly: GCA_951804385.1. Lineage (NCBI taxonomy): Eukaryota > Viridiplantae > Streptophyta > Magnoliopsida > Fabales > Fabaceae > Trifolium > Trifolium dubium. The sequence continues at coordinate 37,490,630 of OX638067.1, forward strand.
GTATTACTCCCTCCGTACTAAAATATGTCGTTTTTAAAAAAAATTGTACCACAATATATGTCGTTTTACATTACCAATGAAGCATTTAATGTTTCTTTTCCTCTTATACCCTTAATTAATTATTTCTCTTTCTTCTTTCAATTCTATAATTTATCTCTCACATGTCATTAATGAAAGATAATTTTGTAAACTAACCCATAATTTATCTTTCAGAGATGGAAGTACGTCTATCATAGAAGAATTGCCTTTGAACATGAATTAAGTGACGGGATGGTAAAGAACAAGGAAGTTATGAATCTGGTTAAGAAAGCTGGATTAATGTAGACTGTGACAAAATTTGGATGCTGCTATGAACAGCTCGTCAAGAAATTCTTAGTTAACATTCCTAGTGATTGTGACAACCCCTTGAGCAAAGAACACCACAAGGTGTATGTTAGGGGTAAATGTGTGGAATTGTCATACTGTTATAAATCAATTTTTAGGAAGAGATGTGAATCCTCAAGCATAGTTGGAATTCACTGACAATGAAGTTTGCAAGAACCTGACTGGTAACAAAGTCAAGGTGTGGCCAAAGAATGAAAAACTCTCAGCTACCAAGCTCACAACAAAATATGGGACATTAAATAGGATTGCTGCTGCAAATTGGGTCCCCACTCATCACTATTTCAATGTGGCTACTGGACTGGGTAAGTTTATCTACGTTATAGGCAATGCAATTCCCTTTGACTTTGGAAATCATATCTTTCTGCAAATTGTGAGATATGCCAAGCACCTTACTTCTGTAAAAATGCCCATTGCTTTTCTTACTTTATTATGCTCCATTATGCTAGCCCAATATCCTTCTCTGAAGGACATAATGACTTTCCTATGAAACGGGGTAGCAAGCTGAATGTTATCCTTCAGAACCCCAACAAGCATAATGTGCAGGATGATGTGGGTACATCTGTCCCCGGTTCCCTCTCTAGGTCTGACATGATTGATGAGGTGAAAGCTACTTGCAAAGAGTTAGCTGAGAGGAAGAGCAAGTTTGAGTTGGTTATTGCTGCACTGGAAAAAGAGGAAGTTGATCAGGGTGTGGCTGACAAGGGTGAGCATGATGACAAGGAGGTTGGTAACTCTGTCTCTGGCTCTAAAGACGAGGAAGATGAAGACAAGGAAGAAGAAGAAGAGGATTCTCTAGAGGAAAGTCCTTCTGCATGACCCTATTTTGGTGTTATGTAATTTTCTACTTTTTCTTCTGGATTTTGTTATTTTTCTTTTTTGGGCACTTGCCCTGGATATGATTTAGCACTATCATGTGCATATGGTCTGTAACCTCTGAATATTGTGCACTCTACTGCACTATTTGTGCCCTTTATATCTGATGACATGCATTTTCTTGCACTATATGTGCTTATTATCTCCTTTGATTTTTATGCTATGCGAATCTGGTAGCTTCTCTTATATGTTCTCTCTGAATCTGAAGACTTATGCAATGATATTATCTGTTTGGCAAAATTTTATGTCTAAGAAGGGGGATTAGTTAGTTGTTTTTTAATTGTTAGTTGTTTGCTCTTGCTAATTTGATACTCTGATATATCTCCTATCTATCTTTCTCTATGCCATGAAGATCTGAAGATTATATACCATGTGAGTTGTTAGTTATGAAGTGTTGGGAGTATGTTATTTATCTGAAGTATGATGTGCATGACTATGTGGGCACATTGTTTTCCACATGAATTGTGTTAGTTGTTAGTTGATGATTATGATGTATGCATGATGAGCATGAAGATGTGGACACATTGTCAGTGTCTCTATGAATTGTAAGTTATGCTTGATCTGAGATATGCATGATTTGAGGAGGAGAAAAATTCTTTTTCTTGTCAAATTTACATGAAGCTATTATTGAGGGGGAGTAGTGCTTGTATGAAGTTGTTATTGAGGTGGAGTTTTGGCTCATGTTTGTTATCCCACTCTTGTTACTTATGTGCTTGCATGCATTGTGCTATTCTGAGTATGCCAAGCCATATATGTGTTTGCTTAAACGCTGATATGAGGATGCCTCTATCCGCTGTTTCTCTTGTGTGTGAGGCCGTTTATTATCCGTTGTTGTGTGCCTCTGATGTTTATCGTTGAAAGCTTCTTTGGTAAGCATTTCCTTAAGGAATCCACTATGTGAATTGTTGATTGTTCTCCTTTAAGTTGTTATTCTCTAATCAATATGAAGGAGTGTGTTAATTTTTATCTCTCTGCATTGATATACGATCCAAAATTGTTTAGCCAAAAATTTGCCAAAATTGGAGATTGTTACTGTTTTTGTGTTGACATCATTTTTGGCAAAACACAATGTGAAGAAGAACGTGCGCACAACAGTGAAAGAGACATTATTATGTTACTAGACTTTGACCCGCGCGATGCACGGGTATTTTAGAATGTTTATAAAATTCAATTTAGCTGTGAAAAAATTGCAAACAAATATGTAACACAATCACTTTAATTCATAATGTAACCATCCTTAAAGTATCATATTTCAAGTTACACACATATTCACATCTAAGTGGATTAATTATAACATTATAAAAGATCAAATCCATTTGGGTTGACTTGAGACTTAGGAGTGTGATCTTGAGATCTTAAATTTGATTTTTTTTTTCGGTATTAATTTAGATGAATTAGTTTAGTTTCCTAAAAAAAAAAACATTATAAAAGACCACTTTACACAACATTTGTAATTTTAGTTGTATCTTCATCTCGTCATCGATTATCAATATCTTTAACTCATTCATTGTAACTCTTGTTTACGGAAAACTATCAATAAAAAACTTCTAATAAATATTATTACCAGATATAACTTTACCTTAAAAGATTCACATTATGTTTAGAATGAGATTATCATAAACAACTTTGTGAAGATATTAAATTAGAATAATTTCAATATAAAAAATAAATTACATACATTTTGAAATTATCATACACTAATAACATTCTAAATTACTATTAGTATATCCACCTTGGTGAAGACTTGTATAGGATGACGCTATTTATAAACAATAGTACATTGTACATTTTGAGCTTTACATGTGATAATCACAAATGCACACAAAATATGGCTTCAATTGAAAAGTGTTTTTGAGTAGCATAGACCTACTTCGATCTAGGGGCAGGGGTGTAGAGAACTATTCCCATTTTCTTTTCTTTGATGCTAATCCATAAACTTCTTGTTATTGGATTTGATTATGGAATAATCAAAGAATCACATAATCAAAATCTGCATTTTTCAAATAACATACAAAATAGTTGTGAGAATGAATAAATATATTGTTAGAAACTAAACTAATTTTCAAGGGAATGAACTAACAAAAAGACTTAGAAATTGTTTGATGAAATTCAAAACACAGCCACATTCATTGAAAGACTTGGAAAACATGACAACTTCATTACTTAATGTTCATAAATGTTTTATTAAAACTCTAAACAAAAGTATCTATCAAAAAAAAAAGTACATTGCAGATGAAGAGTGAAATTGTGCTTTGAGATTGAAGCGTGCTCTTAGTAGAAGAGTTGTGGTGATTTTTGATGTTGTTGCGCGTGCTATTTTTTACTTTTCAATTGCACGCGTGATTATGTTTTCATGTTTTATTTATTTAATTGAAATCAAATTGGGATGGATTATTATTGGGCTAGGAGTGATTAGGTTAAAATTAGGGTTAAGAGTTGATTAAGGTTAATTAGGAGATTTAACAACTTTTAGATATATTAAAATTAAGATTAAAATGTATGAAAAAGTTATGATCGTGTTTCGTATCGTATACAAAAGAAACACATTTTTTTATAATGTTTGACTTGTCCTCTGTTGTCATATGAGCTTATATTGCTACGTATTCAATGGAAGAGTTCCCACCACGTGAACTCGCATGCTCCTCTTCTAATCTTCCTTCAATTTTGGAGTGATTACTTTTTTCAAGTTATAAAATTGTGGGTTAACAGGTATATACCTCCTGTAAAGTACTCCCTCTAATCCTTATTATAAGAAGAAATTTACTTTTTAGATTCATAGAATGTATGATGTATCTAATTCATAATATGGTCTAGATACATAAAACATTTCATGAACCTAAAAAGCAAATTTTTTCTTATAATAAGGACCAGAGGGAGTACATGATTTTTGCAGTACCCCTGTAAAATATTTTTTTGAGAATACCTCTGTAATATTTGTATTTTTGCAATACCCCTGGACTTTTTCAACAATTACATTTTGTGGGGGTTTTGAACCGCCGCAAATAAAAACTGCAGCAAAATATAATTTTAGTGGGAGTTTTAAACCGCGGCAAAGAAAAAACCCCGCAAAATGTAATGTTTAAAAAAATCTAGGAGAGTATTGCTAAAATGCAAATATTACAGGAGATATTCTCAAAAAAATATTTTACAAGGAGTATTGCAAAAATCATGTACTTTACAGGGAGTATATACCTATTAACTCTAAAATTGTTTTAAAAAAATTATACTAAATATATCCTCAAATCTGAATTCAATTGACACAAATTTCAAAATTATTAATCTAAACTTGAATTCCAAGTATTCTACTTGGTTTGTAAATTTTCAAATACCATTATCTATATCTAACAAAAAATATTTAAATTTCGTAGCATAATTTTTTTCCCCATATTTCATTCATGCTCCAAAGATAAAGCCCTTATTATGTTGTTACTCCCTCTCTATTCCTAACCTCCATTTCTTTTTTTATATGAGAGAAATCATTTTATTTACATTGATTAAATAATTTAAATATATCTATAACCAAAAAAATTAAATATATCATTATTCAATAAACCTATAAAACCTTTAGTCAGAAAGAAAAAAAAAACTATAAAACCTGCCACTGGTGGTAACATAATAAGCATATGAAAAGCGTTTTGTGAATCTATGATGAATCCAAAAGGATTCTTCTAGAGCATGTAGTTTTATTTTTTTTTGACAAAAGAGCCTCTAGTTTGGTATCATTGATCAATCAACCATATTGTTTCCTTTTCCCACTAATAAATTCTAATAGTTTTTTTTAATCGGATATCTTCCCCACACAAGTTAAAAACTAATCTCTTAAATCGAATAAAATTATAAAGGATGATAAAATTCTTCTATAAAACAATTTAACACAACTGTATTTTTAGGGCCGGTGTAATTTTTTTTTTCTTCCTTATTATTATTATTATTATTATTTGGTGTGATTATTCATATTCACCAGATCTTCATAATCATACTGCACACGTCTCTCTCACTCTTGCAAGAAAAGAAAGAAGCAAACCCAACTGCCAAAGCATCTTCTACCTTCTCAATTTCACTTTCTCCATTGTAAGTGCTTCTACCTTTTCAAGTTTTTTTCTTTTTCGAATTTTGTTCATACCCATCTTAAGTAATCAAATTGGATTCAACTACCTTATCATATTTTACATGTCTTACATATTTAATAATTATATGAATAGTTTCTAAATAATCACTTATATCATAAGCGCTTATATGCTGCTATAAGCAATTAACTTATTAGTTTGGACTAATAGCTAAATTAATTTGGGATACTCTTTGACTTAATTCTCTTTGTTTTCCTATAAGGGCTGTTTGGGTTGGATTATTTTAATTTTTTTTATTTGAGTTTATTAAGTACTTGTGATTGTGAGACTAATTGAGAGAGTTTATAGAAAATGTTATAGCTTGTAAACAAACAATTTTATTTTATTTTATTATAGAAATATCCTGTAAATAAGCACTTATACCATAAGCGCAATGCTATAAGCAATTAATTAATTAAGTCTATGTTTGATATTATGGTGGGGTGTCACAATCACGGTGATCCACCGGGTTTTGGAGAAGCTACAAGTTCTAGCTTCTGCAAAATCACGGTGGGTCACTGTTATTCTGGTTCTTCCACTGTGATACCAAACATAAACTAAGTAGTTTGGACTAAAAGCTATAACTGGTAGTATTGGCAACTCATGCATTTCAGCACTTATTAACAGGATTCTTAAGCCACACTACCATGACAGAAGATACTAATACCTTGAGTTATTGGTTGAATTGGAGATTTGCCCTATCTGCACTATTTATTTTATTTAGTATGGGTTTAGCATCATTTTTGATATGGAAGTATGAAGAATTCAATAAATCAAGAAATGAGAGGGTAGAAGAAGGGCGGCGAGAATCGGCTGGGTTGCTATATGAAGATGAAGCATGGAAGACGTGTGTTAAAGGAATTCATCCTAATTGGCTTCTTTCTTATAGAATAATTTCTTTTCTTGTGCTTTTGACTTTGCTCATTGCTAATGTAGTTGTTGCTGGAGGTGGCATATTTTTCTTCTACACTCAGTAAGTTAAATTGCACGTATTCTTTTATATTATTGCCTTGTTTTGTATGAAACTACTTAGAGATTAAATTAGATTAAACAAGTTATAAACTTGGTGTCTATTTGGATTGACTTATTTGAGTTTATCTGCTAGCGTAAACACTTGTAAGACTGTCTAAGAGAGCTTATGTAAACAACTTATATGAAAACAATTTGACTATTTTATCTTTTGTTATAGAAACAGCTTATACATAAGCACTTATATGATAAGTTGTTTATCCAAACAAGGCATTGTTTGCTTGAAGTAACTAAACTTTCAAGGCTTGAAAGTTGTTTGCAACTTTGCATGCTTTCTTCATTGATAATGACTAAGTAAACTATTACTTGTTGCTTAATATATTCAATTTGAATCTGTTTATGTTTCGTTTCTTTAGTAATCTCTAATATTAGGACTTTTTAAGAACATCACCACTGTAGTCTGCACTATACTAAGAAGGCTAGATTACAAGCCTTCTGTCCATTCTCTTTATCGCAATCTTGTATTTACAGTACAATGCTGCTACATAAGAAAAACAACGAAACTTTTTTTATGTATGGATATATGCTACTTGTCACGGAAAATAGCTCACAAGAATATCACAAACACATAATTGAGCTATTCACTTACTGTGTTTTCCGGCCAAGAAACAAATTCATCGGCTAACTATAGTAATACATGAGCTTTTCGTGAAGAAATCTTTCGTGATAAATAGTATTGCTGTTTTATTAAATATCTTTTTCCCTTGGTTGTAAACTCTGGCTTGGGTCCAATAAAGAGCTATTGTTAAAGTGAAGGCTCTTATTATGATTTATACACAAGTTGGGTAGTTAATACTTGTGAGTTGTTTTGTGAAACACTGCAATCTTGAGCATCCCTTTTGGTTATAAATATGCTGATTCTCTGTCTTTTTGTGGCTGCTGAACAGGTGGACATTTGCTTTGGTCACTATTTACTTTGCGGTACCACTTCGCTTCTCGAACTCTTGTATTGTAGTAATTTTGCATTTCTTTCCTTCTTCTTGGAGGGTTCGGAGGAATTTGGTCTAGTTAGATTATTCAAATTCTGTTATTACTTATATGTTCATATGCTCCATAGAAAAAACTGCTGAACATCAAATTTTCTTTTTATGTTTTTGTTCATATCTTCTCTAAGTGACTTCCTCTCTTAATTTCGATTTCAGCTCGCATCTGGTTTTTCTTTCAACAGAACTTGCTTTAACCACAAGAAATTCGAGGGAAACCCATCAGATGCAGAACGAGGCACTTATATGGCTCCAACACTTGATGGAACTTCAGATATACCTATCCTATTTAAGAGTTCATATGCCGATCGGGAACCTCTTGGTCAGAATACTGCGGGTGTATGGAGTTATATTATTCAAATACTATTTCAGGTAATTTACTCTTAATGATTTTATTAGTGTTTATTTGTTTAGTGCACAACATTTGTTTTAACTAATCTGTGTCCAACTTTTAGTCTTTGTCATCAACCACAAATTCACTTTTAAGTATAATATTTGCTTAGCAAGAATGAGCAACTGTGGGTTTTTCATTGTAATATTGGTTTTGTGAAAGAAATTGGATATAACTGAAGATGGTAGACTTGAAGCCGATAAAAGATATTTGCATTGAAAATATTTTATAGAAGTTTGTTTTTGTCAAATAACCAAATAAATGTTTAGCTTGAAATTTTTTCTCTTTTTTAGATGGAAACTTACACTGTTAAAATGAGTGGGTTTCTAAATAACACGGTTAAGGTTTTGACTAGCTTTCCAAGGTGGCAAAGAGAATTTATAACGGTTTAATCACATTATCACAATACTGCTTGATGTTATTGTTGTTGTTGCATTACAACACTGGCAGTCATCTGATTTATATTTTCAGTGTTTCACTAATTAAAACTTATTAAGGGGCGTGATTATTTGTCTACCCTCTTTGTGATTGTGATGCTCTACTAATAGTTTCTTTGGAGACATACCAGCTTTACTGAGTTTCTTGTTTTTCTGGCGTTTTAACTGAACTTTCTCTTTTTGTTTGTAATTATTAGGTTTTTTATATTGAGTCTAACTCATCCTTACAATATTGACTTGTAAGGTGAGTGGTGTCACTCTTTCTAAACTCTTTTCAGGTCTTATTTGTTTTCAATGTGGGACTCGGATTCCTCTCAATCACTCTTTCACGACAAACACTATTAGGCTTGGTGCCTGGATAGAGTGATGGGTGGCCCTGATCTATAGGCACTGATATCATATTAAACTTTCTATATTGGGTTTAGCTCATCCTCACAAAGTCGGTTTGTAGGGTGAGAGATGTCTTTCACTTAAAAACACATTTTCAGTTCATATCTCATTGAATGTAGAACTCTCAAATCAATACACTCTCCTGACACCTAGGACTAGAGATCTAGAGCGTGACCCATATGGCCCGATAATGGTTTTCAATGTTTTCTTCTTGTTCTTGTTGAGCTTATCAATAAAAAACTGTGACGGTATTTGAATTTTGTTGTGTTATTAATTGGTTAAACTTAGGAAGCAATCTATATCGATTTGTTTTAATTTTCTTTTAAATATGTAGACTTGTGCAGGTGCTTCAATGCTCACTGACATCGTATTTTGGCTCGTTCTTTATCCTTTTATGACACCCACAAACTTCCGTCTCGATGTTGTAAGTATAACTGTCTCTAGCCTATAATTTCATCTTTTGGTTGGAAAAGTTATAGGTTTTGGGGACTGTTTAGCATTTATTTTTGCTAAATAAGATGAAAAAGAAGAAAATAAGCAACAAGAAAAGAATATGAAATAAAAACCTAATCCTTAATGAAATGCGATCACATGATAAACTGTTTGGCGTTTGCTTACTAGTTTCATTTTTGTTAAAAAGTTAAAACATTTTGGAGATTCCCATTGAACATTTGATCTTACTAGCATATAATCAACATCAAAGCATTTGTGCTTTCACAGTTTATGTGAAAATGTTTTCACTTTTCAATTTGCAGTTCACTGTTGGTATGCATTCTGTTAACGCTGTGCTACTCCTTGGTGAAACATCATTGAATTGCATGGTTAGTTTATTTTTTTTCTCCTTTTGCTTATATTTCTCCTTAATTATCAACTTTAAGTTTACAACGAGTTTTCTTCTTAACACGTGCAGAGCTTTCCGGTGTTTCGATTCGCATATTTTATCTTGTGGACAGCTGCATTTGTGATTTTTCAGTGGATTATCCACGCCGTTGTTTCACTATGGTAAAACCGTGTATCCCGTCTTATTTCTATTGCTTTTCAATCGGCACAGTTCTGTTCATAATTTTCTATCCTTTTGTTACAGGTGGCCTTACCCTTTCCTTGATTTGTCATCCCCATATGCACCCTTATGGTATGTTCCTAAATTCAATTTGCCAAAAATATATTATCCATTTTACAACTAATTGACATATATTTCAACAAAGAATAATCTTGAGAGTATAGTACATTGAAACTTTTTTGACGGGTAGTACATTGAAACTAGAGTACTATGTTATGAAATATGTACACTTGAAATAAACTTGCAAGCAGGAAACAATTTATCGTGTAATATCACATGTGTATCTTATTTGATGCTGATTCGGGTATGTTTGGATTGGCGAAATGGCGTAGGCGGGTTAGATTTTTAAAAAATGGGTTTTATGTAATTTCATTCGGTTCAATTCCATTCAATCGTATATCACCAATCCAAACATATCCGAAGGCAACTATTGGATATGAAATTAATCTTGTAGATTGAAGTGAGCAGTTTTGGCTGATATATGTTTGTTGCACTCTTGCTGGACTTTTAGGTACTTTGCTGTAGGTATAATGCACGTTCCATGCTACGGCGCCTTTGCCTTAATAGTGAAGTTGAAGCACTTGTGGTTGTCAAAATTGTGTCCTGGTGCATGTCAGTTTGTACGATGACAACCATACAAGCAACATTGATTTTTTTTTTTGAAAGGAAAAGACGTTCCACAAACATTGATCATATTTATATATACTGTATTATTTAAAGACTAAACTCATAAAAGTTCTTTTATCTGTTGTGTAAATTGTTGCCTATGATGTCTTCATCCAAGGTAGATGTGCCAAAATATCATACATTGATTGATTCAACCCAAGTAAAATAAATAAGATATACTTGTGAGTGGTTGGAGTTGTCGTAGTGAACTATTATTAAAACAAATACATGTGCAAAAAATTTATAATTATGTTCAACATATAAATTAACATTATAGAAAATATGTATAACACAAACGAGTACAGAATGTGCCCGCTAGTAGTTATATGATTTTTTTCTAAAAAAAAACATAGGAATTTCAACCAATTGTAAGACTTTACTTTTTACTTTTTTTTATTAAAAAAAGTGCTTTCTATAACAACACGGAAGAACAGTAGCACCCTGGCTCTAACTTGAAAATAAATATACGCACAGATTAAAAGTAACAAGTAACTCATTCTTTTTTGACAAAAGAAGTTATCTCATTCTTGAGAGCCTTTTTATAATTGAATTTTATTTTTCCAAACTTGTAATAATCTGAGTATAATCATTCTCTACCAATGTGTTCCTAATGATGTGGATCATAAACATGAAACAAACACTGAAATAACAAATAATTTCGAATCCTAAACATTTCTGACATGTCTTCAAAAAGTTTCTAATGGATGATAATTCAATAATGTGAATTCAAGATTTTATGCCACAATTTCAAAAATATGGAAGTGAATTAAAAAGTCAAGATCTAATCCCTTGTGTGAGACTGTGCATGCCCCATAATCATGACCATATAGGGAGTAGACACTACAAGGCGCAAGCTGCTACTCATTAAAACCAAGTGTGCACTGTGCATGCCCCATAATCATGATCACATAGGGAGTAGACATTACACGGCGCAAGCGGCTACTCATTAAAACCAAGCATTGAACAGAAAAAAGGAAAACTATTAGTCACTAAGCATTACGTGATAAGAAGCATAAAAATGATTGCACAGTTGAAGAAATGATATTTGAAGCTAAGGATGGAGCGTACTATCGCCTTGCAACAGTTGAGAACATGCAAGGCATATGCAAGTATTGACACAAATAGTTGAATCATTATAGTCCAATCAATATTCAAGAACTTCCCACGAAGTTAATTCTCATTGATCCCAACTAGTGATTTCTAACCTGACCCTCCCATTCTCTTTTAGCCCAGGCTGTGTTGAGTTTTAAGTTTTAACATGTAAACACCAAAAGGAACAACCCCGTTCATGATAAATTTAATTCAACAGAGTTTACACTTATCCAGCTATGGCTTTACGTGTTCTCTGATAAACTCTTCTAGCTGAGATATCTCCCCAGTTAAACCAGAAGCGTCTGCAGTTGTAACTGTGTTGGAGCACTGGGTAAAGGAAAATGGCTCATTAGGTACCCCCAAAGTAAACTCATTTGTAACGTCGGCATCTGAAACTGCATTTCTTGATGCACGTAATTTGTCGCTGAAAAAGTAACACAAGTTAATGAAATCATGAAAAGAATCAGACTACCATACATTGGGTTGGATAATAAGCAATACGAATATATATCCATCGATCTCAGATAAAAGCATACAGATAATGAAATTAAAAGATGAAGTAGTTGATGAAAGATCAAATGAGTAAAGGTAAACAAATTTAAGGACTTGAAGCCATACATTTCTTTCTCAATTTGTCTGCGGATAAATTCTTTGGTGTGAGCAGTGACTTTGTCGGTTTTGTTGCAGAGAATAAGCAGTGGAATCTTCTTCCTCACAACACTTCCCTTAGTCAACAGATCATATAAGTACCTTAATACGTAAAACAAAAAATCAATATCTAAGGATATCCCTTCTTTCTCAAGAAAATCTTGAAATAGTGACTTGTTAAATTTATAATGCTATAAGATAGATCTTATTCTTATAGCTAATATTGACAGTGTTAGTTTATAAAAAGATGATAACTAGCAGTTTAATGGAGAAAAGAATTACTCTGAGGCAGCACGGCAATTTGGTAAGAAGTCCAAAGCATCAACAACAAAGACTATGCCAGCTGCTTGAGGCAAGTACTCATCCAATTTGGGTCGAAGACGAGAATGTCCAGGAACATCAACAATATGAACCGGTTTTATCTTCCCCTTCTGTCACAATGAAAAATACATAAGACTATTTCTGGTTTATTGTTTGGTCTTATGCCATATCATTAAACAAACATAATGACTAATTTGACAAGCCAAACATGTTTCTTCAATTAACAACAAAGGATGAATATTCTCATTTAATACAGATGATAGGAGGGCAGAAGGCCAACACTACCTTCGATGTTTCGCCATGAAGAATAAACGTATCTTCATTAGGTTCCATTGATGTAACAGTACCCTGATGAGTAGAGCCATCCTTAAGCTGACACAGGCATAAGAAAGTGTGCCAAGAACATTATGTCAGCACAGGAAATATGAATAGAAAAATAAAATAATAATAGTATTACCTAAGGAATTGAATTATATCCCACCATGTAATATTACCTAAGGAAATATCAATAGAAAGAAAAATATTACTAATATTACCTAATGTAATAAGTAATAACACGCTTTCAGTTTACTATCAGAGTATCAACCACCTAACCTTGACTCTTTACTCTTCACATACAACCATACAAGCAATATTTAATCTCAATTATCATTTTTGCTGTAATATTACAACCATACAAGCGATGAATGAAAGCTTATCACATATTAGACCTAAAAAATCATTGTATTTCTTGTTTTCCAGATTACATACTGGATATATAAGATGTAGCTCTAGAACATAACTGTTAAACACCACAAACAGCAAACAGAATCCGGTATTACAATTCATTCATCGTACCTAGTATCACTTCATTTCTTCTTCTTATATCATTTTTTTATTGAAAAGAGGGCTAATGCCCGAAAAGAGAAAAAATACACCGCAATTAAGTAGGGAATAACTACCCGCAACATATTATCAACTACCAAAACATGACTAATCTGAACACAAATAAACACAAAATTAAGCACATTATCCATGTTTGGTTCCACTTCTAGAGAGGTCAAAATTGATTCCGGAGATGTATAATTGATTCTGACATGTTTGGTTTCATTAAAGTAGAATTGATTCTGTCTTCAGAATTGATTCTAGAATTCATTTTTACACTCAAAATTATATTCAACTAACTTCTCCATGAATGTATCCAAACACAAATCATTTTATCTTCAACTCAATTTTGGTCAAAATTAATTTTACAGAACAACCCTGCCAAAATCAATTTTTCTCACCGCAGAACCAAACATACACCAATAGCAGGTGCATTAACTCATCAGTTCACCGACTAAACCGAAAGAATTAGGGTTTAACATAAAATACAAATTAAGAACATCATTACTAGCTTACCTGATAAAAGATAACAGTTTTCCCACTCCCACTAAGTCCCGTCAAAACAATGGTGTTAGACTTAGTGCGCTTCAAAAACCGAACTACAAAAAACAAAAACTATAAATTTGAAAACTCAAAATCAATTCAAGAATTGAAATTCAAGAACAAAACGAACTCACTCACATAAGAGAAGAATTAGGGTTGTGAAAACCGCGATAGCAACAGCGGCATAGAGTTGATTGGGAGGAACTTCGCGAAGATAATCATTTGCTACATTCCATAGGTGAGAAGCTTGTTCCTTCCATTGCTCTAACTCTTGCATTGCGATTTGGGGATTTTTCGTTTATTTAGGGTTTGCAGTGTTTTGAATTTCGTGATGAGTGCGATTTAGGGATTTTTCGTTTATTTAGGGTTCTGTCAGAAATGAGATTGGAAAATGAAAGTTTGTGTTTGGTAATGAAAGAAAATAAAAAGAAAGAAAGAGGGGGAAGGTATTTTCTTATTAACCACCACCACAAAATTTAGGGGTATTTACCCCCAATGACTTTAATTTTTTTTAAACTGATATAAATTTTTGTAAAATAAATTATTTGATTGAAAGTTTATATCATATAGATTATTTGTGTAAAATTTTAGACAAATCTAAAATCATTTGATATGTTATTTAGACGAATCAAAATTAACGGTTTTTGTGATTTTTTAAACACCGTTAATCTTTTTGTGCCTCAATAGCATATCAAATGATTTTAGATTTGTCTGAAATTTTACACAAATGATCTAAATGATATAAATTTTCAATCCAACGGTGTATTTTATAAAAAAAAATATATCGCTCAAAGCTTTTTGTAATAGATGGGGGTAAATATCCCCAAATTTTGTGGGGTACACAAGTTGGCACCGAGGGGGAAAGTAATAGAATTGTTTTTTTGTTTTTGACAAAATACTACCATCATTTATCTTCACTTTTATTTTATACCAAATCTATCACTTCCTTACTTCCTATTTTTAATTAAAAATAATAGATATTTATTCATTCAAATTGATAGAGTAGTATCGATACAATGAGAATTTAAAATAATATAAAATAAAAAAAGATAAAATTGTTAGATACTAAATCAAAATTATTAAAAAAATTAAGAAGATGTGGAACTCTATACTTGGCCACTAAGAAAGAATTCTATTGGACCTCAAAGGAATTAAGAGGCACAGTAACTTTGTTTTTATGTTATTAGGTGGCTTCTAAGGTGAGGGGGACATTAGGTGTGTTTGGTAGAAGAGAAATTAAGAAGAGAGAAATAAAAATACATAAACCAATGATACAACTTCTAACATAGCAGCTTCTCGCACATCATCTTATGATACAGTTTGAATTATATGAGAACCAATACACATATAATTGCCCAATTTGTGATGTAGTTTGAAAGCAATAATGAAGCTTCAATTTAATTGGTCCTAGAGTTCTCAGTCTTCATGAAGCCGAAAAATTCCTCGTTGATCATTAATATTAATTATGAAATTTTTGGTGCACTGATAACATATGTTAGACATGATGTGCCAACATCAACATGATGTGGTGTCGGATGTGCCAACATCTTTACTAGCGAAAAACACAATGAACAAGTAAAAAGTAAATGACATAAAGATAAAGTACACAAATTATTTGTCAACCCAATTCGGCGCAACTGCCCTAATCTGAGGGATATCAATCCATGAAAGAAATTCACTAGTGTAATGCTATCCTTAAGCTCTTTAGTAAACACCTCGTTTACAACTTACGTCTTCGCCAATACCCGTGTTATACTTCTACCTATGAGACCACCTAGATATGGGTTTCTCACATCCTCTCAGTTTGATGATTTCCATAAACAACGCTGTGTTTACTGAGCTTCGCCCCAACCTTACATTCAATACCATCAAAATAAGAGACAAACTCCATTGCAAATAACCTTACTCATACTCATACCTAAACGCTTAGAGTGATTTAAAAAAAACTCATTGCTTAAAAACTTCAGAGTACATGAATTTACAACTCAATACACAGTTCTTATGCAAGTATCAAAGTGATACAAGCAAATGCTCACAATTGACAAGACTAAAATCCTAGATTTATCATTAGGCACATGACGGCTTTAGGCTTTGCTTGGTTGTAAAGAGAGATTGAGAAGAGAGAAAGAGGTGAGAGAGAGTAAGAGAAGAGAGAAAGATGTGAGAAATATAGTAGATTTGTAGTATTGTTTGGTTTAAGAGAAAGAGAAGAGAAATAGAAGAGAGAGAAGTATTGATTAATTTTAAAAGTACAATAATACCCCTGTTTGTTTTTTCATTAAAAAAAAGTACATCAAAATAAAAAATAAATGAAAACTTGTTATTCCTGCTTATAAAATAAATAAATAAATAATTCATACAAAATACAAATGATTTTAAATTACAAAAATAATATAACGATGCCTTTTATTTATTAACCCATATGCTAAATTCCAATAAAAAAGTATTAAAATACTTGATTTTGGTTGTTGGGATCAAGCCATAAACTGGGTTCATAATTGCACGCAAGAATCATAGTTCCCACATGGCTTTGGATCGGTTACCGCAAAGGTCCTTTGGAAACGGTGATGGTGGATCGGTTGGTTTTGTATATCAAGTAGATTTTATACAATCAATTTCCATTTTTCAGATGATTTTCATTTGGATGATGAAGTAGGAGTTATATGCTGTTGTGATTGCTTCACTGATACATGTTGAAATTGCAATTTGTTTGTTTTGTTAAAACGATAGTGTTGGAAAAACAGAAAAGTGGGGTGTTTCTTCCCCATTTCTTCGCTCTTTTGGGAAGAGTCTAAAATGGTATGGGTCCCACCATTTATCTTCTCTCACCTCTGTTTTTCTAGTGAATCAAGCAAGAGAGATTCCCTTTCTCTCTTTTATCTCTCTCGTCCCCATCTCTCTCGTCTCTATTTCACCCCTACTAAGCAGACCCTTAGTCCGTGAGTTCTCAGGTTTTGAATCTTCCTTTAAATAAACTAAGATTCATGGACTTTCGTGATAAACAAGTTTCATACCAATAACATATTTTTCAAACATATATGCAATATATTTCTAAACCAAATATAGGGTTTCCTTAAAAAATCATCATGCATATTAAATCTTGTGTTTGAACCTTCATGAACAGCACACTTCTTGACGCCTAAGTAACATAAAATTGCGTGATAAAACCAAAATAAATCTTCTTAAAGATATGACGCGTAAATAAAACAAACTCCCACAGAGTTACACATGTAGGAACATCTGTTGGCACATCTTGCGGAACATCTTGTTGTACCATTGTTTAACAAACATGCAACCAACATAAAAACATCAACAACTATAAACTATCATAAAAAACAATGATAAGAGTATATTATATGTGTAATAAACGATCAACTATGTAGACTTTTAACAAAACTTTTAAAAAAACCCACAACAAAAGAAAACAATCGAGAGAAGAGACTAAAGAAAGGAGAGGATGATGAATGGTGGAAGAAAATCGAAATAAGTCAAAAAAAAATTGAATGTGGTTGGAGTGTTGGACCACCTTATAGTAAAGCAGATTGATTCAAATCGAATTATGAATGAATTTATGAGAATCGATCGAAGTATGAGTCATAAAATTGGATCGGATCAAAAAAAATTTATAATCATCCAAAAAACCAAACTAAACCACATAATTTTTTTCTATAAACCAAATGAATTTTTATCTCACAACCGATTCAAATCAAACCTCCAACATCACTACTACCACATAAGAAAGTCTCCCAACACATTTCAAAAATCGAACTCTAATGTACTTTGTTGAATTTTTATTTAGTCTAATATACAAAATGACAAATAGCACAAACACAAAATTGCTAGTATATCTTATGTTCAAACTCGACTAAAAATGTGCGTTCTATATCGGCAGTCATAGTTGAACTAAAATGAGTGAAATTGAGAGAGATGTAAACCAATAGGTAGGTGTAACTTGTAAGCATACCCCACACACATGTGCATGCGTTACCAAACCAAATTCTTCATAGCCATCTTCCTCACCAACCCAACAACCTCATAATTTTCTTGTCCTTGTTTTTTTCCTTCTTCTCCAAACAAAAAAAAAATCCAAACCTTTCAACTATAAATTCACCCATCACACACACCAAACAAAGTTCGTTCTTTCATTCATCTCTTCATTTAGATCCAACTACCCATCTCACCTTCTTCATCTCCCTTCCGGTAATTCTCCGATCTCCACTTTCAAATTTCTTCTATTTGATTTACTGAATCATAAAGCTTCGATTTTTATCTTAATTTTGATGTCCCATTAAGCTAATTTGAGATGGGTTTTTTATTTTTCACAAAAAAATTATATGGGGTTGTATCATTTAATGAGATTTTATGTTTGAGTTGATTGCATGTTTTGTAGTGGTACTAGTAATGATCAGTTAGATTGTGTGCATGTTTGGTATCACAGTGTGGGAGTTTCAGAATCACAATGACCCAACGTAATTTTACAGAAAGCTTCTGTAGAATATCACGGTGGGTCACCATGATTCTGACTTGCCCACCGTGATACCAAACATAACATAGGCTGAATTATTTGATAGTTGGTTGATGAAATAGATTAAGAAGAAATTAAGATTTTAAGTTTGGGTTTATTTGATAATTGAGTTAGTTGGTTGATGAAATAGATTAAGAAGAAATGGCACGCAAGAAGATCAGAGAGTATGATTCCAAGAGATTGTTGAAGGAACACTTTAAGAGACTTTCTGGCAAGGACTTACCTATCAAGTCTGCACAAGTAAGTATTCTTAATCTTGAGTTAGCAAGTTTAAACATTTACTGATTAGTCATTATGAATAAATTTATATATGAAGTCTATCATATAATTTTGTTTGTAAAATTCAAGACTGTTTCACTTTTACTAAAAGTAGGATAGTTTAATTGATGGTACTATATTTGGATAAGTAGCTTAGTTAAGTGCTTATTTGATAATAGCTTGTCGTACAAGAATTTGCGTCTATTTGGATTGACTTATTTGAGTTTATCTACTGATATAAGCACTTATGATACTGGTTGGATAGAAGTTTAAAGTATCCATTTTTCATTAATCAATGAGCTTTCACAATGTTGCCTTGATTAGTTTAGCATGCATATCAGACTTGTGTTGAATAATGAATTTGTTTTGGTGTGTGCTTTAAGGTTACTGAGGCCACTAATTTCACTGAGCTGCAAGACAAGGAACCTTGGCTTTCTTCTTCTAAATTGGTTGTGAAACCCGACATGTTATTCGGGAAGCGTGGTAAAAGTGGTTTGGTTGCCTTGAATTTGGATTTGGCACAGGTTGCTTCATTTGTGAAAGAGCGTCTTGGTAAAGAGGTATTTTACCCCTCTCTGGCTCAGTCATTCAAACCTTACATTCACGATCTTGCATTTTATTTTATTTTTTATTTGTTTTAAGTATTTTCCTTTCAACCCTTTTGTCTTTTGATATACTTTAGTCACGTGTTTATTGAATATATAGGTTGAAATGGGTGGATGCAAGGGACCAATAACAACTTTCATCGTTGAACCTTTCATCCTGCACAATGAAGAGTTTTACCTTAACATTGTCTCTGACAGACTTGGGAACAGTGTAAGCTTTTCAGAATGCGGAGGAATTGATATTGAAGAGAATTGGGATAAGGTACGGCAACAAATACTTTTCGTCTTGCAGATTGAATGCTATACGTGCCCTGCATGTAAAAAAATTTCCCTTTATTATCCATAAGTTACAAAGTGGTTTGTTTATATTTCAGGTTAAGACTGTATTTGTTCCAACAGGAGTATCTCTTACATCAGAAACTGTTGCTCCACTTGTTGCAACCCTTCCCTTGGAGGTAAATTCAACTTAACTGCCAATTTGTTATTTTATGAAAACACACTAACTTTAAACTTTTTATACACATTTATATTTATGCATGTTACTCAATGTGAAATGTCATTGATTACCCTGTACATTTTTTTTAGATCAAAGGAGAAATCGAGGAATTTCTCAAGGTGGTTTTCACTCTGTTTCAAGGTATACAAGTAACAACATATATGTTAAGAAACCACTGTACCTTTAAATTTATATATAGTTATTTATTTGTTTACTTTGCTTTTATGTCAGACCTGGATTTCACTTTCTTGGAGATGAATCCTTTCACATTGGTTGATGGAAAGCCTTATCCATTAGATATGAGAGGCGAGCTAGACGACACTGCTGCTTTTAAGAACTTCAAGAAGTGAGTTCTTTCTCTTTAACAAATGCCAAGTGTTATTTTCGAAGATGGGATATTAGTGCTAATTCATACAGATGAATATTTTGCAGTAAATATTTTTAAATGAACAGACGTTGTCGTAATGGTTGCAGGTGGGGTGACATTGAATTTCCACTGCCATTTGGAAGGGTTATGAATGCCACCGAGTCTTTCATTCATGGATTAGATGAAAAGGTACACTAATATCGGTATAACTTTGACGTACATGTACAATCTTGTTCAATTCAGTTAAGAGTATGTATGTCCAGAAAATGTTGTTCACGTGTATGCACATATTTTTTAAAATTCTTACAAGGGAGTAGTATTCCGAATAACCCCTACAGGAATCTCGAGTATTAAAAATGTTGCAGACTTGCAGGGCTTTATCCTTTTTCTTAGTATGCAATATTAATGATTGCTTATCATATCTTCAAGTTCAATTTAATTTCCCACAAGTTATGTAGCACTAACACTTCAAATTGAATGTGTATCTGGTGTCTTATCTGCGAGTGTCCTGTTAGGTGTGTGCATTATTAACTTGTTGATGAATGCAGTAATACTATTACTTATAGTTACTGTGATGTTTTTAGTTAATTTATACACTTTTTTAATTTTTGCAGACAAGTGCATCTCTAAAATTCACTGTGTTAAACCCAAAGGGCCGAATTTGGACAATGGTTGCTGGGGGAGGTGCTAGTGTCATCTACGCTGACACAGTGAGTTTCTCTTATTTTCAAAACCAAATTCATTCTTAATATTCATATTTGCAGCATGAATTGACAACTTCTATGCTAAATATTAAAACAGGTAGGAGATCTTGGCTTTGCAGACGAGCTTGGAAATTATGCAGAATATAGTGGTGCGCCCAATGAAGAGGAGGTTTTGCAGTACGCCAGAGTTGTAATTGATGTAATTAATTTTCACATCCTCTTTTATTTTTAGTGTACATATCAAATTAGAAATTGAAAAATGGGGCTTACATGAACAGCCAATACTTGATTGAAGTGTCGGAAGCTATGTAGCACTGACACTTCTGATTGAAGGCGTGTTTGGTGTCTGACATGTGTTGGTCTTTGATACAAATGCGATACCAACACATGTGATTACATTCAATCACTTCTATTTTTTAAAATTCTAGTTTTGACATGTTGGTGTTAGTATTGTGTCCGATGTCCGTGTTAGTACTTCATAAGTCTGAGGATACTGGAGTTATTCTGGAGCTGCAATAATCTTTTTATTTCTTTCCAGTGTGCAACTGCAGATCCTGATGGTCGAAAAAGGGCCCTTGTTATAGGAGGAGGCATAGCTAACTTTACCGATGTTGCTGCTACTTTTAGTGGCATAATCCGAGCACTAAAGGAGAAGGTAAGACAATGATCATTGAACTTTTCTTAGTTGTATATGAGAGTCTTCTTGTAATATAGTTGATTGATTTTTGAGCTTTTGCGATCCAGGAATCAAAGTTAAAGGCAGCAAGAATGCACATTTACGTGAGGAGAGGGGGTCCAAACTACCAAAAGGGTCTAGAGAAAATGCGAGCACTTGGAGATGAAATTGGCATCCCGATTGAGGTTTGTTAATTAATCAGCACTTTTATTGATAGGCAAAATTGTTTGAGGAACGGTTTACTAATCCTTTTGGATATCTTTGCTATAGGTTTATGGACCTGAAGCAACAATGACTGGTATATGCAAAGAGGCAATACAGTGCATTACTGCTTCCGCTTAAGTATCCGTTCAGGTCAATGCTTCCTTAGTATCCGTGTCATTTGCAAGTTTGAAGTGAACATTGATTCTAAATTTCCTTTCTCATTCTTGGAATCTGTAAATTTAGTTACACCGGATGTTTGTAAAATCAAGTCACCGTAAAAGAGTGATTGAGAATGTTGTCCCAGTTTATTTTTATCTTGTAGAATTTGATGGTACTGTCTTGAATCTTGATACAATAAAGAGTTTTTTTTCTTCGTTTGACTGATACCTTGTTTTGTGATGAATGTTGATATACTTTCTTCTGCTTTACCTTCTCCCCATTGATGCTGTGCCTGAATGTGTTTCAATGGTGTAATAGTTGTTAGAACTATTAAGTAGAAAAATAATAGAAGTCGAAAGATTAAGAGTCTTAATAAATTGTCATTAACCATTGAGTATAACAATATTAAGCCTGTTCATGGTTCAGTTTTTTAAGAACACCGAACCAAACTGGAAAACAATTTGCTCAAACTGAACTAAACTGATAGTGATTCTGAACTGAACCGAACTTGTTATCAAGTCAAGTTCACTACTAGGTTGTAATTTTTGACCTGCTGTCTGTGTATGCAAAACCAAACTGAACATAGGGGTTTTCTTCATGGCCTGCAATGCTTGCTTCTGAAGCAAGGGCTAGTGGTTTGATTCAACAACACAAATAATTGAAATTTCATATTGTGTTATTTTCTAATTAATTTTCATACCAATCAAGACCAATCTGATATTTTAGAATATTTGATGAACTTTTGTGAGACTTAGAGTCTGTTTTTGTTTGGTTACTCGTTTACATAGCTTGAAATTGTTGCTTCAGTTAAAATGTGTGTCATAACCATTTCCACCGTAGAAAAAAAACTCATAAGACGGATTAGTTTTGGCTATGATCGTGGTTGCATCAATGCACACACAAAACAAAAACCACAAGAGACACACGATTGCGGCAAATTCCACAAAAACCTTGATTCCTGCAACTCAAACATGTTCTTCGACCGTGATGGTGCTATTGAAGAATCAAAGGGGATTCAGGCTCTATATCTGTAGCAACCAATGTGATTGCTTCAAAACCTTTGGAAAAAGATTCAAGAGAAGACATGACGCGCCTTTGGAGCCAATATTGTTATTTTTTTTTTTTGACAGAACCAATATTGTTGATTTGTGAGCAAATGACTTAACTAATTGCTTATTCAATATGCACTTATCATATAAATTTTTTAAGCAAATATTTTTACATTAGGAAAGAGAATGAACCAAACTTCAGATAAGCATAAGCTGATGCTGATTTATATAAATTATTTTTACAGCATAACTTATTTTTGACTCTTTTCATAAGCTGTTTTCATCATATGAAAACATTATAAACTATTAATCACAATATATTCAAATAAGTTCTTCCAAGTTCCGAACATTCCCTTATGTATTATATTTTTGGACATCCACTGGCGGAGGGTGGTATAGTAACTACAAACTCATTGGTTCGAGATTGGGCCCGTGAGAGGCATTCCTTCCCCCCTACATAGTACATACCACTTGATAATTCTATTTTGTCATTTTTATTATTAAATTTTTTACACTATTAATTTTTATCATTCATTTCACCCCTACAACAATACATTGTTCCGGAAATTTTTAATTTTTCCCAGTTTGATGTGTTTACTGAAACAATTTTTCAATGTGTTTTGGTATAATAATTTTAACAGTTAATTCAAACATTCATACTGGAACACATGAAAAAAGTGTTTCGATTTCTTAAAATTAGGGATGACAACAGGTAGGGTCGGGTGCGGGTTTGACACTACCCAAACCCGAACCCAAAATATCGGATAAATATGAACTCAAAGGGACTTTCGGGTGGTAAAATAGCACCAAAACTCAAAACTGTTGGGTTCAGATTTTTCCCACCCGAACCCAAACCCGAACATACATTAACAAAAGTAAAAAAAAAATATGGAAAAATTCAACGAAATTACAGTCTACAATATGTTCACATTGTTTTCAACATTAAAATAAGGATAAAAAATAGCTTACAACATTAAAATAGTCTATAATATGCTAAGGTAAAAGAGATAATTATATAATTTAATATATAATGGGTGTGATTTCGGGTTTTGCTGTGGGTTTGACGCTGTTGAAACTCGGTGCTCTAACAGACGCTACCCAAACCCGAAATATCGGGTGTCACCCGAATCCGAACTCAATCAACTCGAGTTTTACCTATTGACTCGGGTTTGGGTTCGGGCGGACCCCACAGGTTTGGGTGTTTTTGCCATCCCTACCTAAAATATACATGCAATGATTGCAATCATATGAATAGGTGTACCGAAACATTATTAAAAATTGTTCCCTTTTTACTTTGCAAATAAATTGTTACCGGGACATATTAAGTGTCAGGCTGATTTTAACAAAATTAGCTAGATAAACATACATTTTGTTACTGTAACACATCAATTGTTACTTTGAATCCATTGAGCCCAGCTTCGAAACACATCAAGTACCGGAACACATCAATTGATACCGGACACACATCAAGTATCATGATAAATATGATTTTAACAAACCTGAACGAATTTTTCACGTGTTTTAGTATGATTGTTGGAATAATTAACTGTTAAAATTATCATATCAGAACACATTAAAAAATGGTTCTGATAAACATATCAAACTAGAACAAATAAAAATTACTGAAACAATGTATTGTAGGGGTGAAATGAATGATAGAAAATAATAGTATTAAAAAATTTAATATTAAAAAGGGTAAAATAAGATTATCAAATGATTTGTAGGGGTGAATGACTAATTGTTGGGGTGGGAGGGCCAATTTTCTGTTAATTATGATAAGTGTCACTACAACTTGTATATCTTATAATTTTAAGTGTTAACACTAAATTTTCAAATACTTGTTCCGGTATGAAAACATATACCTGATAACTTTAAAAAAAGCTGTTTCAGTTTCCGTCGAAATTAGTTCTATGAACATATTTTAACTTTTAGTGACAATGTTGTCAGTCACTATAAGTCAAATATATGTTAAGTTTAATGAAAATACTATAGTGATAAATAAAATTGGTCAATAAAAACAAAAATTTGTAGATAATAGAATTCATGTAGGGGTGAGCTCCAAAGTGTGAAAAAAAAATTAAATAAAAAAGGATAAAATTAGAATATTAAATAAATTGTAGGGGTGAGGGTTTGAGTGGAAGGTTTTATTTTCACTTTATTGTTATTGCTATGAAAAAGAAGAAACCCCACATATTTGAATGATTTTTCTTATACCTCCACTGCGGGTCTTCACACCTTATCAGAGCCAGCCCTCACAATTTAGAGGTTTTGTTCAAATTTTAAAATTAGATCTTTAGTAAAAAAAAGTGAATTTTTTTTTACAAAAAACATTCTATAATTAAATTATAAATAATATAAAAAACACAAAAATAGTTATCACTATAAATAATGTCATAAAAATGATATATAGTTTAGTCTAAGGGGGTTATTGGATTGAGATTTTGATGAATTTTAAAAGACTTTTTTATGATAAAAAAGTCTTGTATTATTCAATCAAAACTTTTATAAAATGTAAGCAAATTTTGTTAAAAATATTCAAGACTTTTATAAAAAAAGTCTCTCAAAATCTCACAAAATCAATATAATCCCACGAAATCTTTTAAAATCTTCAAAACTTTTTTTAATCAAAATAATTCCTCAATTTTAATTTAATTCAAATTTTAAATCAAAAGAATTAAAATTATGCATAAAAATTTTGTGTCTGAATTATCTAAAATGATATAAACAATTGAGTGTTTGAACGAAAGGAGTTATCTTAAGATAAGTTGATTGATAAGATAAAAGTTTAAATTTAGTGGTGGTTGAAGGTGAAAAAGAATTTTTTTTATCTTAATTTAAATTTTTAATTGAAATTTAGTGTATGATACAATAATTGTGTTTAAAAAGCTTTTTGTTAAATAGGTCAATACTCTCATGTAAAATATGCAAATTTTGCAATACTTCCCTGTAACAAGAAATTTTGATAATTCCCCTTATAATATTTGATTTTTTGCAATACTTCTGGATACAGTCAATCATAATAAAATCTTAAAATTATATTTTGCGTCGGTTTAAAACCGTCTCTAAAATTATATTTTGTGGCGGTTTAAAACCCTGCTAAAATTATATTTTACGGTAGTTCTTTTGCGGAGATTTTATTTTGCGACTGTTATATTATAGTTGACTAAATTCAGAGGGTGCTGCAAAAAATCAAACATTATAGAAGAAAACTCTCAAAAAAAATAATTACAGATGAGTATTTTAAAGTTTACATATTTTACAAAGAGATATTAACATATTTACTCTTGTAAAATATTATCTTGCCTTCTTCCTAAAAAAATGTATGAATAATAATAAAAGAACAACCAATACACATTTTGCTTTGTAAATTAAGCTTCTAGAAGTGGCCTGAAAACCCACACCTGGTTTGACAGCCAACAAAATCAACAATAATAATGACTCATTGAGTCTTCCATAATTCAAGATCCGGTGAACAGCCTCTCATCAATGTCTGGATCCGGTGATAGGTAGAATCGTTACTAGCAGTTGAGTAGAATCGTTACTAGCATTTGAGCTATTACGGACTCGTTTGGTTCGCCGATTATAATAGAGATAAATTATGATAAGAAAATGTATAAAAATATGATAGAATAAAAATATCATAAATATTATTTTGTCATGTGTTTGGTATACATATGATAAAAAAAGTAGCATTATTTTTTCCTGTCATATGTTTGATGCACACTTTATATTGACATGATAATATATATATATATATATATATATATATATATATATTTAAATAATTAAATTATTCATAAAGAATAAATGTGTTATTAAAAAAATTATTTAATTGACTTTTTTTTATTGATTAATTGACATTAATGAAAAATTCTCATAATTAACTAATTTCGTATAATTGTGGAGAAATGAGAATGAATTGTGTGTTTGATAATTATGCTATCAGGTTGGTAATGTAGTTTAAAATAAAGATTAAAATAACAAAGCGTCAATGAGATATGATTAACAATATGTTTAATTTATTCTATTATATTAGTGCACAAAAAAAAATATTTATATAAGATACAATAAATTTATCATATATCGTCTCTCTATCATGCGCACTAAACAAACCCTACAAATCATAGAATTTTTTTTTGAATTGGGCATTTGTGCAATGAGTCTTTGAGATGACGAGATTTTTGCTAGTCGTAACAATTTTTTTACCTGATAAATATAAACAAGACACGAAAGTTTTAAAAATTTAATTTGTTTTGTAGTGCTGAGACCTGATCTTATTAATAATATTTTTTCTTTAAAAAAAAAGTTTATATTTAGTGGTGGTTTAAAGTGAAAAAGAATTTTTTTCATCTGAATTTAAGTTTTTGATTAAAAAATCCTTCTACTTATATATAAAATATGCAATTTTATGATACAATAATTGTGCTTAAAAAGCTTTTTGTATGATATTATCTTGCCTTCTTCCTAAGAAAAATATCTGAATAATAAATAGGTTGTAACTTTGGTCTTCCAATTTTTAAACTCAACATAAAATATGCAATTTTATGATACAATAATTGTGCTTAAAAAGCTTTTTGTATGATATTATCTTGCATTCTTCCTAAGAAAAATATATGAATAATAAATAGGTTGTAACTTTGGTCTTCCAATTTTTAAACTCAACTTTTTTTTGGTCCCCCTATTTAATAAGTCAATACTTTTTTTTTAGCCCCCTCTAATTTTAATCGCGCGGCACTGTATTTACTGACGTGTGAAAATGATGAATGGAAAGATTATTTTCCATGTCATTATTTTATATCTTTATCATTGAATATATTATTTCATTTAAACAAAAATGTATTATTTCATTTAAAAATAAAACAATTTAATTATATTAAATTCAAGTAAAACAAAATCTAAAGAAAAAAAATGTTATTCATTCAGAAATCACATGGTGATGAGTGTTCAATTTTAACTATCATAATATTTGTGGCTTCCAAACTCTACTTCTCCACCAATTTTTCCATCAATAGATCAAAACTAGAATCGAAAGCAGATTTTGGTTTCAAAGAAGTTCAAAATTAAAATCTATTTTTAATTTCAGATATGGGTTTTAAAAACAAAATTCCCAATTTTTCATTTTTAATCTTCATGAAAATTTTCATTCTCAGCCTTTATTTTCATTTTCGGTGGAGGATCAAAAAGTGGATTTAAGCCTAATAAATAAAAGAACAACCAATTCACATTTTAATTTGTAAATTACTCCTCCAATTTTAAATATAAATAAAAGTTAATGTATTTAGTCTAAATTTTAAGAAAGGAGAAAGTAAGCTTCTAGTATTGGCCTGAAAACCCATTGAGTTTGACAGCAATAAAATCCACATTAGTGACTCATTGAGTCTTCCATAATTCAAGATTGGGTAGGCCATTAAATTCAATATTGTACGTAAAACATAACAAGATAATGTTTCAAAAAGTAAAATGCCAGTTTTGTCAAACAAAAGTAACTTGTGTCAAAAACAAAAACATGTTACTTGACTTTTTACTAACCTAGTACTCCCTTGTTCCATTATATAAACACATTTGACTAAAAATACGTTTATTAAAAAATGTTGGTAGTGTAATTATTGTGTTTAGTTTGTGTGTAAATTTTACCAAATTGTCCTTTGTTTGTATGTGTAAAAGTTTGACTTTTTGTATTCCAATGCAATAGTAGTAATAATTAGAGGTATGTATATGAGAAAAAAAATAATAAATGCACATAGTAATTTACAAAGGAGTTTATATTTTAGAACTAGACTTTTTTTAAAAGGGTGCTTATATAATAGGACGGAGGGAGTATTTATAGAAAAGACTTATTTTAATACCTCTTAGAGGTGGCTTCTAAGGTGAGGCAGCCAACAAGTCCCTCACCGGTGTGCCATATAAAATATACCATCGGATCTAAGTAAAATATTTGAATGGTTTAGATCTGCTAAAACTAAAAAGTAACACATATATTTTTCCTCACCCAATCCTTCTTCTTTATCTCTTCAAGAGCAACTGTCTTTGTTCTCACCCTTCAATTCCCCCACTGTCTTCTCTCTTTTCTACCACTTCAAGCAACTTCATGCCAGATCTAAAGATTCAATCCGTTTTATTTTAATTGGTATCTGATTAAAACATAATGAATGAAATTTTTTTACATTTATTCAAAACAAATATTAATAGCCATTTATTTCAAATATTTTGTATCGTTGTCATTCATACAAAGGAGGAAGAGCCCAAGAGGCAGTGCAGGGAAAAAACAAAGGCCATGGTTGTGCGCTAGAAACTGAGAAGTAAAACGAGAAATCCAAAGGAACGGGCGATTGCTTTTGTTTTTTATTCGGTTATTAATTGGCAATTAATTAATTATTATGAAAGGTGGAAGTGGAAGGTGGGGATGATGAATGGTGTTACTCTTTATTTTTAGGAGATCTAAACCATTCAAATATTTTACTTAGATCTGATGGTGAATTTTATATGGCACACCGGTGAGGGATTTGTTGGCTACCTCACCTTAGAAGCCACCCCTCTTAGAATTTGTCTTTATGTTTAGAACTTTCTTTAATATTTTATTTATATTTTATTAGTAATATTTTGATGTGAAAATCATTAATTAATTATTGTAATTTCATCCGAGGTAAAGAACGAGTGAGTGAGTTTGAACGATAACCGTTGAAATGGATGTGAGGACGGTACCTGCAAATATTTCGATCTCAAGTCATTACTAGAGTAGAGAATAAGAAATTTTTGTAATTAGAATTGTGTGTCTTTGTCAATTGAGAAAAATATCATCTATATATGGCTAGAAGAGGAGCTGTGTGGAGAAGTGATGGTGAAACCACTACAAACAACCCCTCATCAATGTCCGGATCCGGTGATAGGTGGAATTGTTACTATCCGTTGAGGCACATACAACTCGTTCGTGGAAAATCTTTTTGAATTGCGAATTGAGAAATGTTAAAAACACACTCTCTAACACACTTTTTTAACATACTCCAATTAAAATTTGTCAAATTATTCTTTTTTTTTATTCATTTATTTATTAATAAAAAAAATAAAAATAAAAGGAGAAGTAGAGTGATGTGACAAATTTTAATTGGAGTGTGTTGAAAAAATATGTTAGAGAGTGTATTTTTAACATTTCTCTTGTGCATTTGTGCAGTGAGTCATTGAAATGATGAGATTTTTGATAGTCGTAACAATATTTTTTTATCTAATAAGTATAAACAAAACACGAAAGTTTTAAAAATTTAATTTGTATATATTCATATTATAATATATTTTACATAGTTATTCTTAATCTTAAATTTTAATTATCATTTGGGTCATGTTAACAAGGGCACATGTTAAGGATACCTTAAATAGTAATATTATCTTGAAGAAAACAATGTTTGATTTAGAAAAATAAAAATTCAAATTTCTTTTATTAATATACTAACAAGTGCCCCAAAGGAACACATATTCTACTTTTTCTAAATTGTTTGAGTCCCATATTTCACGCCTTATAATAGAACAAACAAAAGCAGTGTGAATGTCCTGACTCCTTGAGGCATTATCCCATTGGGACCATCGTCGTTCCCATTTATTTCTACTAAGGTCAATTGGTCGGTCATCAACTTTTGGCTTCATCTATTTATCAAACACTATCAAAATCCTCACATTGAACTCTAGATTTTGGCTATTAATTAATCGTATAACAACTCCAAAAAAAAAAAAACTTCATCTTTAATTATTAGATGTCTCTTTATACAACTCATATTGTCAGCTCCAATTTTTACTACCTGAGTTATCTTATCAACACAAAAAACAAAAAAACTTCATCTAATAAGAAGCATTATATTTGACTTCTGCACAATTTTTGATTTGAAACTATATTATTAATGAAATAATAGTACTTTTGTTTCTTATTATTTGGACAAATTTAATTTTTTTTCTCTAATGGAGCATTTTTTTGGTTGTAATTTCATCCTCTGTAGATTTTTGTTTTTAGTACTTCCTAGTATTCGGTAGCATTTTATAGGGGAAATCTAAACTCGCTCAAATGATGTCAAAATTTGAGCTTAATAGCTTATTAACTTTTATAAATTCATTTAAAAATGGAGATTTTTTGATAACTTGTTTTTTCTAATGAACTTATAGTTTTTTTGGTCGAGACCGGGGTAATGAATTTATAGTTTATTTTAACTAAAATTACAAATCTAATAAAATAATTTATCCTCTATATAATAATTTATAAATTATAAGTCATAAATTCATTCGATATAAACTAATTTATCAACTATGTAGTATGTAATACCTTCGTCTTAATTTAAATGTTCTAGTTGATAATTTCATACACTTTAAAAAAAAGCATAAATGTAAGATAAATAATATAATTTTTTTACTAAAATACCTTTTTTTTTATTGATAGTAGACATATGAATACTAAAAAGTAAATTTTTAAGTGTATTTTTTATTTCACCTAATAATTGTTTTAAGAAATAAAATATGAAATCAAAGTTATAAATACTATAGAAATTTATATTAGAACAAATAATTTTGCCAAATAAAACATTTATTTTGTGACAGAGAATACTAATTTTTATCGAGCGGAACATATATCTTTGATCTACTTAACCAACTATGTACTCCATCCAAACACTATTATAAGTAAATTTAATTTTTTTTGATATATTAGACAATTGATATATTCATATTATAACCAAAATACATCAGTAATCAAATGTACTAAAAAAAAGTTAAATTTACTTATATAATAGTGTTAGAGGGAGTACAAGACCTATTAGTCATAATCATCCGATAAGAATAAGATTCAATGGTCCATATTTATCAATGGAAGTGCAGTCATCTATACAGTATCCATTTTCCAATTTTAACTAGCTAGGGAAGGACCGTACCTAATATGACTATTTTGACCCTTAGTCTAGTAGTCATGTTAAAATGTGACATATTTTTGTGCGGAAATAAAGTTAGACTAAGTCAATGCCACGCTACACTAGTAGTTGAGACTTAGGTAGAGACGTAGAGTGGACATCAGTGGAACCCAAAGTACGACACAACTTAGTTTCACCGTGTTTTCAATCATTTTCATTTAGCTTTAGTTTAGTCCGAAAGAAATTGAAACACATAAATAATATATGTATTTTAACTATTTCTTCTGTCTTAAAATAAATGTTTTATTTATTAAAATTGTTTGTTTTAAAATAAATGTCTTCTATTATTTATAATATTGGTTTTTCCTATTTTATCTCTTAAAGCAATCATTAGGTAAAAAAAAAGTACACTAAAAGATATACTTTTTAGTATTTCAATTTTTACTACCAATTAAAATAAAAAGTATTTTAGTAAAATTCATATTCTCTTTTTCTTTTTCACACTTTTTTTAAAATGTATGATTTGGTCAACTGTAACACTTAAAATAGAACAAAGAAAATATAATGCACTGATTTCCGTGTTTTAATTTTTCTTTTCCTAATTTTTCTTTAACCAAATAAACTTGTCAATGGGGTGGAAATTGAGTGGATGGTATTTTATCATTTTTTATTTCAAAATCTTTTTGAAAAGATTTTTTTCTTTCATTTTTTCCCCATTCTCCGTTTTGAGAAGATTTTTTCCTCCATCCTAATCCCCATGATCTCCGTAGAAATCCATCAACTTTAAAAAAATATCAAATTTCATTATTTTCATTTAAACAATTATAAATAAATGGTAAAGTTTAATTATAAAACAAATAAATAAAATAAAAAGTATACAAATAATAGTAAAGTTTATATATAAACAAATGTATACACATATTGTATGAAAATATAATTTAAAATAATTTATAAAGTACTAATAATTTATAATTTAAAAATAATCTTGTTATGATATCAATTAATATAATTTACAAATTTGAATGAATGAATATCTTTATTTTAGTAAAAAAACAAATCCGATAACTTGAACCAAAAAAAAGAATCAGAGAAAATATTATATAGTATTTATTTTACGAAACCAATAATTAGGGGGATATTTAGCTCAATTGACCGGTTAAGATAGTTGTGCAAGGGTCAAGGAGGTCAAATGGTTTAAACCATGACAAAGGAGAAAAAAAATAACATTTGTGCAGTTATATTAACAATTAACATTGTTTATAAAAAAATGAAACTAATATTCTTCGTTCAAAATTATAAACACCTTTTCTAAAAAAGTCCTGTCTTAAATATAAGTTTCAATACAAATTATTAGATACATTTATTACTTTTTTCATTACATATAATCATATACCATTAATTATTAATTTTTTTTTTTTTGTTGAATCCATTAATTATTAATTTAACTTACATTGAAATACAAAAAATTAAATAAAATAAAATACATATACAAATAAAAAACAATTTAATAAAATTCATATACAACTATGATAAGGCTCAAAATGGAGTAGAAACTTACGTTAATTATGAATTTTACTAAATTGTTTTTTATTTGTATATGTATTTTATTTGTTTTTTAGTCGTAAAATTCATAATTTAGTAAAACAATTTACAAAAAAATTAGAAACTCAAATTGGAGAAATGGATAAGGATCCATCCAACATAAGATAAGTAGTGGCTGTAGACTATAGTGCTGTCAAACCCACGATGATTACGATTTACGACTATCATAAAAGCGATATGTCTACCAAGCAATCTCGAAGATTTTGAAATTTTGCATGATGTATTCATTTTCAATAATATTTATAATTTCTTTCAAAAAATAAATAATATTGATAATATGATCATAAATTTGATTTTTATACTTCAGTATGAGATATGGATTCGCGGCTGTAATTTGTAATTGCGTTGTTTTTGATATTTTAGGAGTTATTAGATTGAGATTTTGAGGAATTATTTTAATAAAAAAAAATCTTGAAGATTTTAAAAAAATTCGTGGGATTATATTGATTTTGTGAGATTTTGAAAGACTTTTTTTATTAAAGTCTTGAATGTTTTTAACAAGATTTAATTACATTTTATAAAAGTTTTGATTTTTTTTTTTGAACACGCCAAAATGAGATATATAAATTTACATGAGAACCAAAAAAGTGTTCAACCTCCTCAGCACAAGGTGTACTAGGATAGGCTGAATAAGTTTACATCAATAACCACAAAAAGATAAAAGATAAAAGTGATAATACATCAAGCCAGTACAACATCAGATGCCCAAGCACAATAAAGGGTTCACCCACCAACTATGTAAGTTAACCTCTATCCCTGGATACTGTGTCCTCATCCACCAGAAAGAGTACCGCTTGATCAAGTCCAACAAATGAGAAATCGATTGCGTTGAATTGTTGAAAAGGCGCTGATTGCGCTCTTTCCACACAACACAAACACAGACAAGCCAGATGAGCTGCATAAACGATCTCCGGGCCCGGCTACTACCGACTACAGAGACGAACTGTGTAAAGTGAGTTGAAGTAGTCGTAGGATCCACCATCGCGTAACCAATCCAAGACCTGACCAGCGTCCATAACGAGCCAAATACATCACAGGCAAAGAATAAATGATGCGCCGACTCAGTGCCACCACATCCTGAAACACAATGCTGATCCGCTGATGAAAGACAATAAAGTCATTGAATCTGTTCTAAAGTTGGATTGAAGCAAATATGCAAATCTGAAACAAAACAAACACCGTACACGAAGACGGGAAAAAAACGCTGTACAAAGATGAGAAATTAAACTAAACATCGTACAAAGATGGCAAATCAAATAACTTCACACTACCAAAGTAAAACAAAACCAGAAGAAACTCACACAAAACCTTGAAATATGTGAAAAATATTTATTTATATAAAAGAAACTGAAAAAATATCGAGAAGGGTGATTTTTAATCAAAATTGACCCTAAATCACTCATCTTTAGAAGTTAACAAGAAAAGAGAAAATAAAAATAAAAATAGAGTTTATAGGATGGAGGAAAAGTCATGATATATTTAGTACAAGTTTTCACAATTTTATGGAGTATTTGGAAGCAACGTAACGACAAAATCTGAAATAATGTCACCGATATTCAAAGTTTTGTTTATTCCCGCAATGTTAACATGTTGCAAGAATGACAATTGGTACGTAGTGTGGATGCTCCTACACCTACATGGTTGGTTGATCAACGTGATGCTTGCTTTGTGCAAACTAGCGGCTGGTAAGGTTAAGTGCAATATTGACGTTTGTTTTCCACACAATTTTAACAAAGTAGGTATTGGTATATGTCGTCTACATGATCAAGGTACTTTTATTCTAGCTAAGCCTGAATGGTTTATTCCATTTGAGGTACAAATTGGTGAAGTGCTTGGACTATTGTCAGCTTCTCAAGTGGGTTCACAAGCTTAATTTAGGTCCGATGAAATTTGAGTTGGATTCGAAGAGGATGGTTGATAGTTTTTATTCCACACAACCAAACCTCACAGAATTTGGTGTTATTCTGGATCATTGTAAATATATTATATATTTTTGCTAATTATTATAGAAGTTCTAGTGTCGAAATTGTGCGGAGATAAACAAATGAAGTTGCCCATAATCTAATTAAGGCGACCACATTATCAGCTAATTTACAACTCTTAGTCGATGTACCAAATTATATTAAACACATTTTAATTAATAAAATGCTATAAGCACCCTTTCGTCAAAATAAAAAAGTTTTCACAACTTTGATCTCGAGCATTAATATTTAATCAAACAATATGCACCAGGCTTTGATGTTTCCTTAATTGGTTATTTGACATTACCTTGTCATAAAGAGGAAAATTTCTCAATTCACCCACCATTATTCTCTTTTCCCCCATAACTACTATTTTTGCCCTTAGAGGGTTTTGAGGGGATATAGACACCAATTCGAAATCTAGATCCCGAAATAAGGTTCGAGATCATACGTTACGAATTGAAGGATAATTTGATGCTTTAGGGGGGTTATAGAGAATTATGGGGGGGGGGGGGGGGGGGGCAAAGAGTATATGGAAATAATATGACTTGATGTTCAAAATTCGGGCTCTAGAAGTCTAAAATTAAAACGAATTTGAATATCAAGTAATTTTAATCTCTTTCTAAACGTAGTTGCGAGAATCAAATTACACTTCTATTTATCAAGTCAATATCAATTAAAACTAAATCAACTACTGTAATATTTTAGAGTTTTAGTCATTGATGAGAGGGACAACTATGAGATCCCCATCAATGATAATAGAATCAAGGTTATTTAAGTTTGTGTTCAATAAACGTTTTGCAACCTTTTATATCTGATGGGTGGCGTTGGCATGGCGTTTCTTCTGACTCTTATACTGTTAAGGAGGCTTATATGACCTTGACTAGATCACTTGCTGTGGTGGTTGTTCCAGATAATGTTGTATCATTGTCGTGACACACTTTTGTTCCTTTGAAGGTGTCTATGTTCACGCGGCGTCTCTTGCAAAACCGTCTTCCGACTAGAGATACTTTTTTCGCCGAGGAATTATTCCGCAGGGGTTTCAATTATGCAGTCTTAGGTGTTCGATCTTCTTAGGGTGCTCCAAATCTTCTCCGGTCTGGAGTGGTGTTTTACAGTGGTTAGTTGTCCAGGAATTCTTGCTAGTGGAGGTGGTCCCTCATACTATCCAGTTTGTTAGTCTTCAAGTTCAGCCGCTGCATCTAAAAAACTTTTTTCAGAGTCTGTGGTTAGTAACGACATGATGGATTTGAAAGGCTCGTAATAATGGTATGTTTCAGAACAAGGTTTTTCAGGTCGATCAGGTGCTAGACCAGATTAAAATTCAAATTTGGCGGTGGTTAAATGCAAAACGTCATTAATTAGTTATTGACTTTAGTTTTTGGTATTCACAACCGTTGACTTGTTTAGAGTGAAGTATTTGACTTGTTTATTGTTGCCCGTTGGCACTTTTATTTTTCATTATTTTGTATCATTATTGACTTTGCTTTTAAATTAAGCACATCTTATGCTAGTCTAATTTTATATTAATAAATTCATTTTGCAGCTTCGAAAAAAAAGTTTGTGTTCAATAAAAGACTTTACAGACGCATGTGTTTATGTAATTATGCATATTAGAACCTAAGGAAGGAGATGGACCCCAAATTTAGGTGGAACGGTTAGTGGTTACGTTCGGTGGTTGTTCTTCGCCCATCATCATATTAATATTGTTCATATTAGAAATACACTATTAATTAAATAATATTTTCTAATACGATTTACACTGAAACCATCTTCTAATAAATGGGAAGGACATGGAGGAAATTCTAATTAATTTAAAAAGACAGAGTAACTATCAATATTCGGCTATAGATAGCGGCCAGTGTAGGCTTAAGTCCAATTCCAATTCAACACTTGTGCTCATCGTCATAGATGCTATACAATACATGCATGTTATAGTACGTATTTGGCAAACTTGTGCATCTATTAAAATTAGGATTACAAATGAATTTACCTACCTCCGTTTTAAAATATAAGATCAATTTTGATCACTGCACAGTGGCATACAAAAGAATTGATTATGTTTAAAGTAGATTTTGAGAAGGCATATGACTCGGTTGATTGGACATATTTACTATCTGTCATGGAAAAAATGTGTTTCCCGGCACAGTGGCGGCGGTGGATATCAGAATGTGTAACGACAGCTTCGGCTTCGGTTCTTGTTAATGGTAGTCCGACGGAGGAATTTATGTTTCATCGGGGACTTCGTCAGGCAGATCCTTTGTCTCCATTGCTTTTTCTTATTGCTGCCGAAGGGCTAAGTGTGATGATGTCAGCAGCTGTTCACTTAGATTCGTTTTCAGGCTTTCCGGTGGGGGCAGATGGCTCTCTAAGGGTATCTCATTTACAATTTGCGGATGACACTTTATTGATTGGTTGTAAGACGTGGGAGAATATGAGAACCATTAAGTCGATTTTACTTCTCTTTGAATTGATGTCAGGTTTAAAGGTGAATTTCAATAAGAGTATGTTGGTTGGGGTGAATGTGGCGGAGTCTTGGTTGTTGGAGGCGGCAAATTTGTTGAATTGTCGAATTGGTTCGATTCCTTTTGTTTATCTTGGTATTCCGATTGGTGGTAATCCTAGAAGGCTTTCTTTCTGGAAACCTGTTATTGAGAAAATCAGAGCTAGATTGTCAGTGTGGAAGTGTCGGAATCTGTTTATGGGGGGTCGCTTGGTCTTACTCAAAGTCGCGTTGTCTTCGCTCCCGGTTTACTTTCTTTCCTTTTTCAAAGCTCCCTCAGGTATCATATCCTTCATTGAATCTCTTTTTAAATCATTTTTGTGGGGTGGGGATGGGGTAGCTCGTAAGGTTTTTTGGATAAAGTGGGTTAAAATTTGTTTGGATAGGAGTAAGGGTGGTTTGGGTGTGCGAAAGGTGCGGGAGTTTAACATTGCTTTACTAGGCAAATGGTGTTGGCGGGTGAAAACGGAGCAAGGGAGTTTTTGGCGGAGAGTCTTAGAACATAAATATGGGGTTGTTAATGGGGAGGTGCGGGAAGGGGGAAATCGGGCGTCAGCATGGTGGAAGGATATTGTGGATGTGTGGCGGGGGTCCTTTGTGGGTGTTGCCGGTTGAGTTGAGAAATCTTTCAGCCGGGTGGTAGTGATGGCGAGAATACTTCCTTTTGGAATGACTCTTGGTTGGGGGAGGGTGGTGCGTTGAGGGAGCGTTTCCCACGGTTGGCCACTCTCAGTTTGGCGCCGGAGGTAACGGTTGGGGAGATGTGTCGTCGTGGTTGGGGGGTGGGTGGAGGGGGGTGGGAGTGGAGGCGTCCATTATTTATGGGAGGAAGAGTTGTTACGACAATGTTGTGCTCTTTTCCTTAATGTTGGATTGCAGAAACATGTGTGTGATAGGTGGCGCTGGACAGGTGGGTCTTCAGAGGTTTATGTTGTTAGGGAGGCCTATTTCTCCTTGACTAGTTAGGTTGTTGCTCCAGTACTCCTTGCTTCTGTGCTGGATCTTCCGTGGAACAAATTCGTCCCGTTGAAGGTCTCGGTGTTTGCTTGGCGTTTTCTGAATAATCGGCTGCCAACTCGGGATAATCTTCTCTCTAGGGGCATTATTACAGCTGGCTCTCAGGGGTGTAGTTTTGGTTGCGGCACCACTGAATCTTTATCACATATGTTCTTTATTTGTGCATTTTCTCATCAGGTGTGGATTGGGTTATTATAGTGGCTAGGTGTTTCTGGTGCTTTACATTCCGATGCTTTTTTACATGCCTCTCAATTTATGGGTTTACAATTGTATTCGGTGAAGGTTAAAGGTTTTCTTCAAATTTTGTGGTTGTCGGCTATTTGGTGGATTTGGAAGTCTTGCAATGAATACCTTTTTCCAGGCCAAACCTTTGGATGCGAGGTGTTTGGTGGATCATATTCGTCTTCAAGTATGGTGGTGGTTAAAAGCAAAGTGTAAAGATTTTATGGTTGATTACGGTTTATGGTATTCTAACCCTTGGTTATCTTTAGGATGGTCAGGATCCTGATTTAGAGTAGCATTTTACATGGCTTTTGTGGTATTGTTTTGTACTTCAACCTTTTATTGGCTG
The DNA here is from genome assembly GCA_951804385.1 of Trifolium dubium. Lineage (NCBI taxonomy): Eukaryota > Viridiplantae > Streptophyta > Magnoliopsida > Fabales > Fabaceae > Trifolium > Trifolium dubium. The sequence goes on from OX638067.1 coordinate 37,529,993, forward strand.
TTGCCTGTTTTGTACTAGACTTTTTTGTTGCCTTAGGTAAGCACACCTTGTGCTGACCTACTGTGCTAATATATTTGGCTTTTTCAAAAAAAAAATTTGATCACTGCATGTATGTCAATGTACAATTTTAATCGTTTATATCTTTAATTATTTATAAGTAAAAATTATAAAATTTGATATTTTAAAAATATTCATCAACACGAATTAAACAATATCTTACGTATCTCTATATAATATAATTACGGATGTCTCTCTCCCGATCATCATCCAATGTGGCAAGCAACCAAGTCTTCATATGTCTATGTGACAAGATTTCAAGGCTTTATGTTTTAAGCAATTAGGCAAGCTAAATATACTCCATTCGATTCCCTCCAACAACACTTTTCTAATTTTTATATTACTAGTATTACTGGCCCGTGCAATGCACGGGTTAATAATTAAAATTATAATATATGTTATTAACGTTAAAGTAAATTAGTTGATATATTAATTTTTTTAATTTAATATTAATCAATGAATTTTTTGTCAAGTAATATTTATTTTTTCAATTACTTGAGAAATTGATTTTATATTTCTATTATTTAAATATGAAAATAATATATATTTAGCGATTTTAATTTTTAAAGAAATAAAATATAGTGCAGATTGATCTCCCGCTCTCCCGTTTCGAACAATATGAGATTTCGTTTCCAGTCCCCGTGAAATTACAAAAAAGATAGGATCGATCGTGTATTAATATATGAGTATAAATATTGGTCCTTGCATAAATTATAAAATTAAAAGACACTCGTATTAATATGACTGTAAATATAAATCATAGTAAAAAAATAGCGTTCCCGTAATAATATGTCTATAAATATTTAAATTCCTATATAAAAAATTCGTTTGCCTCGTATTAATAAATTTCGTATTAAAACATTTGAAGAAATATAATTCCGTAAAAATTACAAAAAAAAAACGTACATGAGTATAAATATAGCTCCTGTAGAAATTAAAAAAAAAATTATCTCCATATTAATATATGGGTAAAAATATAGACTCTCATAGAAATATATGTTCTCTTAAAATTACAAAAAAGAATGTCTTTATATTCGTATATGAATATAAATATAAATCTCATGTATATATAGTCACTTGTATTAATATATATAAATATTGATCCCGTGTAAATTAAAATAAAAAATACAGTTATATATATTAATATAAGTATTAATATTTTTCATAAGCTTAATATCATAAAATTGCTTCAAAAAATATTATAAAAATATAGTTTTAGATGTTAGCGGAAATCGAACCGTGTACTTCATACTAAATTTTCTTCGTGACAGAGACATAGATGATACACATAAGCTTTAATTCATTGGAGATTGTCACGTGCATTTTTGTTCATGAGAGAGATATTAGTAAATATATACTATAGAGATGAGTAACTTTTTAAAAATTATGGTTAGTAACAATTAAGTAAAAAAATACATCATAAAAATAATTATTTTGTTTTTGGTTGGAATTGAATCATGTTCCTCTTGCTAAAACTCATAATTAAATATATGTAGTATAAGTAAAAAATATATATATCATGTAAATAGATTTTTTGTTGTCGGTGGGAATTGAACCATGTTTCTCTTCCTAAACCTTTTAATATAATCTAAGTAAAAAAATAAAATTTTTGTTGTCGGTGGGATTTGAACCATGTTACTCTTTCTAAAGCTTTTAACTAAATCTAAGTAAAAGAAATAGATTTTTTGTTGTTGGTGGGATTTGAACCATGTTCCTCTTGCTAAAGCTCCTAACTAAATCTATGTAGTATAAAATAAGGAGGAGATGACACATAGAATTATGTTAATTGAGAGAATGCCACGTAGAAAAAAAATCAGGAGAGAGACATCCTTAAATATATTATACTAGTATAACTAACCCGTACAAATGTACGGGTTAAAATTCAAAATTATATTAATATATATAATTAATGTTAAAGTAGATTAGTTTAAATATTAATTTTTGTAATTTAATTTAATTTTTTATATCTTATTTTTAATTAATGAATTTTTTGTCATATAATTTATGTTTTTCTAATTACTTATGAAATTGATTTAATATTTATATTATTTAATTATAAAAAATAATTATATATTTAGGGATTTTAAATGGATAGAACATGGTGGAGAATGATATTCCACTCCTCGTTCTCAATAGTATGGTATTTTCTTTTTGTCCCCATAAAAATTACAAAAATAATAGGATCTGTTTTAATATATAAGTATAAATATTGTCTTGTATAAATTACAAAATAAAAATACACTCATATTAACATGAGTGTAAATATAATTCATAGCTGGAGAATGATCTCCCACTTTTCGTTCTCAACAATGTGATATTTTTTCTCCCATCGCCGTGGCAATTTAAAAAAATATAGAACCTTGTTTTGATATGTGAATATAAAGTCTCATTTTTTAAATAAAAAAATAAGCTCTTGCATTAATATATGATTATTAATATTGATCCCGTGTAAATTATAAAGACATGCACTGATATTAATATAAGTGTAAATATAAGTAATGATAAAAATTACAAAAAATGGGTTTATTCTATTAATATAGGAATAAAAATATGTTCTTAATAAAATACAAATAAAACATAAATAATAAGTATGATTTATATTTGATACAACTTAGTAATAAAAAAAATGATCGATAGAAATGAGTTAAGTTTTGCATGTAAATAAAAGTTAAAAATTAAATTAATAAAATATACTTTTATTTGAGAAATTATGAATTTTTTATCATAATAATATTTATGTAATAGTATATATTAATTGATACAACTTTATTTTTAAAAAATAGATACATATAATTGTTTGGGTACTTATTTTTATATAATAGTATTTCAACATTTGAATCAATTAATTTTTTTATGATATATCATTAGTTACGATGATTAAAAAAAAGTTATGGAAACGTTATTAAGAAAAAATTTCTTTAGAAGTATTAATCTTAAAAAATTATTTGTTATTTGTTAGAAATTGGCTTGATTTACTTATCTTTATCCAAAAGTTTTGTTTGTTTTTGTCTATAAGTGACTATTAATCTTAGTTATATAGAATATGTGTTTCAAAAGTATCTTTTAAAAAATGTCTCATAATTAAAAATGTGTCATGAGTGAAAATCAAAAAATGATACATTAAGGAATTCTAAAAAATAAAATAAAATAAATTGTAACATAATTAAAAAAGTGTCATGAGCGGGAATCGAAGAGTGGTACATCAAGGAACTCTAAAAAGTAAAATAAAATGTTTCATAATTGAAAAAATGTCTTGAGTGGGAATCGAAGAATGATACATTAAGGAAGAATTTGTTTGTTATGTAGATAGTCTCATGGTTTGCCACATAGGTATATGGGTACTTGATAGCTTGCCACATAGGATTACGACCAGGAGAGAGACATCCGTAAATATATTATATAGAGATAGAGATATTAAAGATATTTTTGTCCAAAAATTTTGACGCTTGTTTTCTCTTTCCTCTAAAAAAAATCTATAAAAATAAGCTACTAATATCAGCTTCAGATTTTTAACAGTTTTTAGATTATTTTGAGATTCTGATTATTTTTTAAAGCTACAACAAACAGATGTTATTTTCTAAAAAGTGATTATTTTTTAAAAATAAGTGATTATTTTCTAAAAAAAGCTATAACAAATGGCCACTCAGATTTTTAGCAGTTTTTAGATTATTTTCAGATTCTGATTATTTTTAAAAGTTATAACAAACAGATGTTATTTTCTTAAAAGTGATTATTTTTTAAAAATAAGTGATTATTTTCTAAAATAATCTATAACAAACGGGCACATATATAGATACAAATAAAACAAATTTTTAAATCTTATCTTTTAAAAATAACAAATTAATCCTACAAATTATAAACAGAATATTATTGGAATATTAAAATAACTAGTATAACTGGCCCGTGCAATGCACGGGTTAATAATTAAAATTATAATATATGTTATTAACGTTAAAGTAAATTAGTTGATATATTAATTTTTTTAATTTAATATTAATCAATGAATTTTTTGTCAAGTAATATTTATTTTTTCAATTACTTGGGAAATTGATTTTATATTTCTATTATTTAAATATGAAAATAATATATATTTAGCGATTTTAATTTTTAAAGAAATAAAATAGAGTGTAGATTGATCTCCCGCTCCCCCGTTTCGAATAATATGAGATTTCGTTTCCAGTCCCCGTGAAATTACAAAAAAGATAGGATCGATCGTGTATTAATATATGAGTATAAATATTGGTCCTTGTATAAATTATAAAATTAAAAGACACTCGTATTAATATGACTGTAAATATAAATCATAGTAAAAAAAATAGCGTTCCCGTATTAATATGTCTATAAATATTTAAATTCCTATATAAAAAAATTTGTTTGTCTCGTATTAATAAATTTCGTATTAAAACATTCGAAGAAATATAATTCCGTAAAAATTACAAAAAAAAAACGTACATGAGTATAAATATAGCTCCTGTAGAAATTAAAAAAAAAAATTATCTCCATATTAATATATGGGTAAAAATATAGACTCTCATAGAAATATATGTTCTCTTAAAATTACAAAAAAGAATGTCTTTATATTAGTATATGAATATAAATATAAATCTCATGTATATATAGTCACTTATATTAATATATATAAATATTGATCCCGTGTAAATTAAAATAAAAAATACAGTCATATATATTAATATAAGTATTAATATTTTTCATAAGCTTAATATCATAAAATTGCTTTAAAAAATATTATAAAAATATAGTTTTAGCTGTTAGCGGAATCGAACCGTGTACTTCATACTAAATTTTATTCGTGACAGAGACATAGATGATACACATAAGCTTTAATTCATTGGAGATTGTCATGTGCAATTTTGTTCATGAGAGAGACATTAGTAAATATATAATATAGAGATGAGTAACTTTTTAAAAATTATGGTTAGTAACAATTAAGTAAAAAAATACATCATAAAAATAATTATTTTGTTGTTGGTTGGAATTGAATCATGTTCCTCTTGCTAAAACTCATAATTAAATATATGTAGTATAAGTAAAAAAATATATATCATGTAAATAGATTTTTTGTTGTTGGTGGGAATTGAACCATGTTACTCTTCCTAAACCTTTTAATATAATCTAAGTAAAAAAATAAAATTTTTGTTGTCGGTGGGATTTGAACCATGTTACTCTTTCTAAAGCTTTTAACTAAATCTAAGTAAAAGAAATAAATTTTTTGTTGTTGGTGGGATTTGAACCATGTTCCTATTGCTAAAGCTCTTAACTAATAACTAAATCTATGTAGTATAAAATAAGGAGGAGATGACACGTAAGATTATGTTAATTGAGAGAATGCCACGGAGGAAAAAAATCAGGAGAGAGACATCCTTAAATATATTATATAGAGATAGAGATTTTACTTAGATTTAGTTAAGAGCTTTAGTAAAAGTAACATGGTTCGATTCTCACCAACGACAATAAATTTATTTTTATAATATATATTTTTACTTATACTATGTAGGTTTAATTAGGAGTTGTAGCAAAAGGAACATGGTTCAATTCAAACCCACAACAAAAATCTCTTTTTATGATGTACTTTTTTACTTAATTGTTACTAACCATCATTTTTAAAAAGTTACTAATTTCTATAATCTCTATCTCTATCTCTATAATTAGTCGAAAAAATCTCTATCTCTATAATATATATTTACGGATGCCTCTCTCATAAACAAATTTTCACAGGACAATCTATAATGAACCAAAATTTATGTGTGTCATCTATGTCTCTCTCACGAACAAAATTTAGTATGAGATACACGGTTTAATTTTTTGTTGTTGAGACCGGAGTAACCACCGCCGAACGCAGTGACTAATCCTTGCCAGATTGGAGGCACCTCAAAGGGTGAGATAACTGTCTCATAAATTTAAAGTTGCTCAATACCACACGGTTCGATTTCCACCAACAACTAAAATTATATATTTATGATTATTTTTGAGACAATTTTATGATATTTTATTTTATTGCTTACGAAAAATATTTACACTTATATTAATATACCTGTATTTTTTTTTTTTAATTTACACGAGATCAATATTTATAGTAATATATTAATACAAGTGCCTTTTTTCACTACAAGAAAACCTTCATTTTCCAACCAAACTGAGAAAGAGGGGTTGAAGGTTTAGGCCCTCAGGAAATATTTTGAAGGTTCAGGCTGTCAAAAAATGAAAAAAAACCGTCAACAAATTATGAGAATATTTAAAAATAAATGAAAAATACATACCAGCGGCTTTAGCCGTCGGGAAATTATCGTCCACTGAAATTATTATCCTGAAAGCCTTAGCTGTCGGGATGTTTATACTTTCTGACGGTCCTGACCGTCGACAACATGTAATTTTCGTCGATAAAAGTGTGTCAGAACTAATTAATCTTGATGACGGTTTAGGCCGTCGGGAAGTCATTACGAATAAATATTAATATAGTTGATGGATGGTTAGGACGGTATAGACTGTCAGAAAGTTATTTGTAATTTGCAGACGGCTTGAACAGTCGGGGTGTTCACTGCATTAAACAAAAATAGTATCTCACTGTGTTTTTATTTTGTAATTTTTACAGAATTATATTTTTTTCTACGAATGTTTTAATATGAGACGAAAAACTTTTTTATTAGAACTTAAATATTTATACACATATTAATACGGAAAACCTATTTTTTATATTATGACTTATATTTACACTCATATTAATACGAATGTTTTTTGATTTTATAATTTAAACGATGATCAATATTTATATTCATATATTAATACACGACCTATCTTTTTTGTAATTTCAATGGAGACTAGAAATGAAACATGATATTGTTCAAAACCAGGAACGAGAGATCACTCTTCACCCTATTTTATCTTTTTAAAATTCTTAAATATATATTATTTTTATATTTAAATAATAAAAATATAAAATTAATTTCACAAATAATTGGAAAAATAAAACTATTTGACAAAAATTATATTAATTAACTTAATTTTTTTTTAAAAAATTAATAATATATACTATAAATTTATATATTAACCCGTGCATTGCACGGGTCAGTTATACTAATTAAAATTTTATATCTATATATTACTAAAATAATACGGTCAAAACAAAATAAATAATTAAATAGTGTCATTTAGTCAAAATAAGTTTTATATATTAAGACAGAGGTAGTATATATTATTTCATCTGTTCTATGATAATGATCGATTAGCATTAAAGGTTAGATCTATTAATAAAATGATAGGTTTTAAATCTTAGAGATCTTGAAACTCTTTGAGCTCTATAGGTCTTTTCTATTTTGACAATTACTATGATGATCGGTTGAATATGTAAATGTTTTCAGATCAAGTGGCACTTTCTTGTTCAAACAATTGTTAATTTGTTATCATATTTTTTATTTTTAATGGGTTGTCAACTTGTCATGGTGTGTCAAGTGAACCTAGCTAGCTATTTCCGTGAAATATTAAATTTGGTCTAATTGGCTTTTTAAATAATCAGTACTCCTATCCATCCACTAATTAAATATACCGCAAGATTAAGTTGAATTGTTAACTTAATTTGCTTATTCTTAGGATGGGAGCATTATGATATACTTAACTTTTGTTCCTGGTGCTCTACTCTGTGTATTGTTTAATTAGCACACCCATGTGCTTCATTCACTTTTTAATAGAATTTATTTTGCCTTTTAAAAAAGATTAATATATCAAACTTGATTAATTAAAAAAAATGCTAATAAATGTCAAAAGGGTATCACTCCCTCTATCCTAAAACCTAAGAAATAATTAAGATCGATAAGTTAAAGTCATTTTTACATTTAATTTATCAAAAAAGAGAAAATTCATTTATTAAATATATATTTTAGTTCTTGTAAGGGTATAAATGGTAAAATATTACTTGAATTTTTTTAAAAAAACCAAAATTTTGAGACAAAAAAAGAGAGTAAAAGAACCAAAAATTTGGGGAGTATTATTTAATAAATCAAAATAAAAAAATTTATATAAAAATGTTCTAATTATTATTAGTTCAACAATAGTTTGACTTTGAGTTGTATTTCTAAAACCTAATTTTTTTTGGGTTATCATGATATCGATATGATTAAAATTTTCTATCACAGTGGATTATTTTCTTTCAACCGGATTTCTGCGTAGGCATGAATTAAGAATCGAACCGCTGATCACATGATGATTAAACGGATTGAAATTCTTACCACTTTGGCCGATTCATTATTGATAAACCTAATTTTATATTATGGATTTAAATCTTATAGAATGTTTTTTTTTTTTATAAAAGAATGAATCTTTTTTTGAGGATTAATATTTTTATTTTGATAAAAGGCTTGATAGAGTATTAATTTTTTTTTGAATCATGATAGAGTAATGGCTCGCAATTTATTTAAATGTTTTATTCCGTCGCCCTTTTAAGACCTCGTCAATTTTTATATGACCGTGATTATGAAGCATAGTATTGTATTCAAGAGTACAACACCGCTTGCAATAAAATTAGTTTGACTAATACCAAAACAAATAAAATTAGTTTAACTAACCTTACCAATTGCACTATTTTATTTTGTGTACCAATTGCAATGTTGAGTGTTGAAAATAAATATTGCTATGTTGAGTGTAAGTACAACGCAAGCATTGAGAATAATTAGTTTAATTATCACAAAATTTATTTTTGATTATAATTAATTATTACAATATTAATAGTGTAAAAATATATTTTATTTTAATTTTTGGTTTACTGTGTAAAAATATTTTGAGCACACTAATTTGCAGTTTTATGATAAACATATCATTGACTAAAAAAAGAAATCAAACTGTAACATTTTTTTAAAAAATAATATTACTATAAAATAAAAATAATATTAATTTATATAAACAAAAAAAAAATACAAGACACTACATGTGTAAAAGGATCTATTGAATATTGATGAAACATTTGTATACATATGGTATAAATTGTACAGCTAGTTTATATAAAATTTTTTTTATATACATTGAATCCAAATAGGAGTACGTATAAAACTATTTTCTACTATCATCCAACTAATAATGACGTCTACATCATGTATCAAAAATAATACTTTGACGTGTGTATCTTTCATTAAAACTCTAAATCATTAAAATTGTTTTTTTTTTAACTTTACTAATAATGAAAATCTAAATAATCATATTTGGGAAGACTAAGAACAGTTGTGTCTTTTTGTAGTGACCTAATAAAATAACATACCGTATCAATAATAGGTTGAAACGTTACATTCACATTAGGTAAGAACCACCCTTTGAACAACACGGAATCTCTCTCTTCACATTTCTCACATCTATATAAATCACTCATTATCTCTAAACATTTTCCCTCTCACTCTTAACTCTATTACAACAAACAAAAGCACTTAAACTCAAAAGCAAGCAATTTTTTTTGCTTAACAAAATGGTTGCCACCACCACACAAAGAGAATCCAAAAAAGAAGCACCAATTCACGGCGATGTTTTAGAGGTAATTTTCTCACGGGTGCCACTCATAGAACTTATTCCTTCTTGTCACGTTTCAAAATCTTGGAACAAAACCGTTTTCTCTTCTCTCACCCATGTTAACCAAATCAAACCATGGCTCATAATTCTCAACCAAACAACACGTGCCAAGCACGTGAGTCTGGCTCACGCGTACGATCCACGATCGCACGCGTGGCTTCAGATAAAAATTAAACACCAACCTGAAGCTCGTGACACTTCTCCCATTAGATCATCTAATTCAACGTTCGTCTACACTATATCACCTTCAGAATTCACTTTTTCACTAGACGCACTTCATCTTGAGTGGCATAAAGCACCTTCCCCGCGTGTGTGGCGCATAGATCCAATAGTAGCGCGGGTTGGTACACGTGTGGTTGTAGCTGGTGGCGTTTGTGAATTCGAGGATGATCCTCTTGCAGTAGAGATGTATGACATGGAGAGCCCCAATTGGATCTTGTGCCCGTCGATGCCAACACCACTAAAAAGCGTGTCAGCATCGACGTGGCTATCAACAGTCATAGGAGAAATGATTTTTGTGACCGAGAAATGCTCCGGCATCACATACTCTTTCAATACCATTGAGATGAATTGGCAGGGACCGTTTTATCTATGTCCTGATGAAAGTGTTTTTTACTCCGTCACCGGAATTTTGTCAGAGAAATTGACCGTGGTCGGATTAGTGGGTGAACCGGGGAATGCTAGAGAGGTGAAATTATGGAGGGTTAATGAGGCCGAATTAGGTTCGGAAATGGAAGAAATTGGTTCTATGCCAAAGGAGATGGTTGAGAAGCTAAAAGGTGATTCGGAGTTTGGTTCAGTTGAAGTGGTTTGGGTTGGTGATTTTATTTACTTGCGTAACACGTTGGTACTTGAAGAACTTGTTATGTGTGAGGTTGTGAATGGGAATTTGTGTGAGTGGAGGAGTGTGAAGAACGCGGCGGTGGACGGCGGAACAAGGATGGTGTTATGCGGTGGTTATGTGAACATGGAAGATTTGCAAAAAGCGGTGTTGTCGGAGAAACAGACATTTCGTATGAAACAATTGTGAATGGATATGAATTGCTTGGTTGAGAACAATTTGAAAATGTTACTTTGGTAGATTATCCATTTTTTTTTGTTTTTTTTGTAATTGTACAATGTAATGAAATGGAAATTCTCACGTGAAAATTGTTTGCTAAAGATATTCATAGTACTAATGTTTAACAAATTTAAAGGGTAAAAATGTTTTTAAAAACTGTATGAAAAAGAACAATAGTGATGGACATAATGGAGAGGATGAAGAACGGTGGTGACGGTGGATGTGAAGGACATGGTGGCATTTGAGAAGAGACATTGTAAATTAAAGACTAAAGAGAATAAAATATAAAAAAATGAATGTAAGAAAAGTGTATGTTGTTGTTTATTTTTTTTTAAAATCAAATGTATCTTTTGGGCGTAATTATATAGACAAATATTTTTTATGTAGTTGAGATTCATTTAAGGAATTAACTTTTTATAACGGCCGGAAATCCAAGACCAAATAAAAGGATCAAATATCTACTATTATTTATTCCACATTATGTTGGTATATTGTTCCCTTGCACCATAGGTTGTACTTTGTGTTTTTTTTTTCTTTCTAATAATTATTGTGTATGTTGCTTCTTATATCATAGATAGATAGTTTTTATTGGATAACTCAAGAAATAAGAGTTGAGAGATATTTTGATTTAGTATGGAAAGATCAAAAATTAATTTTTAACGAAAGTAATTTATCTTTTTGATATACCAATTTTTTTTTATAGATAGATAGAGTATTCTTAACTGATTACATAGCTAAGAAATTATAATATTAATACTCAAAATAATATTATATTATTTAACAATTTGAAAAGTAAGTATTATTTAATTATTTTTTTAAAATATTTTTTTATAGTGAAATCAGTAGTAGAATTAAAAAGTTTATATAATTCAGATAAAATTTTAATTTTAAACAAAATTTTATAAATTTATATTAAACTGACTTCTAAAATTCTCAATTTTAATGTAAACTAACCATAAAAGTATAACATTTTTTTGGGAGGAGCTGAAGCAAGTGTCCAAAAATGCAAGCCTCTAAAATCGTGTATGATTGAAATGAAATCTCGTGACTAAGAATATCTGTGATAGACATGCCTCAACCAAGTGTACCTTCTTTTGTCATGACCACATATATTTCTTCTGCCACTGACTTTTTTAATTTAAATATATATTTCTTTTGCCTTTAAAAAAACATGTAATAGATGTTTTTTAAGTAGTGTCTTTGTTTGATTGTTTCTAAGTTCTAATTAAGTAGGACGATATCTTCAATTATTTTTATTTGTCTTATTTTTATAGGATTTCTTGTCTTTTGCTCCATTAGTGTTATTTTTTACTTTTAAATTTCTAATCAACAAGTAAACAAAAAATATTTTATATAAGTGATTGAAAAAAAATATTATTACATCTGAAAATAATTCATTGTTTTGTTTCTCATAAAAGGTTAATTTGTGTTCATCTATGTCCAAATCTCATTTAATATTAACAAAACGATCGAACATCACTATTGGATTTTTAACTATGTGTGTTTGTTTCATGAAAAATGTTGTTTTTAGGAATGTGGAAGTTATAAACATATATTCCAATGTTTGTTACAAAGCTAGAAAATTAGCTCTAAGGAATAAAAAAATTCTAGGAAAAAAATAACTTTCACTTTTCTATGGTTTTTTTTTTAAACAACTTTCCCATGGTTTTAATCCTAAAAAAAGGGTGGGAATAAAAAAATTTCATGAAGGTGTGAATAAAATTAAAATAACTACCCAATTATCCATTCTTACAAATTATTTCTTAAAATATCACTATTACTAACCAAATATAATTTTATAAAAATATATAGGAATAAAATTCTCACTATTATTTTTTGGGAACATTATTCATGGGGTGAAATTTTCAACCTTGAAACAAACGTCTGTTATGGTTAAAAAATTCAAACATTAGTCTTATGAGTATAATTCAATTGGTAGGATATTTGTATGTAATATGTAAACATTGAAATTTGAATCTTGATGCATCCACTTATTTATTTTTAAGGTGAAATTCTAGCAATTAGACTTGTTAGAATTTACCTTGAAATCTCATTGGAATGGAAAAAAGAAGAAAAACATATTCTTCCAAGCACGCCTGACGTGCTCCCAGTCACGCACAACGTGCTCACATGCAGGAAAGTTTCTGCCAGGTACGTGCAACGTGCTGGAAAGGACGCGCGACGTGCGCGCGTCCAAATTTTTATTTTGTTGTTTTTTGAGCTTTTTTGGTCAGATTTGTTCCAGTATTATATGAGATTTGTTCCTAGTTTATTATGATATTTTACTCTATAAATATAGAGATTTAGGAACAAGGAAAAGCATAAGTGAAGAAGGGAAAAACAAATACTCCTTCCGTCCCAAAATAAGTGTCATACTTGCCAAAATTGTTTGTCCCAAAATAAGTGTCATATACTATTTATAACATTAGTTTTTACTATTTTATCCCTTAAAGCAATCATTAGGTAAGAAAAAAAGGACACTCAAAAATCTACTTTTTAGTATTTCAATGTCTACTACCAATAAAAATAGAGGGTATTTTAGTAAAAGTCATATTCTCTCTGTTTCTTGTACACACTTTTCTTAAAGTGTGTGATTTGGTCAACTGCGATACTTAAAATAGGACGGAGGGAGTACTTGTTTATTCTTCACCTTGGAAACACTATATTATGTTTCTAGGTTACGGGAAGAAACTTGAGATTAAGGTAGGATTAAGTTGACGACTAATTCTTGTAACCCTTATTGGGAGTTTCATTGTAACGATGATACTTTAGAAAAAGTGAAACGGAGGGGCTGCTCTCTCCTCCAGATTAGGTCGAAATTTGACTGAACTTGATAAACAAACTATTGTGTCTTTTACTGCTTTCTCTATAATCTCTCTTGCTTCATATTGTTGGATTACTATTCATTGTTTCTATATTCTTTGATACGTGGTTGCTTAATCACTTTGCTCCACACATCACAATTTTATTGGTTTGACTTTATTTAAAAGGAATTCACAACAATTGGCGCCCACCGTTGGGCAAGGATCAAATCGTGAATTAGATACCATGGGTTCGAAGTTTGATGTCGAGAAGTTTACCGGGAAAAACGAATTCGGGTTGTGGAAGGTAAAGGTGAAGGCGGTCTTAGTCTATAACAATTGTGATGAAGCCTTGAAGGGAGAAACACAGATGCCGAAAAAGCTTTCAGCTGAAGAGAAATATGAGTTGAATAAGAAAGCGGTTAGTGCTATTGTCTTGTGTCTTGGAGACAACATGCTGAGAGAAGTAGCTAAGGAGACCAATGCGACGTCTATGTGGGCCAAACATGATTCATTGTACATGACCAAGTCGACGACACATAAGTAGTTTCTGAAACAAAAGCTCTACTTTTATCGAATGGTGGAGTCGAAATCCATAACGGAGCAACTAGCGGAATTCAATAAAATTATTGATGATTTGGATGTGAAAATAGAAGATGAATACCAAGCCTTGCACTTACTGTGTGCATTACCTAACTTCTATGAAAGTTTCAAGGATACCATGCTCTATGGTAGAGAAAACACTATTACCTTGGAGGAAAATCAATCGACCTTGAGAACGAAAGAACTAACTAAGTCTAAATACTTGAAGGTGGAAAACGGTGCGAATGCGTTAAATGTTTCTGGTTGAGATAGAGGTGGGAAAGGAAAGTCAAAAGGAAGCATTAATTAAGTGGAATTTCCATCATTGTAAAGGGAAAGGTCACTTCAGGAAGGATTGTCAGGAATTAAAGGGCAATAATAAATATGTGCATGTTGTGGAAGCCTCATTGAAGTATGAGGGTTATGAGAATGCGGAAGCACTATTGGTGTATAGTTGGAAACCGGAGGAGAGTGAGTCTCTGAACTCTGGTGATTCTCATGACAGTGGAGAGTTAGAGGATTTCGGGTTGGAAGTTTCAAAGGAATTTGAGAGGTCTTGCCAATTACAAGGTGGAGTACATGGTGAAATTACTTTAGTGAAATCTCAACTTGAGGTGGAGTCTTTCACTAGTAATAAAGAAACATCATTAGCTCTTGGAAATATGGAGGAGAATGAAATTGTTGAACCAAGGGATGTGACCATGGGAACCTTGGTGGTAACGTTTCAATTGTGGCTAAAGAAGTGCAAGACCTTAAGAGGAACTTGAGGGAGGCAATTGAAAGCAACTTTGATCTTGAGGGAGGCAATTGAAAGCAACTTTGATCAAACAAGAGAATTTGTTATACTACAGGAGGTAGTTGGAAGCAAGGGGAGTTTGTTGTTGCAGCTTGAGGTGGATCAACCTAAAATTCCAAGGTTGGTTTGGTGCCAAGCAATACTTCGGATGACGAAAGGTATTCCTAGGGATTTAGGGGTGGTTGGACTTGTTGAGCTATCTAAAATTTCGGTGATAGTTGGGAGCAAGCAAATCTTCAGGAGGACAGACTTAGCTACTCCAGGGGCTGAAGTGAAAGCGGTGTATCTTGTTAGGCTACCTAAATATCATATGGTAGTGGAAGACAAGAACTTCATAAAGGAAGACATTCCAAGGGATGAAGGAAAGGAAAGCAATGCTTGCGGGAAGCAAGTGCATAGGTCAAGGTTCAAGTCTGCCTTGAACTTGACCTGTGATCTTGAATAATAGAAGTTCAATATGGAGAGAGCAGCATGGTGGTTGGTGCAAATTGACATCACTATCGATTTAAAGTCAAGGTGGAGAATTATTAGAATTGCCTTGAAATCTCATTAGAATGGAAAAAGGAAGAAAAACAGATTCTGCCAAGCAAACCTGACGTGCTCCCAGGCACGCACAACGTGCTCACCTGCAGGAAAATTTCTGCCAGGCACGTGCAATGTGTTGGAAAGGACAGTCAACGTGCACGCGCGACTAGATTTTTATGTTGTTGTTTTTTGGGTTGTTTTTGTCCGATTTGTTTCAGTTTTATATGAGATTTGTTCCTAGTTTATTATTATATTTTACTCTATAAATATATAGGTTTAGGACAAGGAAAAGCACAAGTGAAGAAGGGAAAAACAATTATTCTTCATCTTGAAAACACTATATTAAGTTTCTAGGTTATGGGAAGAAACTTGGGATTATGGTATGATTAAGTTGACGACTAATTCTTGTAACCCTTATTGGAAGTTTCATCGTAATGGTGATACTTTGGAAATAGTGGAACGGATGGGCTCTCCTCCAGATTAGGTCGGAATTTGACTGAACTAGGTAAACAAACTATTGTGTCTTTTACTGTTTTCTCTATAATCTCTCTTATTTCATATTGTTAGATTAATATTCATTGTATATATTTTTTGATACGTGATTGCTTAATCACTTTTCTCCACACATCAAAATCTTATTGATGTAACTTTATTTAAAAGAAATTCACAACAAAACTACTGACAAAAAAAAATTCAAACATTTATTTAAATTCTAATACTATCAGATATGGTATGAAGCAGTTCTGTATTTAAAAAACACACAAGTTTCTCAAATTATTATTAGTTGATTACATACTTTATTTTTTAAAGAAGTTGATGATTACACACTTGTTTATGGCATTGCTTAATTAGCTAACTTAATTTATGCTGGTGTGGGGTTAATTAGCCCACCCAGGTTGACCAAATATTTTTACAACAACTACTGAAAATGACTCGACTATTTTAATTTGATCACTATATATATAGTAGTAGTATATTGTGAAAGTAAAATATTGTTTCACATCATATCATATCTCATCATTACTTCAATTTGTTATAAAAAATTCTACCGTACATATCCAGTCAAGAAAGGAGTTGCCGCTTATTTATTTATTGTTATTTACTGGTCGAGTGTAATTCTATCTTAGAGATGCCTTTAATAATTTGTTCTTATATCATTTGATAAATGTAAGATGTAATGTTATTCAAAAATATATTAAATTATGGATCAATATATTGTTGAATGTGATTCGAAATAACTTTACACCAACGTTCATATAAATTTTATTTACCATTTTTAATTTTTTTTCATAAGCTATCAATTACACTAAGATAAACAGACATTAAGTTGCGTTACTATTCTTTTTTGAATTGCAAAATCAATAATTATTTTTACGAATTGCAATGTTATAGAGGATTAAAATTTACCGCCAAATATATTAATTGATCAGAGTCGTCTGATTTAAAATTGGTGGCTAAAATTGTTTGTTTTATAGCATAAAAGTAAATTTATAATCAGAACCATCTTAATGATTGAAATTAACCCAAAAATTAACCGTTTTGATGAGATGGTAAGGGATCTCTTCTAGTTTAATCAGATATCATAAAATCGAAATCAACTATAAAAATACAACAGTGTTAAATTTTCTTGAGAGAGAATTTTGACCATCTTTTATGGTTCTATCCGATTCAATTGATTAGTCTCTCCAGTTGCGCATAAAGAATACCCACTTCAAATAAAAAATATGATTGAAATTCATAACAACATAAAACGGCGCATATTATATGCAGTGTAGGTTGTACTTTGTATATTTGCTTCTCATAGTCATAGACATGCTGCAAGTGTATCTTTTCTGTGATAGCCATTAATTTCTTGTGCCACACTGTCTTTTTTATTTTAAATATATATTTCTGTTGCCTTTAAAAAAAAAAGGTAATAATATATGTTCTTAAGCAGTGTCTTTATTTGATTGTTTCTAACTAAGACAACTGGACGAGGTCTTCAATAATTAAAATTATTTAATTATTTACTTTTAAATTTATAATTAACAAGCTAAGTAAATGTATAGTAAATAAGTTACTATATTTTAATTAGTACAGTGATTTAAAATTAAGTTACTATATTTTTTTATGGAATTTAAAGTTATTAAATGAGAAAAGAAAATTGATGTTTTTTCTAAAAGGTTAATTTGAATTCACCTGTACCCTAATTTTGTTTCATATTAATAATATTAATTGAGTTTTAAATTAAATGATTAAAAAATTCAAATATCTAGCTACTATTTATATTGTATATTGTTGGAAGCACTTATGTTACTATGTTTTTAAAAAACATACATGTTTCTTAAAGTCTACCTCCATTATTTTTATAAGAGGAAATGCATTTTTATTTTTTACAGACGTGATGTATCTAGTTTATTTATAGATAAAATATATTAATTTTTTAATGAATCTAAAATGTTTATCGTCTTTTATATATAAGTTTAAGAACTTAAGTAATATTGTTTAATTCTTGCATTAGTTCATTTAGCTGGTTTATGCTCGTGTGCGGTTAAGCACACACAAAACATAATGAAGTTGACCCGTTTAGTTTGGTTTAGTAAAAAAAAAAAAGACTTGTTTGGCAACAACAACTATTGAAAATGAAAATGATGGAATATTATGACTTAATTAATTAATATCATATGTTTCCAGAAATTTACGATGATGGTCATTAATTAATTAATGTCACTTTGAGTTCCTTGCTTGAATGCCAATGAAAACATCATAGAAATCTATTATTCTGACATTGATATAAAAAAGGGGAAAGCTTACTTTTAAAAGTCAAACGAAAACAACCTAGCTGCATGATTATGAACGTGCATGATCAGCTTCATATGTTAGTTTATGGCTTAAACAAAAGATATAAGTTATAATGTTATATGATGAGATGATTATGCCTTGAATAAAACGTACGAGTAAGCTAATAGTTCAATTTTCCCACATGTGATGTACTTTAATTTATATCTATTAATCTATTAATGTTGAAAAGAAATAAAAAAAATTGGACTACTAGCTAGGATGTCATTTAATTTCATGTTTATAATCTATTAATGTAAGTTGTGTGCTCCGTATTTTAAGAACAGTGGAAAGAGAGTCCCCGTAGGGAACTATTTATGAAATCCAAATAAGAGTACTCTATCAAAAAAATAAAGATTCAATTGTATTGAATACCAATACATTACTAATATATTTTGATATGTACTTTAGAAATATAAAATTAATTATTTAATTTTTTAAATAATGGTTTTTATTAAAATTTGTTTTCATTTTACTTTTTTATAAATATATAGTTGACTCTTGAGATGAGCAAATGTAGGCAATTTTAATCTTCTTATAATTGAATGCACATGAGATATATACCTCATATGATGCTAATGAGTCACTTTTGGGATTTCTTTTGTGAGTTGAGTTTGAAAAGATTAATTTTCTTTAACTTTGGTATTAAATAATGTGGTAATTCACTGAAATTAAACTTACACACAATTGTGAAGTTTTGGTTTAACAATTTCTATATTTTGCCAATCGATTTAAAGATTTCTAGATTGAAAAGAATAAGTTTAAATGGCTAAGTAATAGATATTGTATAGTACTTGTCTGTAAGTTGGGTTTCAGAAGACTTTGGAGAGAAAAATCTATATTTGAAAAATTATATGGAAAAAATTGATATTTGAAAGAATATAAAACATGATAAATTGTTATATAATAATATTTCAAACACACTTAATTCTTTTTAAATATTTTATAGTGTCATCAATTTAAAAAAGAATCACAAGCAAATAAATTAAATTAAAACTTTAGAAAATTTAAACTAACTTTGTACAAAATCTAAATGATAAATTCTTAGGTACCGTATTGGTATCATAGACAAAATTGATTCAAAATTTGAATTTACTTTAGTATAAATTAATATAAATTTATGATATGACATTGAATTTTGTTTATAAAAATACTATTACTCAATAAACTTGGGAATATAAGAGTGTTTAAAACCACTCACTCTAGTCTCATATATAAGCAACAAATAATTTTTTAAATTCCATTTTAAAAGTAATGTATTTAAACTATATAATGTAGACC
Organism: Trifolium dubium; assembly: GCA_951804385.1. Classification (NCBI taxonomy): domain Eukaryota; kingdom Viridiplantae; phylum Streptophyta; class Magnoliopsida; order Fabales; family Fabaceae; genus Trifolium; species Trifolium dubium. The sequence goes on from OX638067.1 coordinate 37,549,476, forward strand.
AAATATAAATACTACTTTTTCAATGAATCTAAAAAGTCATTTTTACTTATATTTGAGACATGAGAAATAAAACATTAATTTATGTTTACAACTAGATTTTCTTAAAACGACCAAATTTAATAATTATTATTTTTGTTAGAGGGGAGATTTATGAATCCATAAACTCCTTTCGGTTGAATATTCCTCCTTTCAAACAAATTACTCACACTCCTGCTACCTGTTGAACAATTTAAATTGCCAAATAACATACTACTGGCACTTGAGACATTTTATACAAAAAAATATAATAAATAAATAGCAAATGCCAGATGATATCAATAATGAAAAAGATTATGACAACTTAGGGGTCAAGTAATTAGACACTATTAAATTAAAGTTTACTTTATGCTTTTGTATTTTATATTACATGTAAATGATGGGGGAAAACAAGTAATATATTCAAAGTTAGTCAAAAAAAAGTAATATATTCAAAGATTACGTTGTGCAAGTTGTCACCAATCCGATTAATATAGCATGACATATCTACCTTTGATTTAGTATTTTAAAAAACAAATATCAAAATAAAAAATAATCACACCTACACCCACTATGTTAATAAAAAATGTTGCACATCTTTATTTATTTTTAACGTTTGTTACACATTTTTTTTTTGAAAGACATCTTTATATAATTCTTTTCGGACATAAGTTTATTACATAAAATGTAAACTAATATAAAATCATGCTCAAAAAAATCAATCCAATAAACAGTATGACTTACCATTTTTTTGTGTATGAACCCTCCAGTTCTTAGATAAAGTTGATTTAGTTTGATAATTCAAATTTTAGCTACAAATTGTTCTTCTAAATAATATAATTTGAATTCTCCAAATAATCCGTCTCAGAGGAAATTTTCAAAACACTTAGGGTCCGTTTAATCTACAAAATAAAAATATTAGACAGAACAATACATGATAATATAAGGCAGAACAACACAAGACAAATATTTACGGTATTCAACAAATTTTGTCTTGTATGATGCTTGATGGAGAAAATATTATTTTGATGATTTAAAAAAATTGTGTTGAGGACAAAAAGTTGTCCCATAATTTAGTGGGGGACAAGAATATCTGATTTAAACTCAATCACATAATTCTGATATATACACTACTATCAGGACGAACCCAAGTGTATCTCAAAAGGGGTATCGCCACCCCATCACCATACAATGAAAATTATTATTTTTTTAAACAAGAAAACTTATTCATATAAAGGAAAAGTGGAGTATAAAAAGAGGGGGGACTATACCAAAATCTTCAATACAGGTTATCAAAATCTATAATAAGGAAGACCTCATCTATTTCTAGATAAGTCTTCTCTAATGAGCATAGGAGCATTATCCCACCATGTGAACTCATTAAGAGAAAAGCCTAAAGAAGCTAATTTATCACCACATTGGTTACCTTCTATAAATATGAGAGATAAAAAAATTCATGTATTTGGTTTTGGAAATGCAACTCAACCATCTATTTTTCAATTGCCAGAGAATAATATGAAAAGACTTGAAGGCTAAGGTTACAAGTCTGGAGTCACATTCAACCAAGAATTGAGACTAGCATATTCAATGGCTAGAATAACTCCCATTACCTCAGCATACAACGCATTGATAATGCCCAAGTTTTGAGCAAAACCACCAATAACTTCACTCTTATGATTTCTGAAGACGTCAGAGCATCTTCAAATAAAAATGTCACAAATAAAAATGCATCATCTCTAAATATCAAGTTCGAAAGATCTAATTAAGTCGTGGAAATTGTTTGAGGTGCGTATTTGAAACCAAAGATCCTAATACTGTGGATTAATTAGCTGAAAAAGACATAGGTGAATTCTCGTAAATAGTTTAACTATTATTTTCTTCTTGGTACAAATTTTTTTTTGAGGAAAAAAATGGTACAAAATACTTGAACTATTATTTTTGTGTAAAAAAAACCTTAAACCATTTTTTTTTTGACAAAAATACCTAAACAAATAAACAATTTATTTACATGGAAAATGATATTTCAAGACATGCCGACTAAAGAATAAGGGGAGGCATACACTACCTCATTGATAATATAATTGGGTAGGGGTGTACGTGGGCCGGATTGGGTTGGGTTTAACCAAAACCAAAATCCGAACCACTTTAAATAATGTAGGTTGGGTTTAGTAAAATAACCACCCATTTTAATATTGGGTTGGGTAAACCCACTAATATCCGGATTGAGTTGGGTGGGTTAATGGATTATCCAAATAAATTTTGTATTTTTATATATTAAATTATTATATCGTGAATACTCGTACTTTTTTTCCTTAAAAATAACTCAACCTTTATATGTTCTTAAAAAATATCATAACCTATTTTTTTAGCATCATAAAATGATAATATTATTGTTTTTTCATAAAAATAATATACTTTCATTGTTCTCAAAGAATTATATTTTGCTTGCATCATTATTGTTAAAATACCTAAATAAATCAAAAGACAAAAACTCGACGAAAATATTAGAGAATGCATTGAAAGTGTAAAGTATTGTAGACTAATTTGTTTTTCGTTTGGAATATACAAGAATACAACTTGTTTTGGAAATTTTTTTGTTGAACCTTGAGATTTTCTCTTTAAATAATTAAATGATAAAAGTAAAATAGTTCATGTTTATATGAAAAATATTTAAAAAAAATCAGAAAACTACTAAGTAAGTGGGTCAGTGGATTTTGTGGGTTGGGTCCAGTTTTACCCAAAACCCGATTATTTTTCATGGATTTTCCATTTTAAAATCCATAAACACCCAATTGCCCGACCCAATTCATTTTTTTGGGTTAGATTGGGTGGGTTTGACCGAATTGTGTGGGTTAGCCCAACCCATGTACACCCCTATAATTGGGGATATTTTCCCGATAAGATAATCAAATGAGAAAATAACACAAGTTGAAAAATAATATGATCGTTTGTAACAGGGGTACGTGGGCTGCAGTCCCCTTACTCTTTTCAATTATTTTTTTAATAGTAGTATATATATATATATTATATATGTTATAATTTTTTTGTAGAGACTATATACATACATATTATTGTTCATCAAAAAAAATATATTCTCTTGACATATAACCAAATGTCCTCCAATGACCATGTATACCTTATGTTGCAAGCAAGAATAGTAGAGACAAAAATTGATCCTATTCTTTTTAAGCTTCTTTTTAAGTTCCAAGTGTCCCTTTTCTTCCATGTAAAACACCAAATATCCCTTGCTTTTCCATACAAAATACCAAATGTCCCTTGCAATGCATGCACTACATCAATAAGTAAGTTTAGAAAAATACAAACTTGTAACCAAAAACAAAATACTTCTTGTTCATGTTTAATCATGGTTTAGTGTAGAAATAATTAAGGAACTTGTTACCAAAATTAAAATCAGCTTTATTCTAGTTCTTCTAGCTATAAAGAGTAGAAGAGAAATTACGGTGTTAACATCAAATTGCAAATGGTATGTTTACAACTCGGATAAGAAAATCAAGGTAGACGTATGACATTTCAAATCCACCAACATTACAACTTATAGAGAAAAAATAATAATAGAGATGAGATGAGTTTATGTGAAATTAAAATTATATTATGCAAAGAAAAAGTTAAAGGAGAAATAGATACACATATCAATATTGGTGTGATTGTTTCTTGCAAAGTTGATTTGAATGAGAAGATGTTTAGTTTGATAGAAAAAAAATAATAGAGATGAGTTTATGTGAAATTAAAAGCATATTATGCAAAGAAAAAGTTAGAGGAGAAACAAATACCTTTTATATCAACATAATCACCATTAGTGTGATAGTTTTTTTTGCAAAGTCCATGTTGAAGTAGGAGATATATATTTAGTTTGTTCGAAAAAAAATAACAGAGATGAGTTTATGTCAATATGAAATAAAATTATATTATTCAAAGAAAAAGAGGACAAACAAATACTTTCCATATCAACATAATCACTATTGGTGTGATATTTTCTTGCAAAATCCATGTTGAAAGAGGAGATGATTAGTTTGTTAGGAAAGAAAAAGTAGTAGAGATGAGTTTATGTGAAATTAGAATGATATGCAAAGAAAAAGTTAGAGGAGAAACATATACCTTACCATATCAACATAATCACCATTTGTGTGATATTTTCTTGCAAAGTCCATGCTGAAGGAGGAGATGTTTAGTTTGATAGGAAGAAAAAAAAGTAGTAGAGATGAGTTTATGTGAAATTGTAATCATATATATTATGCAAAGAAAAAGTTAGAGGAGAAACAAATACTTTACCATATCAAGACAATCACCATTTCACCATTTGTGTGATGGTTTCTTGCAAAATCCATGTTGAAGGAGGAGATATTTAGTTTTAGGAGTAGAAGTGAAATTGGTGAGTGTGATGAGAATGAGTGTGTGAGTTATTTAGTTTTAGGAGGAGTGAAGTGTCACTTGAGTTTAGGAGATTTAAGCTACTAATAGGACTAATTATGACATTTCATACAAAAGATTTGATTGGTTAGGAGAGAGGCTTACTTTTTTTGTTGGAGTATTTTTCTACTCTTGTTGAAGTATCTAATATTGCATGTGATATGTGATTATTAAAATGTACTCACACTTGTTTGCACTATGTAATTAAGTTGCTTGTTGCGGTATGTTTCTTTCTTTGTTGAAGGTTTTGAACATCTTTGTCGACAACTTTTCTAGATACATGTGGATACGCTTTCAAAATGATATTCAAAATTTGTCCGACCGATGTACACATCTCTAGATCATCATGGAAAGAAGGCATTGCAGATCTTACAAAACAAAATTTGTGCGATGCAGGACAAAACTACAACAACAACAATAAAAAAGAAAAATAAAATCTACAATATATATAAAAATCACCCTTATCATACAAAAGTACATGTGTACTTTTACATTTATTATGATGATGTGTCGATGCTAATTTATTGCTGATGACGCGTCGGTGTTTTTTGTCCGTTACAAACTAATAATTTTAAATGTTAGTTACAAATTAATTATTTTAAATCAATTAACCGTTACGATATAATTTTTATGTTTCATATGCATATTTGTCAGTTACATGTAAATCACAATTATTTAAAAAAACGACGTAAATTAAATTAAATATCATAAATTCATATTTAATTTTATGTTTTTAAAACTCACTATAAATATAAATTATCTTTTCACAACATTTTACAATTTTACTTCATATCTATTCATATTCTTATTTTGTGTTTCTCATTTACTTAAGTCAAAACCATCATGAAGATTGATTGATCATATACCAACAAATATGAAGAGTTTTTTAACCTTAATTAATCAAATGATCGACATTAAAAAAGTTAAGAATATTAATCAGGTTTGCACATGCATTTCATTTCTTTTAAATTTTTTTTTAAATTTTATGTTTATATTCTAAACAATATGTATATATATATATATATATATATATATATATATATATATATATATATATATATATATATATATATATTTTAAATTTTATGTTTATATCCTAAACAATATGTATTTTTTTCATGCCCGTACAATAAAATGTATATCTTGATTTTAATATGTATTTTTAAACAAAGTGCAACCGTCAAGTTGTTCACGTCACACATAGGTACATGTTGAATCCTAACTTTTTATTACACGCTTTAATTGACAACACACGAAAAATAAACATTGTTTACTAATCGATCTTTGTATTTCATACATGTTCAAAAATCAAATGTCGTGTAGTTGATAAATCTTGCAGTGTCATATTTATCATGGTTGATCAAGAGGTTTCATTAATTTTCAATAAATTATGTTACGATACTTTTGAGGCCAACAACAACGTTGTATGATCAATAAATCAAGTTACATTTACATATACAATAAACATATTTTCATCAATCATTCGTCATTAAGGAAACAATCATGGAGATTGTTTGATCACATCTACAATATATATACCACCTAGTCTCGACCAATATATATATATAATTTATTGATCATAGAAAAGTAGTGCACGTATACTTTTATTTATTGTGATGACAGAAATTTTAAATTAATATTTTAATGTTTTGATTTTCTGCTGATGATGTTTCGATTTTATATTTGTTTTATAATTATTCAGTAAGTTACAAAAAATTAAATTAATTCAGATAAATGTTACGATATCAATTTTATGTCTAATAAACATATTTTTCAGTTACATAATAATTTAATGTATTTTTGTGTTTCTAAAACTCACTATAAATATAATGGTCACTTCAATATATAAGCAAAAAACAACTTTAAAAGCTAAAAAAAACACTTCAAAACTAGTTATACTATTATACGCTAAATTAAGCAGGGGCGGATCCACTGTGTAGTGAAGGTGTGCATTTGTAGACCTTGAAATTTGAAAATTTTCACCAAGACCCCTATTTTTTATAATTTTTGACCACCCTAAAATTTATTTTTTTGCACTCTGGACCCAACACACACAAAATCAGAAAATTACTCTCATAATCCTAATTTACACTTCTCTCTTAACTTATTTTCTCTCTTCTCAACTCACACCCACAAACCAGTACGGCTGAAGCACGGCGGCGGTTGTTGTACCCTAATTTTGAACCTAAAACCCATTCGAGTTTTTTTATCCTAATTCAAGGCACGTTTTTTTATTGTTATTATTATCATATTTTGTTATTTAGAATACTGCCTTTTTATTATAGGTTTATCTTATTATTTATTTTCTTGCTTTGACTAACCTTTTCTTTCTTTTCGTATCAAGAAAAATCAGTTTCTTCCTTACCCACGTTCCTTTTATTATTATTGTTCTCTTTTACTTTATTTATTACATTTTATGATATTTTTATTTCCAATCCATAAAATTTGTTTTATTTACTTATTTATGTATGGCTTTCGTCCATCTTAAATGAAATTAAAAAAAGAAAAAGACAACACCTTTCCTTTTATTTTATATTTTTTACCAAAGTTACATCTTGTCCCTTTTAATCAATTTTTGCTTCTTTTATTTAAAATTTTTATGTTTTTTTAATAAATCAGTTTTTATTATTATTATTATTATTATTATTATTATTTCCCTTTTAGTATTTGTGGTTCCCTTTTCTCTTTTTCGTTTCTTTTTCTTTCTTTCTTTTTCAGGTAAATTGGAAAGAACACCAAAATGAAGAAAGAAATGGAGTACCATTTCTGGAAAAAAAAACAAAACTACACCAAGACAAAACCAAAACCAGTCCCCTCAACAACAAAAAACACAGTCACAAAATCATTCACCATTTCACCACAATAGGACAAATCTGCATTCTACAAAAAATTACCCTAAGAGAGTAAAAATAAAATTACAACAATCACAATACAAATTACAGATGACAGCTCTTGGTTCCATCACAAAATTTCTACCTAACCTGAAACCCTAACTTGAAGACTATATAAGCATGAACAGTATCACTGAGAGGGGGGTGGATAATACAGAGAACGACAGAAAGAGAAAAAACATAGAAAGATCAGAAATCACAAAAAAAAAACAACAGAAACAAAAATTGACAACCCTTTTCATACACTGTGAAAGGGTTTGTTAGAATACTCTTTCTGTTTGTTCTTCACCACCGGTCATTTGCAAAACCTCGCACAGAGAAGGAAAGGAAGGAGTTAGAGAAGAAGCAGAGAAGAAGAAACTGAGAACAAAAGAGAAGAAGGAAAAAGAACTTACTAGAAGAACTCACTGCAGGGAAGGTAACTAGCTTCATCTTTCCTTTCCATTTGCATCATCACCGTTTCGTTTGCTTCTTTCTCTTTTCTCTCTGGTTGTTCAGATCTAGGGTTAGATCTACGTTTTGCTATGATTGTTTGTTGGTTTGTCACTGTATGTTACTGAATCGACCTTTGATTATGTGATTTCAAACCGATTTTGGGGTTAGGGTTTGAAAAATTAGGGGTTAGGGTTTCAGACATTTGGAGTCCGATCCAGATGATTTGTGGTTTGTTTGTTGTTTCTGTTGTTTGATTCATGTTTAAAACAAGATTTTAGGGTAGGTTTATATTGATGTTTTTTTCGGTTTTGTTTGGTTTTCATTGGTTTTCTGGGTTTGGGAGGATGAGTGTTTTACTGTGTTTTTTTTAGAAAAGAAGAAGAATAAAGACGAGAAAACGGGGAAGGTGAGGAAGAAGAGAGAGAAAAAAATTGAAAAATTATTTTTACAGTACGAAAAAAACGTTTTTATCCTCTCTCATTTTTTTCTCAGCGCACCCCCCACCAGGTTTTGATCAATTCTAATCTGGGCTTAACCATAAGCCCAATCCGCCCCCATCCTTTTTTTTTTTTGGTTTTTTGTTTGTTTTGTTTTATTTATTTATTTATTTGTGATCTAATTGTTAGTTTATGCCATTATTTTTTTTTTGATGATTCACATGTAGGTATGCTTACATTTTGATTTATGATTGGTTCCTGTTATGTTATGAAATTAGTCAAAAAAAAAATATACGTGTTTTATCTTTACTTGAGACTTTGTTTTTTTTATTTATTTATAAGTTTTTGTGCTTGATTTATTTTGAAAGGAAAAATATAAAAAATGAATGAAAAGTCTTCTTTTGAATAAAAGTGGTTGAGTTTTTTTTATTTTTTATCATTTTGATTGCTACTTTATTTCATGCCATGTCCATCTATTTTTTTAAGTAGTATATAATTTGTTTTTTTCTTAAGCATTAAATATTAGGTTTTATTTCCCCTTTGTTTTTTTATTTTTATTTTTTCTATGCTTGATTAGAATATATAAAAAAAATCAAAAATATATATATGTTTAGACTTAATATGATATTGGTGTGACATGATTCTTTTTGGTTATCGTTGCTTCTTTTTTTTATTACATGATTTGTTCTTGATGTCATGAATGAAGATGTCAAGTTAATATGAATGTTCGTATGCTTTCCTTATATTTGTTTTATGCTAATTTCATGAACATGCGACATGTTTGCTTTTCCTATTTTAGTTTTGTTAGTTTGATCATATAGGTAATTTTGTTAAGTTTTTTAATATGCCACGAAAAATGATCAAGCGAAGCTTTAAATTCAACATGCTTTCTCTCTCTTTATTTTATATTCATACATGTCATGTCTTTATGTTTTTTTTTACATTTTAGAGATAGTACCATTTGCATCATGTGCATTTTCATGCATTTATTTCCCCTTAGTTAACAACTTTCAAACTAGTTAATACTATTATTTTTAATATACCCTTATTTAATTTTACCTTTTTATACATTTATTTCACTTGTACAAAAGCATGTGATTTCCAAGAAGAATCAAAAGGGCAATATAGTAAATTTAACTATGTTTTACACTAAATAAAGAAAATTAACTACACTTAACTGAATTTATTAAACACTGTGTAAACTGGTTTTTTTTGTTTAAATATATATGTGATCGGAGGGAGTACTAATTTTGGAGTAATTGATAACATGTTATTTAAAATGAATATATGAATAATTCAAATAACACTTATACCGCGCAAATAGTTGCAGTTGCATTTTTCATTTAATATAAATAATATAATATAAATCACAAATAGTTGCATCACAAATAATATAAATCAAATTGGTCAAATTGATTTTATAATGTGACTAATTTTTATAAATACATTCTGCATTTGTTTATTTTATTAATTATTATTAATGTGAACATTGTTTATTTTCACACTCCTAGAGCTTCATTTTTGTGATTTAAAATTTATATTTTATAATCAACATCATATTTGAAGCATAAAATTAGTAAGTGATTTTGTATGCTGGAACAAAAATATTATTTAATCTCTACGTACAACCACAACATAAATCAAACATAAATGAAAACAAAAACATAACATAAGAATAAATAAATAAATAATTAAAAAGATATAAACATAAACAAATTTAAACATAAACAATCTTAATAAGAAAAATAAATATAAGACATACAAAACATAGATGAAAAAACAAAAAAAGAAATTGAAAAAAATAGTACTAAAACAAAAATAAATATGAAACATAAATAAATAAACATAGATTCTCAAGTGTTTTCATTCAAACATTGACAACTTCCTCCAATTTCGGATATTCAATATAGAGCGACTACTTAATCTTGGAAGTTCTTAATTTTATTAGAGATTGTTCAATTGAGAACCTTGTGAAGTCTCCAATGGGACAAGATTTTATTGAAACAAAGGTTACACCCTTTGTTCAAGGTAATAATTTTAATTTTTGTAATCATTATTAGATATTCATTTCATTTAGTTCTTTGATTACCTTCTAATTATTTTATTTATTTTTATTATGAAATTAGATACTTTGAATGAATTGATGAAATTAGATACTTTGATTACCTTATAAGTATTCTATATAAACTTCAAGTATTATTTGATGTACAAATAGGAAGCGGATTTGGTTTGGTTCACTTTACAAACTATCAACCCAAATTTGGATTGGCAATGGAAATCTACATACTCAACCCTATTATTGAAGCTCATTTTAGCACCAGTAAGTATGTATATCTACAATTTTTATTTGAATAAACTAAAATTTTTGTATCATAAATGTTCATTTATACTAATATTTGTGTGTATCGCCAAGACTCTTAGAATGGAGTATTTTTGGAATGAGACTCAATGGCCAATAATCATACAATTCCTAAATTTCTAAAGTACCAGATATTCCAGTGAAATTAAAGCTTAAACCAGTATGTAACATTGGAGATAAAAATATTTATGAAGTTTATTTGAGAAGTCTAAAAATATTTTATCGAGGTTCGTAAAAAAATATTATAACTTACTTGGCAAAAATATTATAACTTATTTGTTATGTAAAAGTATACTTAAGAGTTAAATTTAATCGGTGTTAGAATATGTTTCCTTTTTATGTTACTAGTATGTTACGAGATTATTTTCTTTCAATATTATTTATTAATTTATTTTAAATTATAATTGGAATAATTTATTTTAATATTGAATCGTGAGTTTGATATATTATATCTTATAAGATCCTTAAATATATTATTGGAGTAAAAATATCTTTTCTTTGATAGAAATTAGATTAATAATATAGTGTGGTTCATATGAATAACATTAAATAAAAAGCTAAGTTAATATTAAAAAATATAATTTAAAAACATACAATTTAACAATAAAAAAAACAAGTTAAAAACATAGTTAATATGTTTCTCTTATATGAAAGAGACACTTTTAATCCATTAAAATAATACTTAAGATTAAAAAAGAAGTCACATTTTTTTTTTCATAATGAACAAACACTATAATTTGTATTAAAGAAAATAATGAAATTTAATATTTTGAAATTTTCAGTCTTTTTGATTTTATATGGCTTAATTCCTTTGTATCATACACTAAATAGTTCATTCAGATTTTTTTTTGACAAATAAATAGTTCATTCAGTTATCACAATAGAGATTAAAAAAATGTTAAATTAGATATTTGATCGTTTAACTTATTTTGTTTGTCATTATAACAAAATAAAGAATGAACAATGTGAAATTGGCAAGAAAAATATAAATAAAGTATACAAATTCTATTAAAAGATTTTATAATGAAAAATTAAAACCGAACATTTAATGTAAAATTAAAAACTTAAACATTATAAACAAACAAATACAAAAATAAACAACCTTACTATTGCAAACCTCACACATTTTTCTGTAAAATAACATCAAACATTCAATAAGCTTCTATGTATATTGTTTATTTATTCATCTGAATCCCGTAAAACTATATTTCTTGTTAAATACAGTGTGTATATTAAGATTTTTTTCCATTTTTCTCTCACTATAAAACTCCCACTATTTTGCAAGAAAAAAAACTCTACACCTTGTACGTTAATTGTATATTTATTCAATTTAATTTTATCAAACTATAATTTATTTGAAAATACAGTGTAAATTAAGATATTTTCTCTCATATTTAAAAGAAAAAGAAAATTTTGCATATTATAAAACTTCCACAATTATTTATATAAAAAAATATTCTTACTTCAGTGATCTTTTTTTTTTTAATTTGATCATCCAATTAATATTTAATGAAAATAATAGCATTTAGTATGAAATTGTTGTGGTGAGAGTGTCTTACAAAACTGCCACGTGGACATATGAGGAATAGAAAACTTGGTAAATTATAGTATTAAAGATAAGACTAGAGAGAGTAAGCTATAAACTAACAAAATAAGCTATAAGCTAAAAACACATAATAAGCTATACAAGAGACTGTGGTTTCCTAAGTTTCCTCTTTTTCTTCATTGGTTTCTTTTCTTTTTTTTTTCAATGGCTTCTTCTTCATTTTCTAGGAGGACCACCACCCATTCCCGTAATCCTCTTTGACCCAAATTTACTTCAAACTTTAGGGGTCTCTTGATGCCATCTAATTTAGTGTTTATAGTTTTGGTTTTGTTTGTTTTTTTTTAATCTTGTAAACATATATATGGAACCGTAAAAATGATTTGTCCTCTTCTGTTCAGGAGCAAAATTTGCAAGACTGTAGACACAACCTACATAGGTATTCCTCTAGCTACTCTTGGAATACCTTGTGTGTTGGGACCAGAGAAAGGCTCAGTAACTTTTGCCGTGACAGTCTTTGGTGGATCAATTAGCTGTAACACCTCATAATTACGACTTAGCAGACTACGAGTAGAGATAATCATTTGTTGTTGGACTTGCTCCTCGCGGTCCGCCCGGATGCTGACCTTCTTCACCATGCTGAATCATGGGCAATGGAGCACCACCTGGTCTCATTTTATGACCTTGTTGTTGTGGATAACCAAATCCAGCTTGAGATAAGATTATACTTCAGTGGTCTTCATAAGTTTATTGTAAATTTATTCAATTGAATCTCATTAAACTACAATTTTTTTAAAAAAATACGGTATAAAGTAAGATATCTTTTCTCCTTATTGCAACTTGTTTCGTAGTTGGCATCAAATTGTAGAATAATTGTATCTCCTTATTTCAATATTTTTTCAAAATACGAAAAATGGAGAGCAACAAAACTCTAATTGAGACTTGAGAGACTGAGAGATTGTGAGAGACATGAGCAACAAAACCCTAGATTGATGAGAGTGATGGTGTGAGTGAGAGATTGATGAGTTGAAATCGTGCGTATTTGGTGTGAAACCCTAGATCGTATTTGGAGTTGAGATTGATGAGTGAGAGATAAGTGAATACTGAATGAGTGAATGAAGTTGGAAATTCGGTGGGCTTAATTTGGTTGGTTGCATGGTAATTGGGCTAGTATTGCAATATAAAAGAAACTTAAGTTAAACATGCAGACCAAACCGAACTGCACGGTTGGACAAAAAAATCATCCGAATTCATCCAAACCAAATGTGTTTTTTGTTGTTTTCGGTTAGGATTAGTTCAATTTGCGGTTTTGCTTTTGAATTGGTGTATGATCACCCCTAGAAAAAGAAACAGTGAAAATACATAACCCCTTCATTATTGGGTGTGATTACTCCGCCATCTCTGATTTAGTCATTGAGGAGCTAACTCTAATGATAGCATCATTATTGGAGCTTTCACCTCCATTTCAAGCATCTTCTATGTCACCACCACAACATGTTGATTGTTCCACTACAGTAGACGAGCGTGAGGTGATGTAACATCCCGAAATTTTAACTTTGATATTAGTTAAAATAGTGCTTAATTAGAAAAATACACTGCTGTTTTTTTTGTCTATTTTTTTAAAAAACATAATGATCTCATTACTACTCAAAATAATGTAACTCTATTTGATATTCCCAATACAATAGTCAGATTAATTGTTTCAAAATTACAGATAATAAAACCCAATCTATTTTTTTTTTCCTGCCGCAAGCAAGCTTCAAAAATCATCATTCACTGCATCAACTTTGGTACCTAAAATGTTGGTTGCAAGGGTCAATATTCCTAAACCACAAGTACGATCATAAAGAACATAGAAACATAAAAATAAGAAGAATGGTAAAACACTCACCACATAAAAGATAAAACCAATTAGCACAAATAAATTAATAACTTAAGAAGTCACACTTTTAAGACACAATGCATGCAACTAGACCATGATCCGGATATCGCCCCAATTGGCATATAATTTCAATCGCCCCATTTGGCACCTAAAGACAAATCGCCCCATTTGGAAGTCACTAATAAAATTGCCCCATTTGGCACATAGTAACAAATCGCCCCATTTGGCAATCGCCCCATTTGGCACATAGTAACAAATCGCCCCATTTGGCACTTAGACACATCTAGATGCAATGCTATGCAACATTTGAAACAACCAATAACACTTTCCAAATACCTTCAACACAAATACATTTTTTTTCTAATATCCAATCAAATAAACCACAATTTAACAAAATCATCAACTTGCTCAAATCCACAATCAACCACACACAAATCACAAAATTAATTCTACAATCAATCCTAAACATAAATCATATAATAATAAAATAAAAGTATGTTCTTATTTATTATTTTTATTTGTATTACCGTTTTCATCCAATATTTGATAAGAACTCTACCACCACCCTACTCTATGATTTCATGGTCAATATGATTGTACCGGAATATAAGCCCTTACCTCTAAAAGCTTTTCCTCCGATGATATTGATTCTAGACTTCGATCAACTGCACAATCAGAGGCTTAAAGTGTCTTTGGTATTAAGGATTGATACAGAATGATATCTTATTATTTGTAAGCAATGAATTGGCGGCTATATAGAAGATTAAAGTTACGGCAAAGAGGAGCAGATTGTATAGCACTAACTGAAGTACTGAGTGAGAGAAATAAAAGAAACCAATAGACTGAATTTATATAGAAAGCTCTACTACGGTTTTATATCCAAGTTGCACGTTTTCATTAGTTTCTCTCTTTGTAACCGTCCCCCAAAATTCTGCATATGAGCTCCTAAATGATAGAGGATGTGGTTTAAGTGGAGAAGCTTCCGTATTGCATGGATTCAGAGGAGTGGATTTACTCACTTACATTTTTTTCTTTTATTCACTAGTCTAGTCATGCCACTTTTCCTTTTATATTGGTATGGATCACTACTTGTGGTTATTTAATACTACAAGTCACATATTAATATTTGTTTATCTTAATTTTATTTCAAAAGGTACTTCTCACCTAATTAGAAAATATGATTACTAGTCTATACTATAACAATATATTCAACAAGTCAATAAAATAAATTATTAAATCAAATTATGATATAAAGACAATAATCAAATAATTATTAAATAAAATATTAAAATAATCATAACTAAATATTAGGGTGTTACAGGTGATGACGAAACGAAACAACGAAACCACAAATCGGCAGTTGTGAAAACCATTGTTACCTCTGCGATTGCTGTAGAAACCCTACAACTTATCTAGAATCTTCTATTGGACCTAATATATCTTTTATGCCTATATTCATGACATTTATGTTTTAATTTATTTATAATTTAAGTAATAATTATGAAATATTTTAAGTTAATATAATACTTATAAAAACTATTAACATAAACTATTTACATAAATGTTTAAGTACTTTACGTAATAAATTTACATAAACTATTTACACACTTGAGTTGTTAAGAACTTTCTATTTCCTTAATTTTTTAAAAATTGTTTATTTAAATAGATTACACACTTGAGCTCAACTCAGTTGTAATAATATGGTCATTATGTAAATAGTTAATTTATGTAAAAGTTTCTTAAAACATTTATGTAAATAATTTATTTATAAAGTTTATTTATAGTGTGTAAATAGTGTGTAAACATTTTATATTGTGTTAATTAGTTTATTTAACATAAAATAGTTTAAACATGTTATGACCTGATAATAATTTATTATGAAATAGTTTCAATGTGATATTTATATTGTGTAAACTACAATAATAGTTTCAATATGATACGATTTGATAATAATTTATCATAAAATAGTCAATACGATATGTAACTCTTACGATTTTCAAAGAAAAAAACATTCAAACTCATACATTTCCTATACCATATGTTAATTATGGCTCATGCAAATTGTTTGAACTACACTCCATCCGCTAGAATGCTCAAATCCAATTCAATACAAAAAATAATTGAAAACCGAAAAGAAAAAAAAAACAATTGTTTTTTTATGTGTTTGGACCGCCTTATAACAAAATCGATTGGTTCAGATCGGATTTTCGATGGTTCATGAGAACCGAACCAATCCAAATTAAAGAGAAGTATGTGTCAAAACCCCAACTATTTCTCTAATTTTCAATCACAAAAAGAAAAACTATTTCTCTATTTATAAGGCGCTAAATTAGAAACTTTTTTCCTTAACCGTAGCAACACGCAAAATAAATGTTTATGTTCTCTCTTTTATCTCATCTACTTTAAATCATTGTCTCAATCAATCACCGCCTCTCTCAATCATCGTCATCTCACTCAGTTCTCTCTTTAGTTTCATCAAACTATAATTATTAGTTACTTGCATAATTATTTTTTAACAATTAAGATATATATTTTTTTTATATTTACAAATATTTATCTATTGTTTATTTAAAAACCGAACTGAAATAAACTACATAAAATTGAATTGAATTGGATCAGATATTTTATTTAGTCATCCAAAAACCAAATCAAACTGCATGCTCTTTATCAAAATACTTAACAAATGAAGAATATATAATAATTTTTACAATCCGGTTTTTTTAGAACGTCATACACATTTTTCATTTAATTGCATCACAAATAATATAAATTAAATTGGTCAAATTGATTTTATAATATGACTAATTTTTATTTTTGACAAAACAATGTAGCTAATTTTTAAAAACATATTTTATAGACATTTGTATATAAAGTACAGTGCTTAACTAATATGGAGAACATGTAAAAAACAACTAATTCAGATCAAGAATTGTTGAGTTACTATCTTCATACACTAAAAAATTATAACATAAAAATAAATAAAGAAAAACAAAACCAGAATTTGTCCACTATATCGAAGGACTATACCACAAAAAGACTAAGTTATTAGTAGTTAAGTTCTTATTTGATTGATGGTCTCATTCATCTTTAATAAATTCCTCAAAATCAATCAATTAACCAAACATTTGCTTGACCTGGACCTATCAATTATTCAATGAAAATGTTAAAAAAATAGAGTGGTTATTTTAACAAAAATACACAATGATATATGAAATTACAATGCTAAAATACACAATATATGAGATTACAATGCTAAGATATATGAAATACACAACTAATTTACTTATGTCAACATTATCATAAAATATTTTTTGCTTACAACTCAAACAAACAGATACATTTACTATTTTTTTCAACCATAAACATAAGAAATACTCATGCAGAGACAATGGTGCTAAAAACGCACTACTGAAAATACTGCTTGAGAACTGCCGAGTGTTGAAGGAAAAACAATGCAAACACAACACCAAACTAAGACACATATCACACAAAGACTATCTCTCAAAATAGTCCACCAGATTCCAACCCCATACATCTCGTTGAGCCTTACAGAGGTTGCAATTGCTAATCCAGTAGCAAAAACATGTGTAGATTAATAACTTAAATCCTTAATATTCAATCTCACATGTTAAAAAGGTAACATGCATCTATTCTTATAGGTTTATCATTGTGCTAATCCAATTAAAAGTTTGAAAGTTTTTTTATGAAGTGCTTGTTGTAACAACCCGAGCCCCACTATTTTTTTAGTCATTGACCTGGCTGCCACTTCACGATCTTCTCCACCCCCTCACTAGTGGAGTTTTTGCCTTTCGTGGGAATCGAACGATGCACCCTGGAGTTAAAGTGCATATTGGTAGATGGAATTGATTGAACATGCACTTTAACCCAGGGTGCATGGTTCGATTCCCACATAAAGCAAAAACTCCACTAGTGAAGGGGGTAGAGAAGATCGTAAAGTGGCAGCCAGGTCATTGACTAAAAAAATAGTGGAGTCCGAGTTGTTACACTTACTTTAAAAGATTCTTCAATCAAACTCATAATAATCATAACGAAATAGACGACAAACCAAAGAAGGTCATGAAGTGAAGTAAAAAGATACGGTACTCCATCATATGATGAACCAATATAAGATGAACATATAGCTGGCAAAAACCCCTTGTGCTAGTGCTTCAAAAGATTTGAGCTTCGTGATCCTTCTATATTATAATCATAAAGTTAGTGTGTGGTCATTGATAAGAACCAAGGTAATGTATTTTTTTTCTTTACAATTTGAACAACATTCTATCTGTCTTACCACACCATTAAAGAACCTTATTTGGCAGTTTAACTATGTCTTCATAAGAAGGGAAAACACTTATTCCACATTATAAATGTTCTCAACTGACACCCCATATTCCTGAAGTTCATAAGAACAAACAGAAACAGTTCTATTCTTACAATGTCACCAACATTGACAGGTTCATAAGTTTTTTCAAGGTATTTCATGATCATCTCTAAATCATCTTAATTTTTCTCCAATGGAGAAATTGAGCAACCCAATTTCTTATATGTGTATGATAGTAGAACATCAATGGTAGAGCCACTCAGATCTCCTATGAGGTGAGAAGCAGGGTTTTATCTCTAACACCCTCAAGAGCTGCAGCAGCCTCCGAAATTTCGGACAATTATTCAGTCTTTATAAATAAACGGTTTAATCCATAAAGTTGCTGTGCTTACTTATAAATCTCTTGGCTGCACATAAACTTCATAAACTTTGCAACCATAGGCTCAAGTTTACAGTGTGTCGGTGCTATCCCCGTCTGTCAAAGACCTATTGCCCTGTGTCGAACTCCAACTCCATCATCCTATTCAATGCTCTAAGACTTTGTTTGCGAGTTTGGAGGGGAGGGGAAGGGAGGGCTTTGGAGGGAGAAAAATAGAGAAATCTTTTACATTTTTTGAGAAAGTATTTTTTATAGAGAATGACAAATAAATACTTATGACTAATATATTATGAATTTAAGAATAGTATAACAACATTAATTAAATTTGAAGAATTCATATAAACCCTCCAAACCCCCCTCCAAAGCCCCATCCATTACAATTTTTGAGTTCCACCAAATTAGGGCGGTTTTGTGTTATGAAGAAAAAATAACCCTCTAAACTCCTCCTTTAAAAACTTCTTCTTTAAGTTTAGAAAATTTATCAGAAGCACCAGCGGATAAAGCAAACACAAGCAACGCACGTAAACAGAAACAGAAGCAGAAAGAGTAAGAGATATATAGAGAGATAGAGACAAGCAATTTTATACTGGTTCCTCTCACAAACCGAGAGTAGTCCAGTCCCCTTGCACTTCCAAGGGATTTCACTATAATCACTTTGATTACAATTGCTCAAACACACTAGTAAGAGACTTCCTAATGCTCAAGTTCTAAACAAGAGACTTCCTAACACAAAAGCAAAAGATAATTGAGTTTTGAGCAATTGATATTAAAATCAAAAGCTCTTAAAAACAATACAACACAACTGTAAAGACTCTAACAAATGATTCCTAAGAAAACAAAAGTCAGAAGCACAGACAGAATAACTTCAGAAGCAGTGCTTGCAGTCTTGTATGAAAAACAGAGTAGGTGTTGTTGCTTTTTGAATTTTTGCGTCACTTAATCTTCAAGAGTTGTTCTCTATTTATATGAGGTAGAAGAAAAAGAGACGTTTGATGTTACTGACCGTTGCAGAGGTCATTGTCACACCAGCTGTGTAAGGACAAAGGTAACATGGGATATTTGCCATTTCTGGTAAAGCTTATCCATTTATTCCTTTTGTATGAGAATATTCGCCATTATGTAGTAAAATAGTACTAACGTCACTATCCTGATGATAAGGATGTAGTACTATGATTTCACAATCAATCACAGCCTTTAAATTCAAATGATTTCCAATCATTGAATCACTATCAGTTAACACTGACATTCTCTGATAGTTTAATCAGACTTTTATGTTTCCAACATAACTTCTGATTCCTTAGCTTCTGAAATTTATGACCTTCAGACTCAACACAACTTCTGAGTTAACCAGCTTCTGACTTTGGAGTAACTTCTGATCAATGTTGCTTCTGATGTCGTTGCCTCTGATATCGTTGCTTCTGATATCAATTTTTGGCGCTTGTTTCAGAGCTTCTTATATCAAGTGTGAACATAATATAATTTTAATCCTGCACACTTAGATAAAATATTAAAATACCCTATTGTTCATTAATACTTTTGTTATCATCAAAACTTTAAGGACTTAGTTAGAACCACATTTGTTCCAACAATCTCCCCCTTTTTGATTGATGACAAACTTTGTATTAATTAACAATGGTTGTTATTTTAATTTTCCAAGTTTCACTTAGGTTCACAAGCTTTGCAAACTCCCCCTAAGTTTAACATTTGAATAATTAAAATAGTATAAAACATATTTTTATTTTGACTCAAATTTTTCATATTTTGACTCTCAGGGAATAGTTTTGCACGCTCTCCCCTTAAGTCTGATAATAAATGAAAAAATTGCACTCTTTTCATTTTTCATCATATGAAAAATTTAGTTCAATATAAACCTATGTTTCCCACATAATATAGGTAAAAAAATAAATTAAACAAAACTGTAAAGATTTTTGGTTTCATTTTTGGTTTCAGTTTTGTGCTTCACATTGTTAGATTAATGACTCTTACTCCCCCTTTTGTTATCAAACAAAAACAATTTTACAAAAAGAAGTAAAGACATTAATAAAAGACAGAAAACAGTCAAAGCACAACTTCCAAGTAGTCAAGTCAGTGGACAGTTACAACTGTATCATAAATGACATTCTTGAAAAACCACATGACTTAAACCAATTGAAGTCTATAAAAGCAGTACGTTACCAAGTTCAATTTACTCAACACTTCCACACATTATTTTCAGAATAATGGATAAGGATAGAAGAGCAAACAAAGGTAAGATGCCACAAGAAGTGAAGAAAGAGGAATCAGCTTCAAAATCCAAGCCAAAAGGAAGGAAGTTGAAAGGAGAAGGTTCTTCTTCAGCTCCATTAAGAAGAAGTAATAGACTCAGATCAAAAGCAGCACCAAAAGATCCAGTGTATATAACACTTTCATCAGATTCTGATGAAACTGATGCTGATTATGCAGAATTTCTCAGAACATATGATCCATCTGTTAATGAAGGTTCAGAATCCCCTTCTGATTCTGATAGGACAGATTTTGATTATATGAGTTACTTAGAGATTCTTCAATCTCCAACAGTGAACTCAAGCTCTGCTAGTTCTCAGAAGTCAGATGTAGACTCTAAATAGAATTAGGATCTTATGTACTAATTATTCTTTTATAATCAATAAAAGTCTCATGGTTTATGCTTTGAATTGTTTCTATTATTTCTCTGTGCTTTTACATTGAAAAACGTTTTCAAAAACATTTTTTAAAAAAAAAATAACACACATATAATGCAACACAGATAAGATATAAGCAAAGATGTTCATGCAATTAAAAGAAAATAATATGTTCAAGCATTACAACCAAATTGAAATGCAATAAAAAAAATGTGTGCACAGACATAGAATCCTAGGGTTGAGATGAAGAAGATTTGGGTAGCAAATGAGCTTCAAACAGAGACAGCAGTTTCTCAAACTGTTTGTCAGTCTTCTCAGCATTCTTGTCAATAGTTTCCTTCAGATCTTTCTGATTAGACTTGACTTCATTTACCCCAGCTTCCAAAGAGATTAACTTGTTTGTATGCTCCTTCTGAACTTCTTCAAGCTTCAGGAATCTTGTCTCATGATCAATATGTGCATTTTCAATTATCATCTTTGTTGATTCTCCACTATCATATTTGTTTATATCATTCAACTTCATCAGCTTCTGTTCCATTTCCATTAAAACCATCTCTTCATGTGAGCAGTTAGTAAGAGCAAATTTCTGTTTCTGAATAGATTTTTCAAAAGCATTCTCAGATTCATCACAGAACTGCAGATGTTCATAAGTAAGCTCTTCAACATACTTCTTCTTTAAGGCAGCCATAATTAACCTCTGATAACCATCAATTTCATCAATCTTCTGCACAATCTGACTAGGCATGATAGCATGAGAAGATTTCAAGGCATGCAATCTTCTAATATCATTATTAATAAGCCTGTCCAGAATCTCAATACTAGACACAGTGTTGTTTGAGTGTTGAGACACTATGCTGTCAAGTATATATTGATAGGAAATTTCTGGCTCATAGAAGGTTTGAGAAAAGTTTTGTGGCTCAGAAGTTGTTGTATTATGAATTGGAGATAATGGAGGTGAAGTAACAATGTAAGGTGGTTCAGAAGTAACTTCAGTTAAAGGATTGATGATTTAAATGGTTGGTTTAGATGGAGTTGGTTGTTTGACAGGTGTTTTGACATGTTGTGGGGTTGGAGGTTGTTCATCTTCTGAAGAAGAGTCAGAACTAAAGTCAGTAACAATCTTGAAGAGTTCCTCCTCAAGTTCATCTAACTTAGTTTTCTTTTTCTCTTAAGAGATTGGTTTGGATGGTGTTTCAGGCAATTTTGTAGTTTCAGTATGAATGGTTTGAGGAGATAAATGCTCAGATAGCATATCTAACACTGAGGGCTCATGCAAAGGTTCAGCAGTTGTTGTGGGTTCAGGGGATGATTTTAGTACAACAACATCATAGTAGTTTCCTCATCAGTGTTAGATATGCTAAGGTATGTTTTTAGAAGACATACCTTGATTCTGCATTTGATTCATGGTTGCTTCTTCTTCCTTGAGCTTCTTAATCCTTCTTCTTTTTATTTTCAGAGGTTCCTCATCAGTTTCCTCATCATCAGAACAGAAAAGCTTCCTCTTGTTCTTCTGATTCTCATTTGACTTCTTTGTTCTAGCCTCCTTCTCACGCTTCTCCCTTTCTTGATCACTTATGATAGAGATACCAGCATTTGGATTTTTCTTTGGTATTCTTTCCCTTCTCATAGTAGTTTTCATCACAAAATCTTGTTTCTTGTCAAAACCAAGTTTGGTGATATCCACCTCATTACCAGCAATCTCAAAACCATACTCCTCATAATGCTTAATTAAACCTTTGACAATTACCATTGCTCCTTCTGTATTCACTTCAGGGAAGGTTGACAACAGTCTCTGATCCTCTTTAACCATCAGAAGTGGATTGTTTGGAAATACCACTTTTCCACTTATCAGATGCATCTTCTTGAGAGACCTTCCATCAACCACTCTCTCTTCCAAATAAGATGCCTTCACAAATCCAGGATAATCCTTCTCAAGAATTTGTGGAAAGTTGCTTAAGAAAAACATATGTGAGAGTAACCTAGCATGATGACAATTGGTGTGACCAAGTTCAATGCTACAATTAATTACTTTTTCACAGAGATGATCAAAGATGTATTTTGGAATGTTCATCTTTACAAACTTATGTAAATAGAACATAAAGTATTTCTGTTCAGAAGAAATACAGTTTGTACCACCAGCCTTAGTAGCAATAGATTCAAACAAAATTTTGTAAACAACCTTAAACAGATTCTTCAAGTCTCTTTGCTCAGAGGATTTTTCTTTATCAAACAGCTGAGTTTGAATAGATGAGTTGTGACCCTTGTTTTTGTATCCACCCAGATACATTCCATTGTTGGGTAGGTTGAGAACTTTGGCTTTGTGATCAGCAGTAATCACAATATCCATTCCAGCAATATTGGATCTGATTTCTGTTTGAGTAAAAGCTGGAAGCCCTAATTCTTCTCTTGTTTTTCCTTTTAAGTGAGGAGCTGTCTTAGCCAACTTAACCACTTCTTGGTAAGCAGCTTCTCTGTCAAAAACAGATGCCTTCATCCAAAATTCCTTTATCATTTCATCATAAACTGGACCGTTTAAGATGTTAAAGTACTTTTCAAGACCTTGTTCAAAGAACATTTTCTGTACATTATAACCATTTGCCTTTAAACTGTTGAAATCCACTCTCTTTTCAACAACGCACTTGAGATGAAGACTCTTGAACTTCATCGTATCCGTAGCGATTGAGAACTTCTGTTGTTTCTGGAGATTTACGATAGGACCAACTTCAGGTACGAGTAATGATGTAGCAGTTTGAGAAGTAGCAGCAGGTTGAGCAGAGGATGACGATGCCATTGTTGAAGGTTTAAGGTTTTGGTAAATCTAGAGATGAGAAGAACTGAAAAGTTTGGAGGTTTAGAAGAATATGAAAAGTGTTTGTAGTGAGTGCTTGTGTGTAAGTGTATAACGTGTATGACATGTATATTTTTAGAAAACAAACAAACAACAAAACAGTACCACGCAAAAGGACAAGAGAGTCATTTTCTAAATAAAGCACTTAATCATCATTAACCAACAATCAATCTAAATACAAATAGACACGTGTATAGAGGTTTATTTAAATAACTGACAAGTTAGTGGACAACAGTTAAAAGGATATAGGACACAAACTGTTCCACTACTACATCAAAACCATTCTTTGATTCTGATTATTATCAGAAGTAGTTGTCTATCAGAACTTCTGACCTTGAGGTTTTGAAATCCAACAGCTTCTGATTAAAATCAGATTTTAAAAGAATTTCACTCTCAAAAGCTAACAATCAGGAACAAACACCATGTTGAGATTTTTCTTTATAAATTCAAATCTTTCAACAGATAAAGGTTTAGTACAAATATCAGCCCATTGTTTTTCAGTCTCAACAAACTTGATATTTATAACCCCTTTTTCAACATAGTCTCTAATAAAATGATGTTTGATCTCTATGTGTTTAGCTCTTGAGTGTAAAATAGGATTTTTAGAAAGCTGAATGGCTGCAGTATTATCACAATATAAAGGAATATAGTGACTGCTTATATGATAATCCTCTAATTGATATTTCATCCAAAGAAGTTGTGTGCAACATTTAACAGCTGAAATGTATTCTGCTTCTGCGGTTGACATAGCAATGGTGGTCTGCCTTTTGCTACACCAAGAGATAAGATTTTCACCCATAAATTGGCAACTACCACTTGTTGATTTTCTTTCAAGTTTATCTCCAGCATAATCAGCATCACAGAATCCATTTAACTCATATTTATTGGGTTTCTTGTAAAGTAATCCATAATTACAAGTTGCTTTCAGATATCTAAAGATTCTCTTCACAGCAGTGAGATGAGATTCTCTAGGATCTGATTGAAATCTTCCACATAAACAAACTGAGAATAAAATATCAAGTCTAGATGCAGTTAGATAGAGTAAAAAACCAATCATACCTCTGTAAACTTTCTGATCAACTTTGCCTTCAGATTCATCCAGGTTCAGGCTTGTAGTTGGATGCATAGGAGTGTTCATAGGCTTGCAATCTTCCAAGTTGAATTTCTTCAGAAGCTCTTTGGTATATTTGGTTTGATGAATATAAGTTCCTGCCTTTGTTTGATTAACTTGTATTCCAAGAAAGTACTTCATTTCACCCATCATACTCATTTCAAATTCTTTCTCCATAAGCTTTGAAAAATTCTTGCAAAGAGTAACATTTGTTGACCCAAACACGATATCATCAACATATATTTGGCCAATCAAAATGTCTTTCTTTAAAGTCTTTCTGAAAAGTGTACAATCAACTTGCCCTTTCTCAAAACCATTATCAATCAAGAAGTTGTTTAGTCTATCATACCAAGCTCTAGGTGCTTGTTTAAGACCATAAAGTGACTTCTTTAGTTTGAACACATGATCTGGGTTTTGAGATTTTTCAAATCCAGGGGTTGTTTGACATATACTTCTTCAGAGATAAAACCTTTAAGAAAGGCACTCTTCACATCCATTTGATATAAGATGATACCATGATTAACTGCATAGGATAGGAATAGTCTGATTGCATCCAATCTTGCAACTGGAGCAAAAGTTTCTTTGTAGTCAATTCCTTCTTGTTGACTATATCTTTGTGCAACTAATCTTGCTTTGTTTCTTATGACTTCTCCTTGTTCATTTAGCTTGTTTCTGAAAACCCATTTTGTTCCAATAATGTTTTTGTCTTCAGGTTTAGGAACAAGATCCCAAACATCATTTCTTTCAAACTGATATAGTTCATCTTTCATAGCTAGAATCCAGGCTTCATCCTTTAAAGCTTCATCAACATATTTAGGTTCAGTGGTAGAGACTAAACACACCATTGAATCTTCCTTTTGAAAGCTTGATCTGGTTCTTCTAGGACTATCTTTGTTTCCCAGAATTAACTCTTGAGGATGAGATGACTTATATTTGAATGAGTTCTTCTTGATAACTTCTTCAATCTCAGCATCTGATTCACTATCTTCTTGAGATGTTGGAACAGTTTCAGAAGCAACTTTGTCTTCAGAAGGTGATTCAGGTTCTGAACTCATATGAACTTCTGAACTTTCTTCTTCTGAATCATGTTTATCTGCAATAACTTCAATAGGCTCTGATTTTTCATCATCAGGCACTTTATCATCAAATTTTACATGCATAGACTCCTCAACTGTATTAGTTTCAGAGTTATACACTCTGTATGACTTTGAATGCTCAGAGTATCCAATGAAGATACCCTTAGATGCTTTAGAGTCAAATTTCTTTAAATGGATTTTTGTATTCAAGATATAACAAGTACATCCAAATTGATGAAAATAAGAAATATCAGGTTTTCTTCCTTTGAACAATTCATATGCTGTTACTTTCATCATAGGTCTGATATATATCCTATTTTGAATGTAACAAGCTGTGTTTACTGCTTCTGCCCAGAAATACTTAGCCAAATTATTTCCATGCATCATGGTTCTGGCCATCTCTTGTAAAGATCTGTTCTTTCTTTCTACAACCCCATTTTGTTGTGGAGTTCTAGGAGAAGAGAACTCATGGAGAATTTCATTATTTTCACAAAAGATTTCAAAAGGTTCATTTTCAAATTCACCACCATGATCACTTCTTACTTTAACAATTTTCAAATCTTTTTCAACTTGTATTTGAGTGCAGAAGGTACTAAACACATAATATGTATCATCCTTGGATCTGAGGAATTTAACCCATGTCCATCTACTATAATCATCAACAATGACAAGTCCATACTTCTTACCACTTATTGAAGCAGTGCTAATTGGTCCAAATAAGTCAATGTGAAGTAATTCCAAAGGTCTAGAGGTAGAGACAATGTTTTTATCTTTAAAGGAGCTTTTAAAAAGCTTCCCTTTTTGACAAGAACCACAAACTGAATCTGAGTGATACTTTAAATTTGGTAAGCCTCTCACAAGATTTTGTGTACTAAGCTTAGAGATTAATCTCCAATTAGCATGACCCAATCTCTTGTGCCAGACCCATTTTTCTTCACTCAAAGTCAATAAATAATCAACATCTTGTTCTTTTAGTTCAAAAAGGTTGATTTTATAAACATTGCCTTTTCTCTTCCCTTTGAAAACAATAGAAAGTCTATTGTTTTCAGTACATGTGTTCTTATTAAATACCACTTCATATCCACTGTCACATAATTGACTTATGCTCAGAAGATTATGAAATAATCCATCAACTAACAAAACATCAGAAATAGTTGAGAAAGAGTTACCTCCTGTACCAGTACCAATTATTTTTCCTTTCTGGTTCCCACCAAATCCTACATTCCCTCCCTCTTTGTGAGTTAGGGTGAGGAACAAATCCTTTTCTCCTGTCATGTGACGTGAGCAACCACTGTCCAGGTATCAAGTACTTTCCTTTTTCTCTCTTTGAGTGCAAACCTGTCAAATAAACTATTTCAGATTTTGGTACCCACAACTTGTTGGGTCCTGATTTGTTAGTGTAGGCCTTGTAGAAGTATGATTTTTGAAAACTAGTTTGAGATGCATACTTCTTCTTGCCAAAGCTTCTAATAGGTTTCACAGACTTTGTATTAGAAGTACTAGCTTCTGAAGTTATCAGAACCTGAGTTTCCTTAGGAACTGGTCTCTTCAGAATCTTAACTTCTGAATACTTCATTTTTTAATTAGAGTTTGTCTTAGTCTCTGAAGTGTTACTTTCTGAAACTTTTGACTTACCCTTATTCAAAACTGTAGTTTGTGAAACTTTCTTAGAGTTTCCAGATTCTGAAACAAAAGTTGAATAGAGAGGAGGAGGTGTTTTGCTTAAACAATCAGATTGAGTTGATTTATCTTTATCAGAAGATGCAGAATAACCAAGCCCATAACCTTTGTTTTTGCTAACACTATAGATCATGGAAGCAACCTTGCTCTTATTGACATTATGTTTCACAAATTCATGAAGAGCAACTTCATGCTTATCATGAGATTTGTTACAAGCAACACAACCTTCTTCAAGCACTTTGATTTTCAGAATAGATTCATTGTATTGAGTTTGAAGTAGATTAGATTTCTCTATAAGCAAGTCAACTTTATTTTTTAAACTTTTGAAATCATTTGACTTGTTTATATATTACTTCATAGTGTCTTTAAGTGCAATCAGAAGCTTATCATGAGGGAGTTTAGAGATTACCTCATCAATATCATCAGTATCAGATTCATCATCCATGTCTGATTCATTATCAGAAGATGTTGTAGCCATTAGAGCTATGTTAGCCTCTTCATCATCATCATCTTCATCTGATAACTTTTCCATATCTTCAAAAGTTGCCATAAGACTTTTCTTCATTCTATTTTTGAAACTGCCCTTTTTCCCTTTATCATTTGAGCTTAACTCGGGACAATCAGCAATGAAATGACCAGTCTTTTTGCAGTTGAAACAACTATTCTTAGAGCTGTCTTTCTTGTCTTTCAAACTTGAATTTTTGTTTCCATAACTCTTTGAACCAGAACTTTTCCCAGAGGCTTTGTTGTTCTTGTATTTGTTCCATTTTCTGAACTTTGAAATTAAAGCAAAAAGTTCCTCATCTGATCCATCTTCCTGTTCATCTACAGAAGATTCCTCAGCATCAGATTCAATAATTTTAGCCTTTAGAGCCTTAGGAGACTTCAAAGTTGCTGGCAAAGCCAATGACTTTGATTTCTTCTTTGGCTCATCAGAAGCTAGTTCCATCGCGTGACTTATAAGAGAACTAGTTAACTCTTCTAGGCTCAAAGTATTGAGATCTTTTGCTTCTTGAATAGCAGTGACTTTTGGTCTCCACTTGGGTGGTAAACACCTCAGAATCTTCTTCACATGATCAGAAGTTGTATAACTCTTCTTTAAGACTCCAAGACCTGAAACCAAGATTTTAAACCTTGCATACATTTCTTCAATGTTTTCAGTGTCTTTCATCTTAAACATTTCATACTGATGGACTAGAAGATTTGCTTTTGCTTCTTTCACTTGTTGGTTCCCTTCATATGTAGCACACAAAGAGTCATAAATACTTTTAGCACTTGATCTGTTTCCAAGTTTCAAAAATTCATCATGAGTGATGCATTCAGCAAGAATAGATATAGCTCTATTATGTCTTTTCCACTCTTTCTTTTGTTCAGCAGTGAAGGTCTTCTTAACAGCGGCAGTAGTTTTGCCATCTTCATCAAGGTGTTCTTGAAAGCTAACACCTTCTTCAATGATATCCCACAACCCTTCATCTTCAGCTATAATGTGTGGATATATTTTGTATTTCCACCAACTAAAGGTTGATTGGTCACCATTGAACTTAGGTGCTTTGCTGTAAACACTTCCAGTTTTCTCTCCTTTCTCAGAGTTGTAATCATATGGAATTTCAATCTTCTTAGAACTCTCAATAGTTTCAGTCATTGTGTTTTTCAGGATCTTTTTGTTTCACTGTTAAGTGATGTGTAACAACCAGAGCTCTGATACCAATTGAAGGTGTGAAAAACACAAGAAGGGGGGGTTGAATTGTGTTTTGGTAATTTTAAAAACTTCTTCTTTAAGTTTAGAAAACTTATCAGAAGCACCAGCGGATAAAGCAAACACAAGCAACGCACGTAAACAGAAACAGAAGCAGAAAGAGTAAGATATATATATATATATATAGAGAGAGAGAGAGAGACAAGCAATTTTATACTGGTTCCTCTCACAAACCGAGGGTAGTCCAGTCCCCTTGCACTTCCAAGGGATTTCACTATAATCACTTTGATTACAATTGCTCAAACACACTAGTAAGAGACTTCCTAATGCTCAAGTTCTAAACAAGAGACTTCCTAACACAAAAGCAAAAGATAATTGAGTTTTGAGCAATTGATATTAAAACCAAAAGCTCTTAAAAACAATACAACACAACTGTAAAGATTCTAACAAATGATTCCTAAGAAAACAAAAGTCAGAAGCACAGACAGAATAACTTCAGAAGCAGTGCTTGCAGTCTTGTATGAAAAACAGAGTAGGTGTTGTTGCTTTTTGAATTTTTGCGTCACTTAATCTTCAAGAGTTGTTCTCTATTTATATGAGGTAGAAGAAAAAGAGACGTTTGATGTTACTGACCGTTGCAGAGGTCATTGTCACACCAGCTGTGTAAGGACAAAGGTAACATGGGATATTTGCCATTTCTGGTAAAGCTTATCCATTTATTCCTTTTGTATGAGAATATTCGCCCTTATGTAGTAAAATAGTACTAACGTCACTATCCTGATGATAAGGATGTAGTACTATGATTTCACAATCAATCACAGCCTTTAAATTCAAATGATTTCCAATCATTGAATCACTATCAGTTAACACTGACATTCTCTGATAGTTTAATCAGACTTTTATGTTTCCAACATAACTTCTGATTCCTTAGCTTCTGAAATTTATGACCTTCAGACTCAACACAACTTCTGAGTTAACCAGCTTCTGACTTTGGAGTAACTTCTGATCAATGTTGCTTCTGATGTCGTTGCCTCTGATATCGTTGCTTCTGATATCAATTTTTGGCGCTTGTTTCAGAGCTTCTTATATCAAGTGTGAACATAATATAATTTTAATCCTGCACACTTAGATAAAATGTTAAAATACCTTATTGTTCATTAATACTTTTGTTATCATCAAAACTTTAAGGACTTAGTTAGAACCACATTTGTTCCAACACTCCTCTCCCAAACTCCTTTATTCCTTCCACTTATTTCTTCCTTTTTTTCAAAACCATTCCCTCCCCTCCCCTCCAAACTCACAAACAAAGCCTAAATGATACATATGTTTAACCCAAAAACAAAAAGTGGCATGGATAAATCATTTACTATTTAAGGGAAGCAATATGTACCATGTCAATGGGGTAAGCAATACTTTTTAGAAGCATTTTATAGTGTTCTTAATTTTGAAAAAAAAAATAAGTCTTCCCCTCTCTTTCCCTCCAAAACCCAACTCGCAAACAAAACCTAAAAAAACTTAATCAATCACAAAACAAAAACAAAACATAAGTCTCGACATCAAAACAATCACTTAATATCTTCAAGTTTCACTATGACATTTTTTGTTCTCTCGTGGTAAATGTACCACCTCCATTAAATATTCAAAATCAACCACTCCAACTGAGTCCAAACTATCAACAGATCTCTTCCAGAGTGACTTGCATGTTCGAGTATAAATTGAATCATTCACAGCTACCTTAGAGTTGGGTATGCGGGCTAGCCCACCCTGTTTAATCCACCTCACATAAGCCCGCATAATAAACGGGGTGAACAAGCCTGTCAATAATAAATATAAACGAGTTATAATTGTTGGCCCGAGTACGGTCCGCTTGAATCCGCGGACTATTACATTTATAAAAAAAACCATTTTTTAAAAAATAAAACTAAAATATTTGATAGTATAAAAATTCTTCGTGACATTTTTAAATTTATTTATCTTCTATTTGCAAGTAATGAAACCAAGTTTAAATTCAACTTATTCACATTATTATTCTTTCTCTCCACACCATAGTTCTCAAATCCATAAGATAAACACAAATTATATTTAATAAAAACTTCAATAATCTTATTAAAATAATTAATGAAAATAACTTTAATAGTTCAAATTAATATTAAAGGTACAGCAAAAAATGCTATATCAACTGATTCTAAAATAAAATAGTACTGTATTAATATATTATATAATTAACTATTTATTTATTTTTTGAAAAATAATATAGGCGGGTTATACGGGCCAACCCGCGAACCTACGGATTTAACCCATATAACCCGTATTTTTAACAGTTCAACCCACACAGACCAAAATATAAACGAGTAAAAAAATTGAACTTAAATATGTGCGGGCTGCGAGTTAAACGGGTTGGTCTGCGGACCTCAGTCTATATACCCAACTCTGAGCTACTACCTTGAATACATATTTTTTGAAATACTCAACAAATACATTTTTTAACATAGGCTATAAGAATCCACAATGCTAAATCTTTTAGCAAAAAGAACAAACTTGAACAACACCTAGACGAAGAATAATGACCAAAAAAAGAACCAACCTCAATTGATACTAAAAAGATATTGACAAATTACATGATAATATCATCTCTTTATCGACACTAAATATAAAACAACCCCAAAAAGACACACCAAGAAAGTATAGTAACACAAGAGATGATATTTAACCCAGTTAAAGAGCTAAAAATTTTATAGGAGAAGTGGGGTGATGTGGCAAATTTTAATTGGAGTGTGTTGAAAAAATGTGTTAGAAAGTGTGTTCTTAGCATTTCTCATGTATCTTATACCAAAAATGAAATAAAAAACTTTGGTCACATTGTGTAACCCTTTTCAATCTTCAAGCCCATCCTTCTATCCTCTTTCCTTATCCTTTACCCCAAAAAAATTAAACGACTATTGGTTTGTAAATGTTTTGGATTAATCTTTTATGGTTTTTAGATACAGAACTAAGTAAAAACAAAAGGATTAACATTACATGATATATGACGAAGTATCATTTTGATTAATTTATTCTTAGTAACTGAGTTAAAATTTAAGTGATTGAAAGTGAATTTGTTTGTAGTAGACGTAGTTACTCCTCTGTTCCTTTTTAAGTGTTAGATTTAACGTTTTCCACAATATTATTTTGACTGTATATATTTCAAAAGTTTTTTTAACACTGTATATATTTTGTTTCTACTTGAATTCAAAATATTTTTTGGTACATCATAACATTTTTATTTTAATTTTTTGTTACAACATATCATATTAAATTTATTGAAAAGAGAAAGTATCAACAAAAAAAAGAAGAAATATATTGATGAATTAAAATAAGGGTATGATATAGGAAGAAAAAAAAGTGTAAAAATTTACTTTTTTAATTTAGTGTTACTATGGCCACCATGCAAGGCACTGTAAGCACATCCCAGCCCCGCCGACAAAGGAGGTTCGAGTTCAATCTGAGAACGCCGAGAGCAGGGAGGCAGGTGCAGTTAATGCAGTAACGGATTTGGTGGAAAAAATTGCTGTTTCAAATGATAGCATTGAAGAAGGAAATAACGCCCATTTAATTACGGAAGGAAACAAATCAAATGATATTAATGTGCAATCCCATATACATGGAGAATGGATGGTAGTAACTAGAAAGAAGAAAAAACCACCCGTTACTTCTACAAAAGTCTCTTCAACACCTAGTGTGGATAAAAAGTTGACTAAGCCCAAAATGAATTTTAAAAATCAGCCCAAGGAAAAGCTAATGGAACAAGGTAAGTCTACATATGATTTGGCACAAATTGATAAGGGAATGGAAGACTACAATTCTATTTCAATGGGTAAGAAAAACAAGAGGACCCACGAAGAAAGTCCTAAGGGTGACTCACACTCACAGAGTCACTTTCCCAAATTCCATCACAAGATGACCGTGCTTAATCCTCCTGTCAAGATTCTGCAAAATCCTAATAAGTCTCAACCTCCGACCTCCCAAAAGACCACACCGCAACAAAGAAGAACAATTAACGACGGCCGACAAGACAATGTTGCGGTGATTTCCAGCAACGATGCAAGCCAACCGGGGGTGAATGGTTCAATGTTCTACAATAATGACCATGGTGTTAACAATGACAGCAACACGATGGATTCAGAAGCTCAAATGGATAAGATTGATATGGTACCAGAAACTCAAGATGGTAAAGATGAATCAATGTTCACATAGCTTGATTGTGAGTTGTTTTTTCCTTTCCTTGATTTTTTTAATGATAGATTTCAATGATGTGAGTATTCTTTCTTGGAATGTTAGAGGAGCTAACAATTCCAAGACCAAAAGATATCTGAAGCAATTGATTGTTACTAATCATCCAACCTTTATTATTCTAGTTGAGACATATTCCCCTTTCAAAAACATGAAATTATTTTGGGATCATCAGAGTTATGCTAAAGTAGCTGTTGTTGAAGCTCAGGGACATGCTGGAGGTATCTGGATTTTGCAACAAATAGGTAACAATCTGAATGTTCAAGTAGAAGATTTGCATATTAACGCAATTACTTTTAGCATTTCTCTTGGTCGGGATAAGTGGTATTGTTCGGGAATCTATGCAAGTCCTACACCATCTATGAGATCACATTGTTGGGATCACCTTAGTAATTTGAATTTCGTGAGTCAAGGGTCTTGGGTGGTCATAGGAGACTTTAATGAAATCATATCTCCAAATGAGCAAAGGGGAGGACTATTCCATCAACATAGGGCTGATGGCCTTATTTCTCTGATGAATAATTGTAATCTCATTGACTTGAATAGTGTTGGTGGTAAGTTTACTTGGCATCGAAATTGTAGAGGTCAAAGAAGCATTGCCAAAAAATTGGATCGAGGGATGGCAAATTTGCAATGGAGAGTCAATTTTCCAAAGGCTTTCCTTGAGACTCTTTGTAGAAATAAATCTGACCATAATCCTATCTTACTTCGGTGTGGGGGGCTCCCAATTGCAAGGGGATCAAGGCCTTTTAGATTTGAAGCAGCCTGGATCAACCACCCTGATTATGAGAATTTGGTGGATAAAGCTTGGAATAGTGACAATAGCAGCCCTTCTTCAGCTCTCAATAAAGTTAAAGAGGATTCCATCATTTTTAACAAAGAGGTTTTTGGTAACATATTCCAAAGGAAGAGAAATATTGAAAGTAGGTTAAAGGGGATTCAAAATACCTTAGAAAGAGTGGATTCTGTTCGTCTTGTTCTATTGGAGCAACAACTTCAAGAGGAGTTAGACCAAATCTTATTCCAAGAGGAGGTACTTTGGTACCAAAAATCTAGAGAGAAGTGGATCAAGTTTGGTGATAAAAACACTAAATTTTTCCATGCTCAAACAGTTGTTAGAAGAAAAAGGAACAAAATTTATGGCCTCAACTTGCCTGGTGGGGCTTGGTGCACCGAAGATGAAATTCTTCAGGATGAAGCTAATAAATTTTTTAAAAACTTATTCTGTTCTGACCATGGCCAGACTACTGATGGTTTAGAGGTGAACCACACTCCCCGTTTGAATGATGTGGAGGCAGCTACCCTCACTTCTAAGATCACCACAGAAGAAGTGTTGAATGCTTTGAATCAAATGCATCCTTTCAAATCTCCTGGTCCTGACGGCTTCCAAGGAGTATTTTTCAAACAATACTGGCACATTATTGGAGAAGATATTTGCAGCCTTGTAAGCCAAACCTTCGAAACAGGTCATTTTGATCCTTCTATTGCTGAAACTCTTCTTGTTCTTATTCCTAAAGTTGATTGTCCTAAGAACTTTAGAGAATTTAGACCAATTAGCCTTTGTAATACTATTTATAAACTTATATCCAAGGTGTTGGTTAATAGGATGAGACCTCTTCTTGATAGTATTATTGGTCCTTATCAAAGTAGTTTTCTGCCTGGGAGGGGTACTTGTGACAATGCCATTGTCCTTCAAGAAATTATTCATTCTATGCACAAATCCAAGAATAAAAAAGGCGATGTTGCTTACAAAATTGATTTGGAGAAGGCATATGATCATATGAACTGGAATTATTTAAGATCTTGCTTATTGGATTTCGGGTTCCCACTCATCACAGTCAAGTTAATTATGCATTGTGTGTCCTCTTCTTCTTTATCCTTGGTTTGGAACGGTAAAAGGCTCCCTAATTTTTCTCCAACTAGAGGGTTGAGACAAGGGGATCCTCTTTCCCCTTACCTTTTCGTGATTTGCATGGAAAAATTATCTCTTGTTATATCCGAGGCTGTTCAAAATAACTCTTGGAAACCTGTTCATGTGTCTAGAAAAGGGCCTAATTTTTCTCATCTTTTCTTTGCAGATGATGTTCTTCTCTTTTCTAAGGCTACTTGTGCTCAAGGAAAACTTATAGCTGACATCTTCAATAAATTCAGCAAGTCTTCAGGCTTAAAAATTAATTGTGCTAAGTCTAGAGCACTATTTTCTGCCGGCGTCCCTAGGAGAAAAGTGGAGAGGATCACATCCCTCTCCTCTATTCGCAGCACTAATTCCTTCAATAAATATCTTGGTTTTCCTATGATCACTGGTAGAGTGAAAAAGGAAGATTATTATTTCATATTAGACAAGCTGAATGCTAGATTGGCATCTTGGAAGAACAAACTTCTTAATAAGCCTGGGAGATTAGCCCTGGCTTCCTCTGTGCTCAATTCCATTCCTACTTACTATATGCAAATCAGTTGGCTCCCAACATCAATATGTTCTCAAATTGATCAAACGACCAGAAAATTCATTTGGAAAGGCAACTCTAACAATGGCATTCATCTCGTTGGTTGGCAGCAATTAACTCAAGCTAAAAAAAATGGCGGTCTTGGTGTTAGAACTTCTAGAGAAGCAAATATTTCTATGTTAGGAAAGCTTGTATGGGACATTCAACAGGATACTAAGAAGCCTTGGGTTCAAATGATCAAAAATAAATATCCCCAGACTGAATATTTCTTAAATTCTACTAAATCTTATGGTTCGCAGGTTTGGAATTCTATTTTCAAGGCTAAAGAGGAGTTGAAGAGTGGTTATTATTTTAAAATTGGAGATGGTGGTTCTCTGTTTTGGTATTCTAAATGGCTATCTAATGTGCCTCTCTGTAACCAGGTGGATTTTGTGGCTATTCAGGATACTCAGCTCAAAATTAAAGACCTTTTTTTTTATGATTGTTGGCATCTCAATCAGTTATACACCGCCTTACCTAATCACATTAAGGATGCTATTCATAATTTCCAGTTGTTTTTGAACACTTCCACTCCTGACTGTTTTTCTTGGAATGAAAACTTAGATGGTGTGTATACTGCAGCCTCTGGTTACAAATGGCTTCGTGAAAAAAGAAGAATTGTTGACTCTAATCATTGTTGGCTTTGGATTTGGAAGCTCAAAGCACCCGAGAAAATAAAATTCTTAATATGGTGCGCTTGTCATGAAGCTATTCCTACCCTCTGCTTACTTAACCATAGGAATATGTCTCAAACAGACATTTGTCCTAGATGTCAGAGCCACACGGAAACAGTCTTCCATTGTATTCGAGATTGCATTCATGCCAAGAATATTTGGTTGTCTTTAGGCTTTGTGGACATCAATTTCTTTAGTCTCATGGATCTGGAGAATTGGATAAAAAATAATTCCATAGGGACTTGTGCTAATCTTTTCTTGGCAGGTTTATGGTGGAATTGGCGGGCCCGAAATATTGTATGTGTTGGGAAAGACTCTATTCAATTATTTCAGGTTGTTGCTGAAACGAAAAGGTTGGCATCACTATTATCTGCTACTTATCCTTCCCCTATGGACCTTCAAAGCTCCCCAAGATGGATCTCTTGGCACCCATCAAGAGAAGAAGGTTTCGTGCTCAACGTTGATGGCAGTTGCCTCGGAAACTCTGGTCGTACAGGTGCAGGTGGATTGATTAGGAGAGGTGACGGCAGTTGGGTTGTTGGTTTTACTAGCTACCTGAGAATTGTTAACGTCACTTTTGCGGAGCTTATGGCCATTTACTATGGTCTTCGTATTGCTAAAGATATGGGTTGTTCTCATATTTTTTGTTATTCTGACTCTAAAGGTGTGATTGATCTTATAGCTAAGCCTACCATCAAATTTCATCACTATGCAACTGTCATTGCAAGCATTCGTGATCTTTTGAGATTGGATTGGGTGGTTAATTTATCTCACTCCCTTCGGGAAGGTAATGCTAGCGCGGACTTTCTTGCAAAAATGGGTGCCTTGAATGATACAAAATTAAAGATTTGGGATTCTCCTCTGGATGATATGAAGTCTATCCTTCTCAGGGATGCTTTAAGAACTCCTGTTCCTAGGATGTAGTTCGGTTGTTTTTTTTCCTTTTTTTTTTCCTCTTTGTTTCTTTAACTATTGTACCAAAAAAAAATTTAGTGTTACTATCATTTTAAAAAGACGCTTAAAAAAGAACGGATGAAGTAAAATTTAAGTATTTGATTTTAAAATAATAAAAAAAGTTGTTCACTATCCTCATGAGTCTAGCTCAATTGGTAAAAAATATTGTACATTTGTATAGGAATCAGAATTCTAACTCAATATGTCCACTTATTCACCTTTAAAGTGAGCTGCCTGACAAAAAAAATTGTTCACTTTCATTGAAATATCATTTAAAGATTGATTCGGATAACTTCTTTTTGGTACATGAACCTAAGAATAGAGATGAAGAGCATAAAGAAAAAAAAAAGAAAAAAAACTACTATAAACAAGGGATATAGGTCTTCAAAGAGTCATTCTTAAGAATGATGTTCAAGATTCTGATAACTTATTTATAATAATTTGAAACTACTGAAGCGGACTAGTTTAAAAGAAACAAGATTATTTATTTATTTTTATTAATAAAATTTAAGATTTTTATATATTGATATATAAATGTTTTAGTTTAGGTCAATTCTTAAATTCTAAATTGTAGAATTAGTCTTACTATTGATTTATTTTTTAATTAAATACTATTGAATTTTTTGAATTTATTTTTTAATATGTTTTAACTATATAATTTTCTAAGACTTTTATATTTTTTTTATGCAAGGTCGTATGCAAATTTAAGGTCGGATCCAATCATACCTACTCAATGGAGAGCCAAAATAACCTAAGGTAAGTTTTTATTTTGACAAAAAAAAGTGTGTTCGTGAGAAACTTGAGAATAGTTAGCGGATGAGTAAACCATCTTAAATCGATAGATAAACCTTTTATTGATGTTGAACAATTGTGTTCATATGATATTTTAGGCCCTTTTTTATGCAAAAAAAAAAATCTTAAATGGAAGTTTTGATGTGAAATATGGTATTCTTTAATTTTTGTGTGTATTTTTAACATACATTTAATTTATAGGCGAGTTCTATGGCACAAGAGTTTGTCATGTCTTGCACCATGTACCACTTGGGAATATTATTATAACGACGAATATGAATTTTATAAAATTTATCATTAGATTGAAAGTTTGTATCATATAGATCATTCATAATTTTTTTTATTGAATACCGTTGATCATGAGTCTAAATAACATATCAAATAGTTGTTTATTTTAAAAAATTATAAATGATATATATGATATAAACTTTAAATCTAATGGTGAATTTTATAAAATTTGTATAATAATATATGCAACTTGTACACCATGAAAGACTTGGTGAAATGTTCCATATTAGACAAAGCCTAAAACTTATTAGTCATAGAAAATAAAAAATAAGGGGAAATACAAGATATAAAAGATCACTATCACATATGATATTTATATTTTGATTTATGATAGTCAAATATATAATTATAATTAGGTGAGCATCGCAATCATGGGAAGTCTCATCAATTCAGCAAAGAGTCGTGAGTTTGGTTTGAAAAATCAAAAGAATCGAATAAAAATTGGATAATATAAATTGAAAGAAGAATTGCGATATCTTTGACTTATTTGCATGCATGAAAAGAAAAACATCTTTAAATTCTTGAATGAACATAATGGGATAGATAGGAACCAATGCCAAATTTGGTCGTTTTAATCATCTACAGAAAATGGACCACTATGAGATTGAGTGTTCCATTCCATTTCTGGAAATTAATTATCACTAGAAACCAAAAAATTATATGATTTGTTGTTTCTCAAGCAATTTGATCACTAATAAACAACAAATTATATAAGCAATTTGATCACTAATAATCTTATAAAAGCTGGTCAAAATAAATTATAAGTTCATATGGAAAAAAAAAATTATCAAATAGACTATTTTTTTATAATGAGCTTATAAATTATAAGCTCATGTAAGAGTGTTGCCAAACAGACTTTAAAGATATTTAAAATATCTTTTGAGATGGCTGGTGGTGGTAGCGGTGCGGTAGGCGGGATATGGGACGAAGAAGGTCCGTCATAGATAGTAAAGGTGGGAGGAAGAAGGTTCGTCATACATAAAATTGTGATTAATTTGTTATAAGTCTCGCATTGACTAGAGCTATGACATAGATATCCTTTATAAATGTAATGTGAACCTCAACTCTTAGGATAACTTTTGTGGTTGATTATAGATCTCTAAAATTCTAACTTACCACTAAGTGATCTAGAGTTCGATCCCTGCTAAAAATGGAATTTAAACATATCATAGATGTGCTTATGAATTATTCACGCTTCAAGATCAATGCCCTCTATGAGGCTGTAAGGGATCATATAATATTTTCTTTCTTATGTTTCTTTTGTTTTTCTTACATGAATGAGATTGAGTCTATTACTCTTTACTTGATTGGACCTACTATTTCTTATCTAACTAAAAATCTGTATATGTTTCTACGAGATTGAATAATCTTCTTCACTATTTATCTAAGTGTCTCTCTTAATCTCACTCTCTTCACTAAAAGAATAATAAGGTTATCAAAAGAAAATGAAATTAACAAGAGATATGTAAAAATATAGTGAATGATAAGACCTAATTTGATGTTTCTTAATCTATTTCCTTTTTTGTGATTATTTGGACTATACCTATTACTGTATACCATAACTATAGAATTTTGAAGCCCATGTTTTTGGAGGATTGGCCATTTATTTTTGGGAGAACTAATATCAATCTACTAATATGAGCTCTCAAAATAAACTTTTCAATTCAGATTGATGGTTGGAAGTTGGATAGGTTGTCAGGTGGGATTCACTTCATACGCTTTGGCAATTTGGTTAAAGTTTGTAAAGGTTTACGTGTGCGACATCTTATTTGGTTAACAATTATTTGCTACTTTGAAGATTACGGAACAACATCATTTTTCAAAGAATTTCGGTGGATCTCAAAACTTTATTGAAAAATAGTTTTTACAATTCTTGGTTTTGGGTATGTAGGTCGTATTGGGCATTTTTTTTCTTTCTCTTTATCGGATTGGTGCCAAAATCCTTATATATACCTTCAAAGCTTATAGCTTACCATGAATTGTAAGGGTTGAAAATACCTCTTATACTCCTTATAATTTATATTGCTTATCAAATAAAAAAAACTTTTCAATTATGGTCATTTGGTTAGTGCAAAACAATTTTCAATTATGGTGATTGAAAGCATAGTTTGTCAAATATTAGAGATAGTTAGCTTCGTGATTGAAAGCTAATAATGTAAATTTTGTTTTAAATTTTCATTTGTGGTGGTCGAGCCATTTTATTTGTAGATATCGGTTAAATTGTCTTGTTTTTTGATGGTGGTGTTTGTAACTCTTGAATTCTTTCGGTCACACCTTATATTTGTAAGGACTTCTTTTTGTTTTTTTTTTTTTTTGGTCTACTTCTTTTTGTTGTTAATATAATTTATTTTTACTTCTTCAATTTTTTTTTCAATTAAACAAATAATAAAGAGAATCATAATATAAATAGAGATTGCTTTCACGAATTAGTTTCCCTTCCATACTCTTTTTTTCAACTCTGAAAATTTCCACCTTTATCATGTGATGTAGAGCTGAAAAAGTTTTCTTTTTTGTTTACTTTATGGTCGGGGTGTAATATTGGAATTGCATAATTATGTTAGAGTTTGACATTGGTAGGCCATGAGGGTCAGTGGGAGTATAAAAATAGTTGCAATACCATTCAAATTCTTTGATGGAATTTGAA
Organism: Trifolium dubium; assembly: GCA_951804385.1. Lineage (NCBI taxonomy): Eukaryota > Viridiplantae > Streptophyta > Magnoliopsida > Fabales > Fabaceae > Trifolium > Trifolium dubium. The sequence goes on from OX638067.1 coordinate 37,591,323, forward strand.
AAGAACATAAAGTAAAGATGCACTACTATAACAAATTACCACAAATTAGAACACAAAACTCCTTTTTTTAAAAAAAAAATATACAGCTTATAATTACAAAGATTAATTTATCGAGTCAGATATAACATTAATGAACTATTAGAGTGAAATTCGAACAAAAAAGTTCTATTATTTAATCTAAAAGAAATTTATTTTCATCTTTGTCTAAGTATACTTGTATTCTGCAAATGTGAGTTCAACTCCCACTAACAGCGTAAGGATCTCTTAATATGCAATTTGTAAGTACATTGTTTAAATCTTGAGACATACCAATAATTATGATGAACTCTGAAATTCAAAGTAACTCATTTCATTTTATCTCGTTCTCGACCAAAAAAAGAAATTGCTCTCTCACTATATGCAAAAAATATATTAAAAGTGGTATTATCAAATCATATGTCCATTATATTAAACTTTCTCAGCTTATTATTTATATATTTAATTTGATCAAGTAGTTTAGTGTTTAAAAATTCAATTTTTAAAATAGATAAGTGAGATGATCGGAATTCGTATCTTCACTCCTACATATATTATGCAATGTATTATCAACTGATTAAAGTTCACTGAACTTTCAACTTATTATTTATAATCATATAGTTGTGTGTGAAGGAGAGTAGATGTTGAATATGCACATGCCACACATAAATAATACGAATGTACATCACCTTACTGGATTCTGTTAATCAAGGATTTGGTGTGAGTGGGTTGGGCTGGGGTCCATGATAAGAATCATGTCGTGTTATGATATTTGTGTATCCAACAAATTAATACACCTGAGTTGTTCAACACATATTTACCTAATATGTATTTTATATAATATACAATTATATTATAATGTTGAAAAATTTATGTAGATAAACAAACTGATTATTTTTTACACAAAACAAAACTGATATATATAGTTCATAAATTGAATCAAATACACTAATATATACAAAAAGAAAGAGTTGACATCTTAATAAAAAAAAGTTTTATTTTTGATTCATTGAATTTCTAATATATCTTTTCTATAGAGTAAATATATTAAAAATTCAATGAATCACAATATAAACTTTTTTTTTATATATTAAGAATCGGATAGAGTATAAGTTTTTGCGAAAAACTCATAAATCTATGATTTTCTATCGTAGTATGTAATATTTTGTAGTTTTTTTTTTTAATAAAGGCCACAATACTACAAATGTGACATCATCTAAAGCAAATAACGCAAATATTAATCAAATTTGACCGTTAATTTAAAGAAGTGTCTCCGGAATACTCTTTAAGATCTTAAATAGTAAGTTTTTTTTATAAAAATTTTGTTGAAATTTATAAAGTCAACACATTAAAATCATAGATAAAATAGTGCCCCGTTAACACATTTTAATGAAAATTTGTAAAATAAACGTATTGAATGAGTCTTGTAAGGTCTTGTTTAAAGAGTATCTGTTGACACTTTACCAAGACCTAATTTAAAATTATAGATACATTAATAAATTTCGGCTATTTATTGAAATCAGACAGTTGAGACTCAATTATGCTAGTAATTCTTGCATGGAACATGAACCCAAATGTACCCGAATGAATGAATGTGATTTTTAAAATATTCAATCATGCAATTCCCAAAGCCATGAACGTGGATTTGTGTTTCACATTTGTTGTATGAACCATACTCCACCACACCACATTAGTAAGCATTAAATTTAAACAATTGTTTAATACGAAAGGAATATTCAGCTTTCCCAATGCGACAAAAATACTCTTGGAGTTGGGTTTGTAAAACTATTTTGGGCTTTTCATCATTTATGATTATGTTACATTAGTTAATCTCTTCGAGGTTAGTGAACAAATTGCAATATTTTTCGCTTAAAAATTCAAGTTAAATATTTTCTTTGTACCAAAATATATGTCATTTTTGAAAAAAATTGTATAAAAATATATATCATTTTATATTACCAATAAAACGTTTAGTGTTCTTTTTCCTCTTATACTCTTAACTAATTATTTCTCTTTTTTCTTTCAATTTTATAATTTATTTTTTTTATATCATTAATGAAGAATAATTTTGTAAACTAACTCATTATTTCTTCTTTTTTTACAACAATAATTATATTTTTTAATTTGTGTAATATATATTTTGGTATGAAAGTAGTAAACTACTGCTGCTCTCGATCCACTAGTGGATGTGCGTAATTTGGGTGGCTGTTGTGGTTGGTTTGCAACTCGAGTGTGCACTACGTATCTTTTAGAGGAAGAAATAGAAATAAGTCCACTACACGTATACATAAGACAGAAAATAAATGATTATAATAAAGTCAATAAAGATAAACCTAACCAACAATACATTTATACACGTACAAACAGATTTGAACATCTTAAATAAATGATTATAAATTTTATTTATAACTTGTATGTATAAAAAAATTAATTGAAATGAGAGAACTCACTCCACATATTCTTCACATATTCTTCGACAAAAATTAGTTAGACAAAATATATATTGTTTTGGTGTCATAATACATGAAAACATTCATTTGATAATTGAGATAACTATACGAAACAAACTACTTTTGAATTACACCTTATAAAATAAATAAGAGTTATAAAACATATAATATTATTTTATAAATAATGTTAGTTGTTAATTAATTTTTTTTACTAGGATTTGAACTTTAAACTTCTGACTCTTTGACCTTTAGCTAACTGAACTTTCCATATCATTCACAAAATATATAATGTTCATACTAATTGAGTTTATACTCACGGGTTCTAGACATAGAACACCAACAAATATTTTAAAAATAAGGTTAATTAACATCAAAAATAGATTTCAATTGTTTTAAAAATTAGTTTTTACAATTGTGCGAAAATAATATACCTTATTAAAAGAAATCAATCCCATACACTTTAATTGCGTCAAAAAACTAGTGGTGAAAGGGGCATTTTAGAGATTACATTTCTCATACTCTCAAACAAGAATAACTAGTATCACACACATGAGATTGACACATAATTGCCTTCAAGTTGTAGTTGGGCATTATTCACCACACAAAAATACCTTATTTTAGCTCTCACCTTCTTACCATTACTTTTTAATAGTTGTTACATTTTACCTCAACAAGCCACTTCATTTGTTTTTTTTAACTCAAGTCACTTCATTTGTTAATCTCACGTCAAATTTCTTTTCTTGTCCTATTAACTAAAATAAATAAGAGGAAAAATTTAAACATTTCATATGAACATGAGTGAACCCCACATTTTAGTCGTTTTGGTAAGTATTTATACTAATCTAGTAATGCTATTGCTAGCCTAGTGTGCCTAGATAGGACTAAGGCATTCTCATCCTATGTCAATTTTTTTCTTAATTTTATAAATCAAGGTATCTTTGTTTATATTTGTAATTTGTAATTTGTAATGTTTAATCTCTTAGAAAATATAAGAGCAATAAGCGACAAAAATTTCTCTTTAAGTTTACAACAATATTCGCCATTTTTTTAAGGCAATGGTGACTCCATGTAATAATATAGTATAAATATAAATATGTAAATTTAAAATTATGTTTGTGGGTCTTTAAGTTTATCATTTTAAATTGGCCATTCTAAACTTTTTTGCTTTAATTTTGTAATGTCAATGTCTTAGATATGTTGAACTTTGTCACCCTCTTAAAGAAGAAAATGTTAGTACTTCCTTTCTTACAAAGTAGAGTTTTAGTGATATATCAAATGGAAGCTGTGGAATTTTTCTCCTGCAAATTTGAACATCATTTTTATTAATGACTCTTCAAGTATAACTTTATTAAATCTCACGCTATACAGATGAATTATTCAATGTTTTAGGTTCGGAAATTCAAAGCATTGTTTATGAATGAAGATATATGTTGAGGAGATTATATACTCCAATTTTGAGGGTTTTTGAATTTGATAACTTAGATTTTAGTTATAAATAAAAAAAGCTTATAAAAAATATAATGCATAAGTGAAGGAAGAAAGAAAAATGAAAAATATAATATGTTTAGGCGAATAATCTCAATATTAACAACATACATATACATAGTGCATGTGCATGTAACATAAATGACCAATCAAAAAAATGTCTAACTTTTTTTCTTTATAAAAGTCAACAAAGTGTTGGGTCACAAAGGAGCAGCTGAGAGATCATCTACATTGTATTAAGAACATCGATATAAATAAGTCCGACATAACACTCTTATTCAAAACGTGTGCAGTGACAACAACAATGCAAGTGTATATGGTTGGAAAAGCTTCCGCTTGAAGGGGAGCAAAAATTGAAGGACTCACACTTGAGGAGAAAATTGTTGTGATAAGTGTGGGTTAAATCTCACATTGCTAAGAAAAGTGGAGGTTAAACACCTTATAAGTTAGAAGACCCGCTCATAAACGACTCATTGTCTTAAGGTTTTAGACTCACTTGTATCGATATTCTTGAACTCAGTGTAGATGATCCTCTGGCTGTCCCCTCGTGATACCAACAGTGGTATCATAAGCGATGGTTATATCGGGCTCCTTGTGTCAAAAGTCTTCTTGACAAAGGTTGTCATGCGGCGGGTTCCGTTGGGCGCAGTGGCACAACAACGTTACAAGTAAAAATACGTGGTTGGAAGAACTTCTACTTGTGGGGAAGCATACTGAATTATGACTCACACTTGAAGGGGAGATTGTTGTGGCAAGTGTGAGTAAGTCTCACATTGCTTAGAAAAGTGGAGGTTGAACATTTTATATATTGAAGACTCATAAACCAAATGCTTTAAAGTTTTGAGTAAGAGTATGATGTTCAACTCACTTGTATTGATCTTTTGACCTAATGTGAATGATTCCCCACTTGTCCCCTCGTGATCCAACACAAATGTGGCATTTAAGACATCTCAACTATATTAGCATCCCCAAGAAGCAAAAAAAAAAAAAACTAGTGAAATATATTAAAGTAAAATAAGAAGGATGCAAATGAATTTTGAGAGGTCTAGACAAAAACTCAATGCGTAAGAATCTTTTTGCCTTTTTAAAAATCTTGTCAACAAAAAATTCAATGAGATAAAAACTTCGATGATAGTGAAAAAGAATGCATAAGATACAAAATCAAATATAAACAATAACATCATCAAAATTTATATAAAGGTCTAATTTATGTGTGTAAATTTATGATTAGATTTCGTATATGCATAAGAAAGGTTAGCTTAGTCTCTTGTGTTTAAAATTATTTTAAATAGAATTAGGCAAACTATGAAATTATTTATTGATAAATCAATATTTACTAATTTATCAGTACAATAATTATTTTCTCTAAAAAGTATAAGTGACTTTAAAATCGATTTGTGAAAAATGATAGTACATAAAATTCCTCCTTTTGTTGCGAAGAGTTTAAAGAATAATATGAAATTGCTTGTCAAACTTAAAGGGCCGTAGTCATAATTTTCCATAAATAAATAAATGTTCTTATTACAAATATTTGGAGTTGGACAATTAAAAAATTGTCAAAATAACATTTCCCATTTTATTTCATTTCAATGATATAAAAATAAAATAAAAAGTGTTGTTCTTTCTTTGTTGTGGTGTAAAAGTGTAATAAAAAGTGTTCTTTCTTTGCAGTTTAACATGGGGGCCATTAGGTGTTGTAAACTGTAGAATGTGATATGTCTCAGTCTCACATGTTGAAATGAAATTGATATTGAAAGTAATATTGTAAGTATTCTCTCTGATTTTATATATAAACAATACATTTTTTTGAAAGTCTCAAATATAACAAAAATTATTATAATTATTATTATTTGTTGTCAATTTTCAAATTTTACTTTTAATTATTATTATTTTTTTATGGTTTTTAAGACTACTTTTTTTAACTATATATATAAGATAATTAAATATATGTCGATTGTAAACGGACAATAAACTGTGTCGCTACTTCTTTTCTGACTAGTTAAACTAATTTGTTTAAAGATTACATTTATAGATTTAGGAGATACAACATTGTTATGCATGATTTTTAGAACTCTATTTAGAAGATTAATAACATCTAGTGCCACAAAGCTAAAAATGTCAAAAACAAATAGTATAAAAACATGTTGATAATCGGAACACGTTTTTTCATACTTTATCACCTTGTTTGAAGTGGCTTTGAAGGTTACTTGTCTAACAATAAAATTCGCAGTTTTTAATCTTATAAGTAGAGAAACTATAATCAAATCAACACATGCATAAGGGATATTTGTTTTTCCAAATTAAGAAAAAGTAGTAGTAGTAAGTTTATGGATCTTGCTAACGAATACATCTAGTGCATTCTTTAAACATATCATATAAAAAAATTGTTTATTCAAAAAGTTAAACTACACTATTTTCAATGCATTGACTTTATATAAATACTATAAAACTTACTATTTAAAATAATTAAAAAATGTACGTAGCATTTATAAGTTTATTTATATTTTTGAAGGCAAAGGCAAATGCAAACAAAGGTGGAGACAATCCAACCACGTGATCTGTCAAATATAAAACTTACTTGCCAGCCAGCAACCAATTTTTTCCCATTCCCATTATTCTCTTTCATCAAATCCCATATATCCTCTTCACTCCAATCAATCTCCATTCTTTTCACATCAAATTAATTACTAATTTTACTAGTACTGATAAAAATGTTAACATTTACAATTAATGATTAATTATAATTTTATTTGGGTCTCATAAGACTTTATAAGACTTTGTCATTTATTTTATTTGGGTCTCATAAGACAAGAGATTATTTATACAGTTGCATGCGAAGTGTATCTGACTTACATCTAAAAATTAAATAATAAATAATTAAAAAATGGAATTAAAAATAATTTCATAAAATATATTGCTTCTGTCTCAAAATAAGTGTTTTATTTGTCAAAATTGTTTGTCCCAAAATAAATGTTTTATACTATTTATAACATTGATTTTTCCTATTTTATCCTTTAAAACAATTATTAGGTGAAAGAACAAGTATACTTAAAGATTTACGGTACATTTTAGTATTTCAATGTCAACTACCAATAAAAGATAGAGTATTTTAATAATAGTCATATTCTCTCTTTTACATTCACACACTTTTTCTTAAAATGAGTAAAGTGTGTGTGTGATTTGCTCAACTGTGACACTTAAAATGAGATGGAGAGAATAATATTTATTGATAAGTATAAATAAATAAAAAATAACGTTAAACTAACTAAAATCATGTAGTAGCAACATTGAACATTCTATGAGCCTTTATTAAAAAAAAACATTCTATGAGCCTCAAAACCTTGATTAGCCAAAAAATCTATGTTCCAAATTATTTAAGCTGGTTTTAAAATTTTGAATTTTTTTTTTGGATACTGATTATGTAAGTAGCTTTTTGTGTGAGTACATTACATTACAATACTGATACTACATCTCTACATTTGTGTCCACTTTGTCATTTTTGTTTTGTCCTTTGTTTGTTGGTTCTTTCTTTGGTTGTGAGCGTGTTTCATGCTCAGTTGCTTTTTATTCTCTCTGCAACTTCTAAACAAAGAAGATAATGGTTCTAATAATGGAATCAATCTTCAACAATGGAATTTCTGTTCAAACCATTCACAGATCTCAAGGATCTCACCATTTCACTCTTCAATAATCTTTTTTGAGTTTTTTTGTCTTTTTGGTTTTGCTTTTTCAGTTGGATTCAAATTCTCCATTTTCTACCAACTTGGTTGAAAAAAGAACCAATTTTGGCATCTGGGTTCTGTTTGTTTGATTCTCATTGTTGAATTGTGACTTAAAGGAAAAGGAAAGTTGAAATTTTGTTCAAGATTGTAGTGTGTGTGTGTTTGCTTTATGAGAATCTGATTCTAAAGAGTGTTTTTTTGTTTTGTTTTGTTTTGTTTGGATAAGGTGATAAGTACTTAACTTTCTTTGTGAGAATGTGTTGTCTTAGATTATTAATTGAAGTGAATTTAAGCACTTTTTAAGCACTTTTTAATGGTTATGTAAAGGAGATATTACAGAAGTGATTATAGAAATATAGAGAATGGAAGTTTGTGGTTTGGTTTTGTGGATATTTGGTTCGTTGCTTCATGTTGCTTCTGCTGCTCTTTCTCCTTCTGGCATCAACTATGAAGGTTCATTTTTTTTTTACTATTTTTAATTTTGTTTTTATAAGTTTCATTCATTGAGATCTTTAGTAGAACTTATGAAAAGAAAGGTTTATAAATTGATAATTAAAGTTTAAGGTAAAAAATTCAGCTTATTGGTCAATTTAATTATGCTTAAAAAGTGGGAAACTTCTTAATTAATGGTTGATGCTACTTATTAGTACTTATATAGTAGCTGCAAATATCTTAATTGGTTCCTTTTTTTTAGGCTATTTTTTTTATTCATCATGTGTTAGTTAAATAATAAAATTTTCTGATTATTTATTTACTTAACAGTTGTAGCTTTGATGGGTATAAAGACTGAGTTGAATGATCCTCACAATGTTTTGGAGAATTGGGATATTAATTCTGTTGATCCATGTAGTTGGAGAATGATTACTTGTACACCAGATGGTTCAGTTTCTGCACTGTAAGTTGTTTAAATTCTAATGTTTCAAGATTTTTATTGGTTTACACCACCGGTATCCGGCCAACTGAGCCGACTAATCCGGTTTGGGCTGAGTTATGGCATCAAGTGGTTTCAGTCCCTCCCAAGCGCAACTGTGGGGGATCGAACTGTGATCCTCCCTATCAAGAATGTTTCAAGAAGTTTTGATTATAAAATAAATTTATATGATTTTTGCTTAATTTTCACTTAAAGGAATTTTCTTTTCTTTTTATGTTTCAGGGGATTGCCTAGTCAGAACTTGTCTGGTACACTATCTCCTAAAATTGGAAACCTCACTAATTTACAATCTGTGTAAGTCTATGTTGATTTTTACTAATATCTTGGTCTGGCTTTGATAATGATTGAATTTGACATTAGTATATTGATTATTACTTGTCAATTCCATTCTTTCAAAAACCTATTCACTTTACTCTTTCGAAAGAGTTATAAGACTAATTAAGTGAAATTGTTTTCGTATAAGTTATAAGCTGCTTTCATAAGCTATTCTGAAAATAAGCTGAAAATTGCCAATGGACATGGCATAAGTCAATCCAAACAGGCCCTAAGCGAAGGAAATTACGTTGGTCGCTAATTAATCTTCGCATATGCAGGTTGCTTCAGAATAATGCTATTTCTGGTCATATTCCAGCTGCAATAGGAAGCCTTGAAAAGCTTCAGACACTTGATCTATCCAATAATGAATTTAGTGGCGAGATGCCGAGTTCTCTGGGAGGCCTCAAGAACCTGAACTATTTGTAAGTTACATCATCATACACATGTTTGATCATTTTTGAGATTGTGAGTTTGGTATTTGCTTCAATAATGATTTATGAAATTGTGTTTCTAATTGCATTTTTATTGGCTTATGTGCGTGTTAGGCGGTTAAATAATAACAGCCTTACAGGAGCTTGCCCCCAGTCTCTTAGCAACATCGAAAGCCTTACCCTTGTGTAGGTCTTCGTTACCTTGTTTCTAAATTATATTTATGTTATTCATGTTTTTAATTGATGCGACAAGTGCTGAATTTGAATGTATTTCTGCTCTCTCAAAATTGGTATATTAACTACTACCATGAATTGAAAATAAATGTAGGGACCTCTCCTACAACAATTTGAGTGGTACCTTGCCAAGAATATCGGCAAGAACATTAAAGTAAGTTCATTTTGCATTTCCTTTTGTCTTTAGTTCTATGTTAGAGTTCACAATAAAATGGTGAAGTTAATTAATGTCGTACTCCTTTTTTGACTTCAGGATTGTAGGTAACCCGTTGATTTGTGGTCCAAAAGAAAACAATTGTTCTACGATTTTGCCCGAGCCACTTTCCTTTCCGCCAGATGCATTAAAAGGTGTTAATTAATGACATATATCTTTGTTCTCTACTTTCAGTTCTCGTAATTTTAACAACTTGATGACATGATTTGATGTAATATATTCTGATTTTCAGCCAAACCAGACGGTGGTAAAAAAGGCCATCATGTAGCACTTGCTTTTGGTGCAAGTTTTGGTGCTGCGTTTGTCGTTGTGATTATAGTTGGGCTTCTCATTTGGTGGCGGTATAGACACAATCAACAGATATTCTTTGATATTAATGGTTAGTCCTCGCTAAAGCTTCTTCGCTTTCTTTATAGACTTCTATTTCATAAATCTTGTTTTAATAAAAGTCTGTTACTTGGCAGAGCATTACGACCCAGAAGTGCGCCTTGGTCATTTAAAACGGTATTCATTCAAAGAGCTTCGGGCCGCAACTGATCATTTCAACTCAAAGAACATTCTAGGAAGAGGTGGTTTTGGAATAGTTTACAAGGCATGCTTGAATGACGGATCTGTTGTGGCTGTTAAACGGTTAAAGGACTATAATGCAGCTGGCGGTGAGATCCAATTTCAAACAGAAGTTGAGACAATAAGTTTGGCTGTCCACCGGAATCTTTTGAGGCTTCGAGGGTTTTGCAGCACTCAGAATGAAAGACTCCTTGTTTATCCATATATGTCTAATGGCAGTGTAGCCTCTAGATTAAAAGGTTAGCTCCTCGAACTTTCCATAATAGGTTGGTTTTATCATTTATTTCCCTTTGTTAGTTATACTCGAATGTTCACCCCTGGTATCGAGGGATCTAGAGGTAGTCTACCATGTTTTTATCAGAGTTTAATGGATATGCACTGTAACTCGCCCCGAACCGGATTAGTCGGGCTAGTGGAGCGGATAATGGTGGTGAAAATCAAAATAGTTTACACTGACATCTAATGAGAACTCATCATATTGCCACATAATGTCATAAACCCACTTTATAACTGCGTTTTGAAAATATCCGCAAAATACTGAATCTCATTGGTTTGGATTTATACCAGATCATATTCACGGTCAACCAGCTTTGGATTGGACAAGGCGAAAGAGAATAGCGTTAGGTACAGCAAGAGGGTTGGTTTATTTGCATGAGCAATGTGACCCTAAAATTATCCATCGTGATGTCAAAGCAGCCAACATATTGCTAGATGAAGAATTCGAAGCAGTTGTTGGTGATTTTGGTTTAGCTAAGCTTTTGGATCATAGAGATACTCATGTGACCACTGCTGTGCGTGGCACTATTGGTCACATTGCTCCGGAGTACCTATCCACCGGTCAGTCATCAGAGAAGACCGACGTGTTTGGATATGGAATCTTGTTGCTTGAGCTGATCACAGGTCATAAGGCGCTGGACTTCGGCCGAGCAGCGAACCAGAAAGGTGTCATGCTTGATTGGGTACTCTCTTTCTCCCAAGACTTTCACTCTTCTTGATATCTCTTTTCTCTTCTAGTTTACCATGTATAACTTTTACGAGTTCAAGAAGTATATTGATTTCCACAGCATGTAACAAAAGTTAAACATGTTTTTGATCCCTAAAAACTTTATATTAATTTTAGTCCTATATTTTACAACATTCAGGTTAAGAAACTACACCTAGAAGGAAAGTTAAGCCAAATGGTAGATAAAGATCTCAAAGGCAACTTCGACATAGTTGAATTGGGAGAAATGGTTCAAGTAGCACTCTTGTGTACACAATTTAATCCTTCTCACCGTCCAAAGATGTCTGAAGTGTTAAAGATGTTGGAAGGCGACGGTTTAGCTGAGAAATGGGAAGCGTCACAAAGAATCGAAACACCAAGGTTTCGGTTTTGTGAAAATCCACCTCAAAGATATTCAGATTTTATAGAAGAATCATCACTGATAGTAGAAGCAATGGAACTTTCTGGCCCTAGGTGACAAGCATCTTAGTGTTAATTTTTTCTTACCACTATAGCTCTCATGTTTAATTGAACATTGTTATTAGTGTGTCAATAGCTAGCTATGTAATGCTTGTATTCATATTTCATGTGTAAAAAGAAAAAGGTAAAGTCATGTATAAGTCTTATCAACATGTTGATCTAGTTGCTTCATATATTTTTTGAATCAAGTTGGAAATTTGTATCATTATTGATGCAATTTTGATATTCGTCCGCACTAACAAATCTTGGCCGTCCAATCTCAACTGAATGGCCAAGATCGTTTATAGTTGTTTTCTGACTATGCAATTAGAACCGTCTGATCTTAAATAAACGGTTTAGATCTTCCACTAAGTTAAAGTTAAACTGCGTCAAATATCTACTGCATGTCTGCATGCAATCCTGATCCGTCGCTTAGAATAGCGTCAAAAACTACCATGCAATCCTGATCCGTCGCTTAGAATAGCGTCAAAACTTCTAAGCAAGAATAGTGTAAAAACTAAAAAAAACAACAAATCAATGGCTGTAAACAAAACAAAAATTTGATGTACACCAAGATAACAAAAGTACCCCTATGACAACAAGATGGACAAGACTACAAAGGCTATGAAAAGAAGGAAAGATAGAACATGCATGGTTACATCCAAGAAGCTAAAGTCCATAAATAGGTAACAAAATTACATTTATCACTACTCTGTCTGTCTGCATCATCTGTTCATAACTAGGCCCCCATCACTCACTGTACAGTGGCAGATTAATCTATAGTGAAGGTGTACATTTACAAGTTACAACCTTCGAGTTTTGGGAAAGAAAAATATACTAGGGACCTCCCTGTCTAGTCTCCATATTTTGTCCTCCACATTTTTCACAATAAAAATCATAAACAAAAGTTTGTATATCATGAAGTACATGAGATAAATCATAAATCTTGCATCATATTAATCATATGCTCCCTCCGGACACTAATATAAGCAGTAAATTTGAATTTTTTGATATATTTGACTATTGATGTATATGACTTATATATAGATCATATACATCAGTTGTTAAATGAACCAAAAAAGTATAATAATAGCAAGAGGGAGTATAAGTTAGTTTTTATCATCGGATTGAATGAAAGATAATAAAATTTAACGATCAAGTTGTGAAAAATATACTTGTACTATTTTATCTCAGATATTTGACAAAGCCACAAAAGACGTCTTCCCATAATTTTTAAAAATAAGGAACATAAATAAAATTTTCACATACTAAGGACCAATTTAAGATTTCTGATAACTAAACTTTTGTATTTTTTATTTATTTTTAGGACCAAATAAGTCTATGATTTTGTTTTTGTAAGTTTGTGTTTTTATTCAAATTAATAATGTTTAATGGTTTAGAGAGAAAAAAAAATAGGATACAATGAATCGTATTAAGGGGTCCATGTTTGGACTAAAAGTCCAAAACTATGTCAAAGTAATCAAACCTGCTCCATATTATTTTTAAGATTAAATATGTTTTGTTCTCTATAAAATAGTGATCTTTTAAATTTAATCACTATTTAATATTTATTAAAAAATTAGTCCTTAAAAAATTATTATGCACTTACTTTTGGTTCTTACCGGTAATTCAACATGTATTTTTGAATATTTTTTTACATGTATGTTCAGAATGGCGTAAAAAACTCATTAAAAAAAACGAGTTCAAAATTTAATTTCTAGATCATAATTTTCGTTACTTTTATCTTGAAATTTACAATTTAGAAAATTAATATTTAATTCTATCTTGTTAAAAATTCTAAATTTTGGTAAATAAATTTCATATGATGTTTTAAGCATACCTATAAAAAAATCATTCAAATATTTAAGAGTTTAATGATAATTAAACAAATATAGTTTTAGTCTCCATCTTATAGGGACTAAAAATATAATAAAAACTAAATAAAAACTAAACTTAGAATGTCATCATTTTATAGAGATAAAAAACATATTTAATCCTTTTTTAAAAAATACTACTACTTCTTAGAAATATACATGAATATTAATTAACACATTTAACCTAGAGAGGATGGTTTAGGGGTTGAGGATCATCCTTCCTTAACCAAGGATTGAGGGCTTGATTCTCACATTGGGTATGAAGCAGTTTTAAATCTCTGGCCAACTATTTCACCCTTTGATGTCCCTCCAATCTAACGAGGAATTAATCACTGCGTTCGTCGGTGGAAAATATTTAGTTTTGAAAAGTTTAGTGACTAATGTATTTGGATTTGCTAAGAATTTCCAAGCCTGTTTACAGAGCATAGCATAATTAAAAGCACTAAGGGTCTGTTTGGTTCAATCGAGGGGGAGGGGAGGTGAGGGGAGGGATTTTTAAGGAGGTGAAGTGAGAGAAAATATAATTTATTATGTTGACAAAATTACCCACACTTTTTAATTAAAATCCTAAATTATCCTCATTGAAATATTAAAAATTTAGGTTTTATTTTTTTGACAACAAAAAAAATTTAGATTTTCTACTCATTAGATTTGTTTTTTGGTTATATATATCCATTATAATTTAATCCTTATATTTTTTGGTTAAGGATAAAAAAGTAAATTAATCATTCCCTCTCCTCCCCTCATTAAAAATTTGAACCAAACACAAAAATTCAAAATATTCCCTCCCCTCCCCTCCCCTCCCCTCCAAAAACCCCGAACCAAACAGGGCCTAAGGCTTTTAAAACCCATACCGCCAGCATTCTAGTGCACGCTAAGGCGCTCCCAAGACATCCAGTGGGTTCCTTTAGGGTGGGCTCTATTGTCACCCCACCAGAAAAAATTTAACATTTTTTCAATATCATCAATAATATAAGCGGGGATTAAAAAAATACTCATTATGTACGAAGGAATAGACTACATTACAAATTTGATAAGTACTTTTCTGCCCGCTTGTGAAAGACATTTACTGCTCCAAGTATTAATCTTTTTCCATATTCTATCATTGATGAAGTTGAAAGTTGAAAAACAAATCTTAATTGTTTTAATTGAATACCACAAGATTTGCTTACATTTTGTAAAAGTCTTGATTGAGTACATACCACAAGACTTTTTTACAATAAAAAAGTCTTTCAAAACCAATTGAAATCCCAATTGAATATCACCCACTAACAATTATCACTTAATTGCCAATAACAGAAATATTTGAAAAACTGTTATGCTCGCTAAGCCACGCTTTTCTCGCTTAACCACCAACACAAAATCACAAAACACTTAGTAAAACTCCTCTTTCTTGCGTTACAAACAACTATATTGTTATGCATTTTATTCAACACTAAACAGTACTCCGGTGAGCTTTAAGAGAGACTAACGTTGTGTCGACAGCGGAGAGTCATACGTTACCGACGGGAATCATATATAGAATAATACGTTGACAAAATATATGTTAGTTGATGAAATATATAACGCCCTTAAATGCATGTATTTATATTAAGCATATTAGCATTGTAACTTGTACGTGTATGTTGCTCTAATTTGTGGGATGTGTGCCCATGCCTGATACTGTGGAGGTGAAGCTCCCTTTTACCAATCATAGTTCATCTGATTTGCTGCGTGTAACCTCACCATAGCAATGCATGTCCGTCGGTAGTGCTACGCAAAGCAACACAATCACTGTCACATGGGCCTCCATCAAAGTTTGTGGTTTAGTAGTTTGAACTTTGAATTCACCTTTGATTTGATGTAATGGAAACGGCACGTTAGTATGTGTCGGTGCTCTATGATGATCTACTACTTTCTTCTTTTATAAAATGAGTGTGATTTTAACCTACTAAATTTGTTTTGAAATGAATAATATTTTCAATTTTCAATATTTTTTAATTCTATCATTTAATTATTATTTTATATACTATTTTCAAGGAAATAAACTTATGAGTATATAATATGGTTAAATAATCATATATTCTTTAATATATATGTAAAAATCTTAAATGACATTCATTTTAAAACAAATAGAGTATTTTTTTTGTGGCCTTGGACCATTCTTTTGAAGACTTTTCATTTCTTAAATAAAAAGAAATGACAAGCACTATTTAGAGAGAAATAGACACAAAAATTAAGTGTAGATTCACCATCAAATAAGTCCCACCATCATTAAATATTTTAAATAAATAAATAAATTTGTTTGTGTTTATTTCTCTAAATAATGTATTTATTATTTCTTTTGAGAAATAGAGATCGTATCTCCTTTTGAAATGACTTCTATGAGAAAAATGTATCGCTGCACTTAATAAAAAAGCGCAGTTATGTGATTATGTGAATCGTTTGATTTTAATTTATAGATTTAAGTTTTTTTGTTATATAATTTCAAATAGAAGTTTAAATTTGGACCGTATAATTTTTATCAGATGATCTTTGATGTCTGACAACAAGAAAACTTATTACATTTTTGAGTTGTTTGGTTTTCACCATCAATATACGTCAGCTGACTAATTTGGTTCGTAGTAAGTTCTGACATTTTTTTTTGAAAGTAGTAATTCTTTTTTTTGGTATGTTTTTTGAAATTAGGAATTCTGATGTAAAATGATTTTAATCTCTCTCATTTTAGTCCATCTTAAGCACAGTTTTTTTTTTGACAAAAGTGTGCTTATAGCATTTCATTAATTAAAATGTGTTCAATATAATGTGGTACATCGACCAAAAGCTGAAAACTAGCTGATATAGCCGCCTTAGCTAAAGTATGGGCAGCCTCATTTGCTTGTCTTCGTACAAACTCGACACTAGAGTTTCTATAGTAAGTAGAAAAAGTGACTTTACAACGATCCAAAATAACACCAAATTCAGTGAAATTTGATTGTGTAGAGTGAAAACTGTCAACCACCCTTTTCGAATCTAATTTAAATTCCACCGGTCCTAAATTAAGCTCATGAACCCAATTGAGAGCGGACAAAAGTCCAAGTGCTTCACTATTTTTTTAATACTATTTTTTATTTATTAAATTTAACATCAATCACTATTTAATGGATTAACATTCCATATTTTCTATTTTTGAAATTTTCTTTCATAATGCATTAATGGGCTAATTACAGCATAATAATTGGAATGAGAAAAATTCTCTCATAATTAAACACTCCTACAAATTTGCACACTTTAACTGTTTCACACAAACACACACACACGAACACACTCTCTTTCTCTCTCTGAATCCAAAACAACAACACTTTCACTTGTTCTTCAATGGAGTGCAAAACGAGAATAACATTCTCAGAACCCTTTGTTTCTCACACAAGAAAAATCTTGTCTGGTTTCACTTTAGGTCTTGTAGCTTCTCTCATTTTTCTAACACTTCTCTTCTTCAATTCTTCATTCAAAGTTCCAAAACTTCAACTTTTTTCTCAATCAAATCTAAATTCTTCTTCATTCTCTTCATGGCATTTACCTTTTTCCACTTTCTCTTCTTCCTCCAACGCTTCCATTACCCCTCTTAACACAATTCATGAACAACAACAACAACAACAACATAGGAAAAATGGCCGTGAAGTGAATGTATCAAAAAATGAGGGTTTTGAGAATACCCTTTTGGGGAATGTTACTAAAAATGGATTTGATCATGATGGGGTTGATAAAGTTGGAAACTTGTTTATTGATGGAAAAAATTTAAGTGTTTCTTCTGTAGTGATGGAGAAAAGTATGGAGAAAAATGAGAAAGTTGGGGTTTTTGATTATGAAAAATGTGATATATTTGATGGGAATTGGGTGAAAGATGATTCAAAACCATATTATGAATTGGGTTCTTGTCCTTTTGTTGATAGGGATTTTGATTGTCATCTTAATGGGAGACCTGATAGTGACTATGTTAAGTGGAAATGGAAACCAAATGGGTGTGACATTCCAAGGTATGTATTTGTTTATGTTTATGTTTATGTTTATGCATGATTGATTATTGTTTTTTATTAATATTAAAAATGTTAATGTTATTGTTGTTATTTTAGGGGAAAAGAAAATAATGTATTAGTTAAGCAAGTTGTGTATATTTTTATGTAGAAAGATTGTGTATGATTAAAATAGTAATTTAAGGGAAGAATGGAATTGGAAGGTTCCTGGTCTACTATTTTGTTGAATATGGAATTTTAACTTGGTTTTCCTTATTATAAATGAATACTTCAAAGTTTAGGAAACAAAGATGTATATTAGGAAGACAATGTGATTAGTTCTAAATTGCAAAATAAAAGTTTTAGAGGTCTCTGCAAAGGCATCACAACTGCAATCGATGACCACAATCGCAATTTAGAACCATGACAAGGAAATTGGATGATATACGGAAGAATGGGTGCCTTTATGGCTGTAGATCTTGTGTTAGCATCGCCGTAGGAAACCAACAAGTGGTTATCAAGGGAATAAAGGGCAGATAAACTCTTTGTAGCCGTTGTCCAGCAACGCGTGTGATTACATTCAATCATGTCATTTTTTCAAATAAAGTGTCGTGTCTGGTGTCCGTTTATGTGTTGGTGCTTCATAGGATAAACTATAATTTATAGGTGTCAAGTTGAGTTAGCGGTACTAAAATTCATGCAATTGTACCTCATCATAAAAATGGTGTATGATTCAGTCCATAAATTACAAACTCATTTCATATTACCCCCCACAAGAGATAACAAGAGATGAACGTTAAACAAGTTTGAATAATTTGAAGAACTGAGTCATACATTATGTTCATTAAGTTTCTAAATTGAAAGTGAGCAACCTTTTGGCAGACCACAATGCTTGTTTACTTGTGTAAACATTCAATAGAATCTTTACTTACATAATTTAAGAAGCACTTAACAAGTAAAGCATAAACAAGATTTTTTAAAGTAAAAGGAATGGTATACCCCGTGCATTTAACCATAAGAAAACTAGTGACGGTCATTTTATACCATAGAATATATGAATGCTTTCCTTGTGTTAGAAATGATATAAAACCATTGATGTGACCTTTCCTAACAGCTTAAGATTTTGAGATAATCGGTTATCTAACATGGTATCAGATCCTATCCACGATTCACTGGGCCACTTTCGATGGTCGCCTGCTATCGATCGGGCCATCCACCATTTATATCTGTGCTCCAAGCCCAATAGTGCTGAACGCGAGAGGGTGTGTTAAGAAGTCCCACATCGGTTGCGAGATGACCTAAATACGTGTTTATAAGTGAGGGGCAACCCTCACCTTACAAGCCGGTTTTGTGAGGTTGAGTTAGGCCCAACAACACTCAATTCTCTGATGGTATCAGAGCCTCTCTATTACTAAATTGTAGAGTTCGATTCCCGCTCCCTTCACTTTCTAATTAAAAAGTGGAATTTAAGCATATGGTAGGTGGACCTATCTATTATCCACACTTTAAGCCCAAGGGCTCTTGCGTGAGAGGGCGTGTTAGAAATAATATAAAACCATTGATGTGACCTTTCCTAACAGCTTAACCTTTTGGGATAATCGGTTATCTGACGCCTTGTATAGTTGTAAATTTATCAGTTATTGATTATTGATGTCACTTCTCAGTTTGAATGCAACTGATTTTCTGGAAAAGTTGCGAGGACAGAGGTTGGTTTTCGTCGGGGATTCACTGAATAGGAATATGTGGGAGTCCATGGTGTGTATCCTACGACAAAGCATCAAGGACAAGAAACGTGTTTATGAAATTTCAGGAAGACATGAATTTAAGAAGAAAGGTGTCTATGCTTTTAGATTTGAGGCAAGCTTCTATTACATCTTTGACATTTTTCTGAGTATAACAAGTCTTGTAACGGCATCTCATTGAGATTTTATCTTTTCTAATTTGTAGGATTATAATTGTTCAGTAGATTTTGTGAGTTCACCATTCATTGTCCGAGAGTCAAGTTTCAAAGGCGTAAATGGATCTTTTGAGACATTAAGATTGGATTTAATGGACCCGACGACTACCACGTATCATGATGCCGAGATTATAGTCTTCAATACAGGTCATTGGTGGACCCACGAGAAAACATCTAAGGGGTGAGTCTTTCTTTTATATATGCAAAACTTCTTCGCATTGTTATGGCTCTATGCATGAAACTTGAAAGTTGTTTTAAAATCTTTTGCTATAATGGTCTTGCTTTAAGATGAATGTCCATTAAATTTTAACATGATACTAAGAATCAAATTCCAAATTATCATATATTTACAATTTTTATGTGTAAGATTGATTTCTAGTCTAGATACCAATCTCTTGTCTTCGCCATTTCTATATATTCTGCATAAATTGCAATTCTTACGGTTTCTTATTTACAATTGAAATATAGTATGAAATTTAATTTAAGTTCCTGCCTACCATATTATCATTATTTTGCAAAGTTGTTTCGCCAAATTCTTTTTCCAATCAAGAAATTAATCTATCTTGTCTACTTCACTCCTCTATTTATTTTCTGCCATGTAGTGCTTACCATTTGTGATTTTCATTCATCGTCTGGTATTGTTACAGAGAAGACTATTATCAAGAAGGAAACCATGTATACCCTAGACTCAAAGTTCTGGATGCCTATAGAAGGGCATTGACCACTTGGGCTAGATGGATTGACAACAATATCGATCCAAATCGAACACATGTTTTCTTCAGAGGATACTCGGTCACTCATTTCAGGTATTGATTTTTTACAAAGCTTCCAAAGCCTGATAGAATCTGGACTATTGTTTGAAAGTTAAAAGTTGTCTTATAAACTGGCGACTGTGCTATTGATCATCACTGTAACGACCTTTTACAAATATTTTTATTTATATAGCACATGTCTTTCATTCAAAGGACGAACTGTTCAAACATTGCTTGAGATTGATTCATATATTTCCATAAACTAGCAATAAAATCAGAAATAGGAAAATGACATTCTAGCTGTTGTAATACTCTTTAGCTATTTTATCAATTTTATTGTGATGATTGGTTGAATAAAATTCAACAGAACTTTTTAGAAAAACCAAATCAATATTGCGAACTTGCATTCGATATTTTATTTGATGTCATGTCGCATTGTTGTGAACTCATTCGATGGCAGAATACCATCGACTGGAGATCATATTTGTAATCTTAGTACTATGATCCAAATATTTAATTATGTTCCATTAGCAATGTACTGAATCACTAATTATTGTCACAAGCAATGTTTAGTGAAACTTTTTCCCACAACGGTTTTATATTTTCTTAGGTGACGATATCTATGGTATACAACTATACACATTAACGATAACAATCTGCTGAACCACAGTCGTCTGGTATGCCTTAATGAATTCTAATACGGTTTGACATGGTTTCATTTCAGAGGCGGGCAATGGAATTCCGGAGGACAGTGCCACAAAGAAACTGAACCGATATATAAAGGTGCTCACTTAAGGAAATATCCATCGAAAATGAGGGCTCTAGATTATGTCATCCCAAAGATGAAAACTCCAGTTATTTATATGAACATAAGTAGGATGACAGATTACAGAAAAGACGGTCATCCTTCTATATACAAAATGGAATACAAGACTGAAGCCGAACGAACCACCGCGGAGCAACACCAAGATTGTAGTCATTGGTGCTTACCAGGAGTACCAGATACCTGGAATGAATTACTCTATGCGTCTCTCTTAAAATATGGTAAAGGTCGTTGGAAAAGCTAAACAGAACACATGAAAATATTCTCGTACCATGTTTCTGGTTCGTCATACACGTTCAGTTCAAATTTCAACACATGTATATTCCTTAGTTTCCACAAAAGGGCGTCTTCATTATAGTTTGTGTAGATGATTAATTAGAGTGACAAGTTTATATGTATTTTGTGTATTATTCATTTGTCATAATATTATCATCATGAAAGTTGTAGAATTTGTGGATCAAAGACTTGATTTGATTCTTTTTGATTAGTTAAAGAAACTTAATGATCAATCAAACTTGTGAGAAAGTGAAACTAGTAGGTACTATTTTATTTATCATTCTCAAAATGCATTTTTCTGTCTCTTAACCATCTACTAATTCTAACCAATGATTGATATAATTAAGCAAACAAATGAGTCGAAAATAAACACTTGGAAAATTTTTCTTATGATGATTACATGGTGATTATGTTGCTCAATTATTTGAACTACCAAACTGATTAACTTCAACAATGAAGTCAAGGGAGACAACTTGAAAAGTGGCATTGATTGATGTTTTGATTATTTACTTCAACTTTAGTAATCTTTAACTTTAAGCAAGCATGGTATTTCACAAACATTTAAATCAGCGGTTACTATATGTAGCGGTAAAGTACTCCCTCGGATTGCGACTGCATTTACAAGGATCGAATGCACGATCTTGGTTAAGTGACAGAAGTGTCGAATCACTCAAATTAGCAATCAAGGGTCAAATAATGTATTTTTAACATGAATAATACAACCTTATTCATATAACCTTTTAAATCATATTACTTGTTTGACATGAATCATTCTTTAATTTCTCATAACTCATAACACAAACAAACAAGCATACATTAATGTGGAAGAAGAAAAAAAAAATAACACAGAAGAAAAGGAACAGGAATCAATAATAACAGTTACCTACCTTAAACTCATCTGCAGAAACTGAAACAAGAAACAGATTCTCTAGTCAGCAGCAAAATGAGTTAATTTGAAGTACATCACAAAGTTGGCTACTTCTCAAAGGAAGACACAACACCATCTTTATGTTTATTATTACATTCTAATGCAAGAAAAGAACTATAATAATCTATGAAGCCCCGACACAGACACCAGACACGTCTTCAATCTGAAGTATCGATCGATGCTACATAGAATGATTGATACATAGCCAGAGAGATCCCAAAAAGGAATCCATTGCCTTTTTGTGACTTGCCGGTTTGCCATGCTATAACAAAAGCTTCTAACCCTTTAGAGAAAAATGCTTAATTATTTGCTTCTGCTACTCAGAAAAAAAGCATATATCCCTTTATGATATGAGAAGCCAATAGCTAAAGCACAAAGCAAACTGTTTTTGAAAATGGAGAAAGAGTGTGAAGAGTTTATAATACTTACTCTCTCACACTTCTCTCCATGTTTGTTTTAAGAACCATGGATTGATTTTTGCCAACAAAGAAGCTTCATTGCTTATACAAGATTCAAGTCTTGATGGATTGGTTTAGAGGATGCTTAAAGGGCTCCACATAAAAGAAAGGTAGTGGGGAAGTTGGTATCTATGATCATTGTTTTAAATACTTGTGATGGTTGAGAACTATAAGAAAGTGGTGAATGTATCATTCTTTTCATTATCCAATATGACTATTTAACACCATCAAAAGTTGCAATGTTATAGGCACTAATAAAAAGAAAAATAGTACTACTGTTTTTCCATTAAAATAATTCAAATGGATTAAGATTTTTTGTTTGATTAATTCAATCTTATATTCTTAACCTAATGGCCTAACCTTTTGTTGATCTCAATCTCATAGTATTCTTAACCTAATTAATTTTTTACCCTCATGATCCGTATTCTATTTTTTTTAATCATATCATCGTTGTGAACTATCTATCAACTTTTATTGATCTAAATATCATATTAGCTACGACATACCTAACCTAACTTATTTTTTTACCCTCATGATATGTAATCTATTTTTTTAATCATATCGTAGTTGTGAAATATCTATCAGCTTTGTCGATAATTAATTTATCTTAGACAATTAGACGGACTATCTTTAATTTACAAGATTAAAACCTAAGACCTTAATGGATTTGAGCTCAATTCTATTCAAAATGAATCCATAATTTAATTTGATACCTCCACTATTTTTTGTAAGATGAACTCATTTTTGTTTATATTTATATTGAATTTGAGATTTATATATCTTGATCTTGCTCATATATTTTAGTCTTCCACATAGTATATATTTGGTCATAAAGGCACTTTAGGAGCTTTTAAAAATGAATTAGTGAATCATGCCAATTTTCCATAGAAGAGACATCTGATTGAAATTTTGTATGATGATTCATGAAAGGGTATAAATATGAAGGTCAACATAAACTTTAAACATGGGTTCCCACCATTTACTTTTTCATTTATGCTTGACCTTTGATAATAGGAGGCTTTTATTGCATAGTGGATCCACTCACTAACACTCGATCCCCACCTCTCTTTCAACAATAATTTTATTTCTTGTTGAATCTATTTAATATACTTCTTAATTTGACAAGAAATGTTTTGTTTTATTTTATTTTATTTTTTATAGGCAAATATTATTAGTTAATTTATTACAATAAAATAAATTTATTAGCAGTAGGAATTAAATCCTAAATCTCCTTTGTATAATTCTCTTTCGATATCCCAATACTAGATTACACCTTCAGGAACTAGATAACAAATATCACATGTACACTTGTATTTGGTCGCAGTCGTGAAATCTCGACTGCTAAAGCCTAGATGTATCTTAAAGTTAGTTTGATGAAATTAGATAATTATGATACAAACCGTTCGATCTTTATTCAATAATTTGCAAGACTTTTTTTGCCTATTTTCTCTGACGACATAAAATTCAGGTTCTTATATTAATTACATTTACACTCTTGTATTTCAAAATAACATTTTTTTTTGGGTACAAATATACTTTTTTTTATTTGAGGCTTAAAAGCTAAAATTTTAGCCCTATAGGAGTCCTAATGGTTTAACTTAGCTGTTAATTAATTCCTATTATATGCTCTCCTTACATATTGCTAGGAGCCATATTTTTCAATTTAGGAAATAAAATAATTATTGAAGCCACTAATTTCAACTCTTTTGTGGTTCATCACCATCAAGAAGTAAAACTCTTTATTTTTAAGTCAGAAAATAAAAGTAGCAATCAATAACTTGAACTTACCTTGAAGAGTCATTGATCATTCTCTAGCCAGCTTTAGGAATAACCCAAAAATTGAAGTGATCTCCTTCTCAGATATGCACATAATTATAACAGCTAGATATATAATAGACTATCCATTATTTAATTAAGCTTTTGGTTTGCCTCTTCTTTAAGCAAGAAAACAAAATATTTGTACCTTTTTTGTTCCCTCTTCGAATCTTATTTTTCTATTTTCATTTTAGTATATTAATTACTCCCTCTGATTATAATAAGAAAAAATTTACATTTTAGATTTATTGAAAATGTATATAGACAAGATACATTAAATTCTTAATAAATCTAAAAAATAATTTTTTTTTATATTAAAGAGCAATAGAGTATTATTTTATTTTTGACGGTAAGAGTATTATTTTATGTGTGTTACTCTAAAGAATAATTTTTTGAGTTTCACGTAAGATCAAAATAAACGATAAAACTCCCTATCGAGATAGAGTTTTAGAACACATGTATTTTCATTGCCGGATTCAAAGATAGAATCACTACTAGTTAAGTTCAAAGAGATTTGAACCATTTCTCATCTTTGTTATTATAATTATTATCATCTTATAAAAAACATGATATAATAATTATCATGTTTGACCTTACCAAAAAATTATCATATTTGTTACCATGTGTGCACCAAATATATGATAGCTAGAATAACTATTATCCTGTTTATATCTTAATCTATCTTTATCATGTTTTATATTATATTCTATATTGTCATTATCATATCTTGCACACTAAACAGACCTTAAATATAAATCCACGTGCACCAAACGGGCCTTATATACTACCTCCCAGAAGCATTTCCACACTACCTTGGACACCATGCATCTCTGTCTGAGTGTCCTCAGGTCTAATGATTTGAAATTTATTCGTTGAGGTAAATAAGTGGGAATTTTGAATTCAAAGTTTAAATCACTACAAGAAAAATGAGTTGTAGCTTCAAATTCATTAGTGTCAGCCACGACACGAACGCTAATAGCGTCCCCTATACGTCTGTTGGACGGACGCTAGTAGTTTTTTCATTTTATTTTAATTTTTTTAAGTTTTATTAAATGTAGCGTCTGCTTAAGCGAAAGCTACTGTGATGCTAAACAAAAATGAAAAATACAGAGTCTTAGCGTCTGTCATTGTTAGACTCAAATCCTTTTTTACCAAAATTTTTTCTTCTTATTTCTCTTTTTTCTATTCTCCATCTCAGATGAACCCTAATTTTTTCCAAATCCTATTCTCAATCTCAAACCCATTCAACAATCTTGGGACCCTAACGTGATCGAACCTATCAGTTGCCATTCTTCCTTGTCGCGCTGCTGCCAATACATTTCTTGTTCCGCCGCGCTACAGTGTAAGATTACAAAGTTCAAAGTTTTCAAGGTTAGTTCAATGACTTCGGATCTTCTACCCTTAAATCTCGTCTCATATATCTCATTTGTTTCTGATTTTCTAATCCTCTTTCCTCATTCTTCAATACCTTATGTTTCCCCTTTCCATGAGTGTGCGCTTTGGTTATGTGGTATTAGGGGTTTCAACTCATTAGCTTAGTTATGTGATGTTAGGGATTTCTATTTGGGGTGTGATGTGGTTGTTGATTATGGTTTAAACTTTTGATTAAATTGTTAGGGTTTACTTTGGGGTTTATAAGAATTGCTCAGTAGTATAATGATCTAGGACAGAGGTTTGAATCTGATATTTTCTTTGTTCTTCATTTTTTTATTGGTTGTGTGACTAAAGACAAATTAATTGTTGATTTATGTTCTATGATGCTCAATTCATTTAATTTGTGCTTTGTTTAGGTGCACTATTAGTAAAATAAATCAATTTTAGAGATATGCTTTGTTTTGGAATATGTTGTTGGTGATTGTGTTAGAGTTTGTGAGGCTCCTTATTTGACTCACAGTAGCCAATTTTACAAGTATTTGATTTTGTGTGCTTTGAAATTAAAGTGAATTTTAAATCTTTGTATAATGCTTTGAGCCCATAAGAAAAAGTGTTTTCTTGTTTAATAACAATATCCAATTGAAACTAAGTTTTGGAATATGATTTGGTTTAGCATCATGTTCTTTATGTAACAGTCTCTTTTTAGAAACTTGATAGTTTAAATTTTAGGATGATGCATTTTTATGGTGTTATGTGCGTATTAAATAATGTTTAAATAACACATATTGTGAAGCATAGCACGAGTATAGGTTCACTTTTTTTGACTTTCTCTATGAACCTTAGCTTCATGTGATTGTTTATAGTCAGTAATTAGTCTAGAATTTGAAGTTTTCTTGTGATTGTTTATGCCTAATCATATCTAGTTGGTTTTGCATAATTTTATCATATATGTGCTGGTTTTGCATTTGCTTAATTTTACCCCTAAGCCTCTCAATCATTTCTAGTTGGTCCTTACTCTTTGAATTGCCCCATGATTAACTTAGAGCCAGTAATTAGGTGCTATTTCAGTAACTTATTTTGAGGCATTGATCCAGTTTAATCATTATAATGTGTACACCATTATAATGTGTTTTGATATCTACAAGTTATGCTTTGATTCTTGGTCTATTTATAGTGTGGTTTTGCTGCTTTTCTTACCTCTATTTAGCTTTTTTAGAATTAGTTTATTTGGTTGGTTTGTTAGTGGCTAGACTTTTGTGTTGGTGTTTCTTGTTTTGTCTTAGTTCTTTAATATGGTTTGGGCGCCCTTGTCGTGTATTTGTGTAGCAGTGTACTATTATTGTGTATTTGACTCTTTGGTTTATTCTTTGCACAGCTTGTTCCTAGTTTAGATCCTTTTAATATATTTTTGCTTTTCGAAAAAGAATAAAAACATGATTTTGTAATTGATTTATTTGTTTTTTGTTGTTTTATTACTTATAATGAGTTAATAATTTTAGCCCTTTTTGGTTGGTGTGTAAACATGCAGGGTTGATTTCAAAGTTGTAGATACTTCATTCGTTTATTACCTTGTAAGAATAAATGAAATAGACTAGTCATTATTTAATTTCTTCATCCCATTGTTAGGTTTCATTTCTCACCCTTTGGTTACTCTTTGCTCGTAGTACAAGTCATCTATAAACTCACAACTGAAGGAAGTCAAACCACATAATCCACCGTTTTCTATTTTAGAAGGAACAATCTGCATTTCGCTGCGAATCGCTCAGAATCTGTGCTTCCACTAAATCCTCCGTTCCACGGTATCTCCCTCTCTGGCTATGTTTGTGATGCACTTTTATTTGATTTCACTATATATCAAATTATGATATAATTGCCCTTCTGATCACTAAAATGTTTATTTATGTTCCCTAGGTATAAAAGTTAAATTCATGCTAGATGGTTTTTGATTGGATTGTTTATAATTAAATTATTATTCAAAAATGAAGTATCATGAGTACAATACATTTATTTGAATATCTTTGTCATATCACAGATTTTAAGTATTTGAAATTGTTTTTAAGTGTTTTTCATTTATCAAGATTCTTATCATCAATAATGTTTTGCATAATCAAAATCACTATATGTGTAGTTATCTTTTGATGCTTTAGGATTTGTATTTATATTGGTGTCATATCAATTTACAGGAACAACATATGGAACATCTGAGCCAATTTACACAAAATAAACACGATCAAAGATGATAAAAATTGCACATCATTGGCACTATTTCAGCACTTGTACAAAAATGTCTTGCCTTGTGCTAGATTAGTATAATTGAATCTTTATATTTAGGTAGGGTTTTTTTACAATTAATGCAATCATTTACATTTACATTTAGATAGGTTGTGGATAGGTGAATTTCTATTAAACTGGTGGATAAAAAAAATTCTAGATTCATATGCATATTGGTCCAAGGATGGGTTATGGGTTCTACCGATGACATTATATTTGTTATACAAATGTATTATTTTTGCCTTATCCTATATCTTATGTTCATATGGTTTTGATGATTTTATGGTTGACTTGTGAGAAATTATTGTTGCAAATATGACAAATATTAATTTTTTGATGTATTTTTAGTAATATAGAACAGGTGCCTTTCTAGGATCAATTTTTTTATAAAAAAAAAAACATAAAACGTCTGCTTTAGCTGACGCTATCTAATTCAAAAACCAACAAAACAGCATCTGTCAAGAGCAGACACTACAATTAGCGTCTGTCAAGCGGACACTACATTTGACATTTTACAACACCAAAGCTCAGCTTAACGTCAAGCAAAAGCCGAAGCTACTAGCGTCTGCCGTATATCATGTTATTAGCTTCAGCTTAGCGTCTATAAAAACAGACGCAACATAGCGTCTGCCAGACGCAACTGTTAGCTTCAGGCATTTAAGCGTCTACCACGACACAGACGCTAAGCGGACGCTAAATACCTTATAGCGTCCGTTTTTTTGCCATTTAGCGTCTCTTTTCGGCCGACGCTTCAGAGCAGTTTTCTCGTAGTGAATTTTAACTTCTATACATATATAATGTGAATATATATATACCAACCGAGTTATATTCACGAAAATTAATTTGTGGTTTTAAGAGACATATATTTATATATATTTTTTGTAAAGAATTTATCATAGTTTTCTTCTTTTTACACTTCTCTTTGTGGCCACACACAAACACTCGTTATTAAACAATAAATTCGTGTAGTTAAGTGGTTTTAATTCGTTCTCTTTTAATTTAGTGTTGAGGGTTTGATTTTGATTATCTTGAATATGAAATAATTTTAAATTTTTGAGTTAATTATTCCACTCTTTAAAATGCTTTCAATCTAACAAAAAGATTAAGTACTGTAGTATATTTGGTGGTGCATACTCAAATAAAAAAATCAATCCATTATATTTAATTAACATGGTGAGAGAGTGGGAGATAAATAAAATAAAAAAAATACTATCTCTAAGATGAAGTAAAGAGTTATTACAATGAGTAAATTAAATGGGAAAGTCAACTCTAGATTGCTAAAAAGAAAGTTTGATTCTTATTGCAAAAGTTAATAAAATTTTAATTTAAAATCTTGGCTTATTGCTTTTCATAAATCAAATTAGAATCCATCATTATATTTGTCCACCAATTTCAATTGGACAACAACGGAAAATATTAAGTGGTCCTAAGTTGATCTTGATATGCAATCAAGTTTTGGGTCCCTTGTAATCCAAATTTTCCTTGTTTTACTGTTAGTTTAGTTTAGTTTACGTTCAAACTTATATGATTTTCTAATTAGTCATAATCGTAGTAATTATAAATATGGTCCATCCACTTTCCACGTGCCATTTGAAGGCATACATTTGAATTAATTCCTCATTATTTTTGGTCCAACAAATCTCACTTTTGTGTTATTTGTATATTAATTCCTCGGTGCTAGACTGCTAGTTTGATAATTTTTCTATATTTTTTGTTTTTATATATGAGCATCACTTAACAAAATCTTTAGGTCAAAATTAGCCACTTTAGGGATGGAGACAAATGTGGTTATAATTAGGTTTCATTGCAATTGTTACGTATTAGCAAAATAACCAATGTTATTTTTATTTATTCATAATATAGGCATGAAGTTTTGATTGTTGAATTTTGATCGTTGTTAGTAGTGATTAATTCCTGTTGTCTATCAAGAAAATTGTGGGGTATATAAAGTGTGTTCTTTTTTCTTGAACGTTTTTTTTTATAAACAAGAGTTAAGAATTAAAACTATGAACACCTACTTAAAACGTTGGGCAAATTTCATTTTGATAATGATCAATATTATTTATCGTTAAAGAAAGTGACCACGAACTTCACAAGCACACGGGATTGTTATAAAATATCATGCTTAAGTTTTTTACTTTAAACAAAAATGATTCTTATTACAAATCATTTAATAATGAAACAAAAATAAATTTTGAGCACTAAATTCATTTTCAACCGGACAGTATTTTCCATCACAACCTTTTTCTAGTTGATAGATGAAATGATAAAATCATTACATAAAATTGAGGGACTGAAATTCAAACTTTAATCATTATGTCAGCAGTCATGGTGTTCGACCTCGCAATTTCGACGTTTTTGCCTGTTGAGATAGGATTCGAGGACTATTTTCCATCACATTCTACTATTATTTGTTTGTTATTCCTTTTAAAGTGTCATTAATTCTTGTGTTTCTTATATATAACCATGGTATTAAATTGCAAACTCTTCTTTAAAATTACTACGAATAACAATAATTTTAATAACTATTTTATAATTTCGTAAAAATAACTGTTTTATAATTGTCTCAAATAAACTTGAACTTCATCTCTTATAACTATAATGTCTCATTACACACATCCTTTGAACATTCATTTTTTTTTTAATATTACATCCTCTGAACATTCATAAAGTAATATGCACCCACTTGAATTAATGTATTGATCCAGGTCCTATACTATATATCATATACATGATGTAAAGAGAATATTCCCCAATTTCTGAACAGATTGTTGCTGCAATTTAAACCTCTAGGATATCCTAAGATTTTTTTTTGGTTAGAAGTCTTTATGCATTTTAGTGCAGTTGTCAGCTGGTGACTTTGTCATGCTTTACAGTTTACACACTCATCAAATTGATGCGCTAGATATAAGAAGTTTTTTGAAAAGCCTATTATAAAGATTCACTATGAAGAATATTGTTAGATGTCTATTGCTCACACAAAAAACCCTCTTAAAACAAACTCACAAAGACAACTTAAATTAAGTAATTTTAAGTTGTCATGTAAGTGCAATTGTGATATGACATTGATGTGCAAAAGTGTTCAAATTGTCAAAATACTCTCTCTCTCTCTCTCTCTCTCTCTCTCTCTCTCTTTTTAAGAGATAATTTCATTAGAGATACTTTGACGATAAATCAAAAGTTAAGATTACATCAATATAAGGTGGAGTCTCTTCAATCTACATATAATTTAGGTTATAGAGAGCATATTTAGCCTGATAATGGACAGTTTGGTTGGTTTCACGCCTTACATGAACAAAATTTAAGTTATAAAAAAAAAACATTAAAATTAATACAATCTTCAATAATTGAGCCAACATAGTAGGGATATTATTCATCACTATTGAGCGCCGTAACCACATTTAAAGCATATGATTCTGCTAAAGGTTCAACAAAGACAAATCTTTTGCACATTTCAAACCCTTCCGCATAGCTAAAGCTTATGCTATCTCTGAATCTTGTAATGAAAGTATTTGTCAACAGCTTGCAGCAACCACGACATTCTCAGTATCTCTCACCACAACACCAATACCCCACCTACCTCCTTCTACTGGACCTGTTGCATCAACATTAAACTTATAATAACTACTAGGTGTGGTTGTCCAATGAACATAAGCTAAATGCATAGTTGGACCTCTACTTAGTATCTCCTGGAAAAAACCACGCCCGCACTCTTAAATTAAAAATAGATCTTGATCTGTGAAATACTCTTGATCTATAAATTTTTTGTGTGAAATTTGTTGTTAAATTCTTCAAATTTAAAAAAAAATAAACAAGTTACACAATTTTTTTAGGCAACAATTTAAATTAAGTATAATTTTCATTTTATTTTTAGCTTATAAATTAATCATTGGTTGGTATTTGATTCCTAAACCTTCCAGTTCGGTGTGTGAGTTCAATAGTATTGTTTATTGTCATTGTAAAATAATACAAGTGGTAAGAGTTGAGAGACATAAGTTAGATAAAAGAAGGTCCGTGATTTAAATTCTAGTGAGAATATTTATCTTTCCAAAATAAAAAATAAAACAGTACTATTTTTCATTCTCTCTACAAAACAGAAAGAAAAAAAAAATCAATTTTAAGTATTTAGTATCAATCCTACACAAAATGCCATTTAGACAAATTTTATTACACTCAATTATATTTCTAATTGATTTTCATTTTTGTATTATGGATTAGATACGTGTTAGAATTAGTTCTTGTGAACTCTTAAGGAGGATTTCCTAGTCCGGCCCGTCGGCCCAATTTTGCCTCATGATTAATTTACCCAATCCTCTCTTCAACAATAAAAATTTACAAAATTAATTCAATATTACCTATTTATTCTTAAAAATACTACATTTTTTTTTATTTCATTTTTATTTCTTTTAATCCATAGTACAAAATGACACATTACTTTTGTTCTGATCGACCCAATTAAATGTGCCACACCGCGTTCGAGGTATTGTCCGCTTTGAGCTTGCCTTAAGCCATCACGGATTTGTCCTTATTAAAAGGTGTCTCGTTGGATTGAGATGTGTGGGTGTTGTATATAAACTACCATTAGTCTCGAGTTCCGAACAATGTGGAACTTATTGGATATACCAGAACAACTTTCAATTTATTTGGGCCTTTTTAAATGATTACATAGAAAATAAACAATATAAAAGTATGTTAACTTTCTAACAACATTTCATTTTTATTTTATTTTTACCATCAGTTTAATCAAGTTTAAAGTCAATTTTGACATCAAATAATTTCGGTCATTTCTCAAACGCAATTGTGGGGATGGAAGCATTTTCATTTATTTTTACTTTGCATGTGGGTGGCTGAAATTACATCTGGTCATGTGTTTTTCTTATATAATTGTGATAAAGAAAGAATATAATTAATTCATTTTTAGAAATATTTAAAAGAATGTTTCATAAAAAAATTAAATTTTATAAACCACTCAATCTATTTTTAAAATGTATCGTCAACAATTCACTTTGAAATGTAAAATGGATAATATTAAATATTAATTAAAAAATTTGACGGCATATATTTTTTTGACGCAAAAAAAAATTGAAGGTATATATTGTAGGGACATCATAACAAATCATAAATTTATTCAAATAACAACTCTTAATTTATTAGGGTTGAAGAATTCAACTGATGTGATTTAAGCCAAGGGTCAAAGGAGTATGGTGTAAATCGTAAAGGATTAGAATTCATTCATTCAAGTTTTAATAAAGGACAAAATATTAACATTATTAGCTAATTACTGAGCTTGGCCGTATAAAAAAAAAAAACTCTTAATTTTTATTGTATAATTTAATCACTTTAGAAGATTCTAATTTGTTTGAGGTGGAAAAGGTAAATTATTTATAAATTATATATTTTTCACAATATTTTGTTTGGGTTTGGTCTCTACAAACAACTGAAAATTTCTCTTTAACCCCCCCTATTTTCTTTTTCCCCCCCTAACTATCTTTTTTACCCTCATTAAGCTTAATTCGTAACGTAGAAATCGAACTGCAGTTCAGTTTCCACGTACCGAACTAAGCCACTCCCAGCCCCCCCAAGCCTAAATTTGTTCTCAGCATCGATGCTCAAGTTTCAGCATCGATGCTGTCCACGTACTAGACTATAAAACAACATCGATACTCATATGTCAGCATCGATGCTCAAACCAGAAATTGTTAGTTCTGATGCCTAAATTTGTTCCCAGCATCGATGCTGTGCACGTATGAATTGTTGGGAAAGTCTCAGACAATACAACAGCATCGATGCTCCTATGTCAGCATCGATGCTCAAACCAGAAATTGTTAGTTCTGATATCTAAATTTGTTCCCTGCATCGATGCTGAAGTTTCAGCATCGATGCTGTGCACGTATGAATTGTTGGGAAAGTCCCAGACAATACAACAGCATCAATGCTCCTATGCCAGTATCGATGCTCAAACCAGAAATTGTTAGTTCTGATGCCTAAATTTATTCCCAGCATCGATGCTCAAGCTTCAGCATCGATGCTGTTATCACACTTCTGATTCTATGTTACGAAGTGAAAGCGTTGAAGCGCTGCCGCGGGTGGAGGGGATGCACGCGTAGTTATCAAAATCTGTCTGTACTTCGGAATCCACGTTATGAAGCTGAGTTCGGAGTATGGATTCCGAATTGCATAATTTTGCCAAATTCAGAGATATTTTTAGGTTTGAAGGGGGGAGAAAAGAGAAATTTTCCAAACAACTAGGCCCAAACCTGTGAATCTAGAGCGCATCAAGTTTACCTGAATCTATACACCACAACCTCTAAATAACAAGTTTTACTTTGATAACACAGTCAACACAAAAAGTTTTCAAAGTTTAGAAACAAACACTATGTTAAAAAAAAACATAGCTTTTTTAAAATTATTTTCAATAACGCAACGTGGTAGTACGTAAATATTATTTGACAAGGGTCAAACTTACATAGTTTTTTATATCTATATTTTATGAAATTTATGATCTGTTTAAAATAATTTTACTTTTTACTTTTAAAATGTGTTTCATATATTAATTTTCAAAAACAATTTTTCATATGTATAATAGAGATAAATTCGTTAAGCGGATTTATTGACAGCTAAATGCATTGGCACAAAGATAAATCATTGGAGGTGCTCATATTGCTAGTGGTATCTATGCATCTCGCTAAATGAGCCAACAAATGGCTTAGCGAATCAAGTCATATAGTTGATAGAAAAACAGGGATAATTTGCTTAGCAAATTAAGAAAAATTGATTTGCTAAGCGAGCGAGAAATTTGTTATGTGTGTCTATACTCACTTGACTTGTATTTTAAGGCCGGGTTGTCATTTTGGGAGATGATCGTTGATAGAATATAATATTCTTGTCATTAAACCTAATTCTATTTGTAATTATTTCTATCAATCATCATATTATTATAGAGAGATGGAGAGCGACTCAGTGAAAGAGTTTAAGGTGGAGGAATGATCTTTTCTCTTTTTTTCATGTATTTTATTTTAATATTACTTTGTCTAACGAATTATCTCTATTTTGTTGGGGTTAGATGTAGTTAATAATGATCAGTGTAGCTAACTATGATTTTTTTGTAAACCCTTGATTTTTAGTCAAAAGTTAACTATGATTTTTTTGGTAAACTCTTGTGAGGAATGGGTGGGTGTGTGTCATATGTGCTTGAGGTGTGTATATATCGTATAGTCATTCTAATTATTGCACAATCATGTTGTTTGAAGTTCATGTCTTGGAATTGGATGGTCATGCCATTGCCACTCATCTTCATATCAATGCCATGCCAACTATCATAGATTTGATCCACCACTACTATAATACACTCCTTATAGAATCTCAGTATCCTATAGCCTATAGGGATGCATGTGCATATGTCTTTTCTTTTCACCTTTATAAAATGTGAATGCTATGTCAATCTTTTTTTAGCTTTCAATTAATAACTAGAGTGAGTGTGATCACCAAGTTTACCAACTTGTTTGTTCTCAATCATTTATTGTCTTCTAGTTGTTCTTTCCAAAAACTATGATTTAGACCCTCTTAAGAAAAATTGTAGAGTGTTGCCTAGGTTTATCCTTCCAAAGAATGGGTTGTAACGTCGTATTGAATTTTTGATGAAAAGAGAGCATTCTTAGGAAAAGTGGATAGGAGGATAACAAAAGGATTACATTTATTTATATAAATATATATTAGTCTTAGACAAATCTAAATTAGCAATCTATTTGTTAGTTATAATTGATTCTTGATCTTCTTAATTTATTTCTATCATTGTACTAATATGGAATCTCTTGATTATTGCTTTCAATCTCATTTCCCCCCATTTTTCTAAGAAAATTGCGCGCTATTTTAACCGTCACACTCATAACTACAATTCAAATTTAGTTAATTGTTAGGTTGATGAATTGCCACATGTGACTTTGAAGTTTATGATTGTTCACATTAATAATAGAGACAATATTTTTATTGGTGTTGAGTTTTGAGGCACTATATTTGTTTTACTTGTTATTTTATCGATCTAGCATAATAAGTTAATAAGTTAGCTATTAACTACTCTGTCGTGTGAAGACGAAAATGTCATAAATTTCTACTTAAAAAAAGTGAGTATATATAGTTTATGCATTTTTTTATCGAACAATGCATAGATCATATCTAGTTGATCTCATTTACATTTTAAATTAGTGTTTGTTTATCAAATTTTCCAATAAACACATATACGACGCTGCCTCCATTAAGAAATCACCACAAACTTATTTGAAAGTAGTTCAAACCCTTAGAAGACAATATGCACAAAACCAGCAGCATGCATTTTCTCCTTGTTATTCTTTAGTTAAACAAATCCATACACATTATTGATTTAATTAACATAAAGTTTAAAAGTGCAAGCTAAAGCCTAGCTACTTTTCTTTCTTTTGAAAAGGAGTTGCAAGAGCCTACAACTCATAACAATCGTTTTCTACAAGTCAAAAACATAATGTGCAAGAGAGATTTGGTTGGTTAGTAATTACAATTCACAATTATTGAACAAATTATGATACATAGCTCCTAATCAATTAGTGGACTAACATAGGCAACCATAGTTTATTATGTGTCCATCTCTTTAACCAATTATGTTGCACAGGCACCTTGTCGGCCAAGTTTGTTATGAACCATATCTTGATAAGGCACTCAAAAATTAAACTTTACATGAACCTACCTTTTTTAGGTATTTTTGTGAGCATCCAAGTTGTCTAAAAGCATCATATAGAACAAAGTTGTCTAAAGCACAAAATTAGATAGGTATTTCAATTCTTGGGAAGTTAACATGCTAAATATATTTGGGCTTTTTGGTTTGACTTATGATCAATGATAAGTTTAATTAATTACTAAGACTGCACTTTCAAGTGTTGTGGTCTATGAATCTTGCTTTTGAGATTAAGCTCTTTTAATACTTTTTTAATGTCTTTTTTAATTAGAAAGATTGTGACAACGAATGATCTTTGACCACTAATTGGGGTATTGTAATAAACACGTGTCCTCTGTTTCCATATTAGCAAAAAAAAAATTAATTAAGACATTGAATTAAGTGGCGTTGCTCGGACCCTAGTCAAAAGGTGTAAAATTTTAATAATTATAATATATATTAAAAAATTACATTATACTTAAAAAATAACACACACACACACATATATATATATATATATATATATATATATGGCAAAACGGACGGTCCGCCCCGTTTAAGTCCACCCCATTTAAGTCCGCTCATAAATGGGTTGGCGCGGTGTGGGCTTACTTAAGTGTTCGGGTTCAAAATTCAAGTCTGCTCCATTCATCGGCGGGTTGGCTGGCTAACACATCAAACTTTTCTTTTTTATTATTTGATTTACTATAAAATTATTAATTATTTGCATTACAAAAGTGACCGACCAAAGATAGTCTTTAACAACTCATAATAGAATTTCAATAAAAATATTTCAATGTCATATTCTTCGACATAAACAAAACAATTTAACTAATAACACCAAAAACTAAAAACAAACGCACTTAAATATCAAAATAATTCACAAAGTATTCAAAAAAATTAATTAGCAAAATAAACTAGCAAAAGTTAAACAAAGACAATAAAACAGTAGCAAAAAAAAAATCCCAAAAAGTTCTATGACAAAAAACTCCAAAAAATAAGAAATACTATAAAACCCGCGGGCAGCCCGCTAAATGTGCAGTGGTCAACGGAGTCTTATATTTTGGGATGGAAATAGTAAATAAATAAATAAATAAATAAATAAAAGAATTTTTCTGACCTGTGGATAAAGGGGTAATTAATGACCCACTTTTTAAAGGTGTTTAAGAAATCACACAGAAACTGTTAATTTTGATGCGTCTCAATAATATATCAAATGATTTTAGATTTGTCTGAAATTTTACACATATAATCTATATGATATAAATTTTTAATTCAATAGTGTATTTTATAAAAATTTATATCGGTTAATTTTTTTTAAAATGATTGAAGGTAAATACTCCCAAATCTTGAGGGGTAGATAAGAAAAATCCTTATATTAATTATTTCTTTAAAGAAATAATTAATATAATTATGGGGAGAGAGAGAAACATTATGGGGAGAGAGACACATTTTTAAAGAAATACAGTAAAATCTTTATAAATTAATAGAGTAATGACCGGAGAAATTTATTAATTTAGAAAATAATTAATTTATCGATAAATTAACAATTATTAATTTAAAGAATTTTTAATGACTTGTAAATCAATAATGATTTTAGTAATATACATTGAAAATCAATAATGACTTTAGTAATATGTATCGGAAATCAACAATGATTTTTGATGTAAGCAAGAGGAATAAATTGGTTCAATGTATTCTTAAGCAAGTTTGTCATATATAAATTACATGAATGTGAAATAGTATTAACATCATATCTCACAAGTTTGCCATATTATTAATTTATGATTTTCTTGGGACCGAAAATTACAAAAGGATCTTCCGAAAAATTATTATCTTATTATTTTATCGAATTTTTCAATTTTTTACACTGGCCTAAGTTATGACCGGACAATTTTATTATTTTAGAGAGTTTATTAATTTACCAAGTATTAATTTAAAGAGATTTTACTGTAATTAATATAGTTTGGAAAAAGTTAAAAAAATTGGGTCATTAATTACTCCATTATCTTGTGCAATGTTGCACATATTAGAAAAATCCTAAATAAAAAAAGCTTAATTAAGAGGGCTACATTCAAAACTCACTAGAGTTAGGGCACGGCTTAAAGTTAATCAAGCGATAATAGTTGTGTTTACGAATCATCTACTAGACGTTCTTATATTTGTGAGTTCCCGCTTTTGCTAAGTATGTTAATGCTGATTGATGTAACGATTTTTTAAAAAGTTTTTTTTTTTTGGTCAGGTAGTGTAGTGGCTAGAAATTCACCCTTTAAAGGTGAATAAATAGGCGTACCCAGATTCGAACCCGGATAGAAAGCTTTAATTGTATCTAAAAGTTTTTTTGTATGAATTATAAAAGTTGAATATCTCTTATACTCTTTATAATTCATTTTTTTTACTTATAAAAAAAAACTTACCAATTGTACAAATTTATTAAAGCATCTCTGCAATTAATTTTTTTAATGAACTTAATTAATCTCT
Source organism: Trifolium dubium (assembly GCA_951804385.1). NCBI lineage: Eukaryota > Viridiplantae > Streptophyta > Magnoliopsida > Fabales > Fabaceae > Trifolium > Trifolium dubium. Next base: position 37,630,791 of record OX638067.1, read on the forward strand.
TACATACACTACTAAACATGGTTTCTATAATATAATAGTATTGACTTAAATTTATACAACTCAAGCATATATTATGTTGGCTGTTTTGCAACCATAATGACAAAAAAAAAATGTGTACTTCACTCTTTCATGAAATTCATTTAAATACCTTCGCTAAAAATGGTTTTATTAAAATGTCTTTTAAGTTTTGTGTCATAAAAAAAAATGTCTTTTAAGTTCTCCATATCATCACATATAAGGATGTTAATTTACATCTGGTAACATATTATACGTGGAGATTATTTGTACGAGGAACCGAAGTCGCGGATTTTTTTCCCGTGGAGACGAGGATAGAGGGAAAATTTTCCACCGCGAATAATTTGGGACGGGGAACGGGAAAGGTCCCTCTGTCACCGCAGATTCCCTGACCCCGACCATATTATATAGCTTTATATATTTTTTTATAAAAAATAATAATTAATACATTATAAAGATTAAGATTATGTATTGTGACAACAAATTCATTTGAATAATTATTTATTTTTACAAAAAGAAAAATTAAAAAGTATTTTTGCATTTTTTGGTATTGATGCAAAATGTATTTTTATTTTTAAAATAAGAAAGATAGAAAATATGTATAATTTTTAGAAAAAAACAAAATATTAGTGTCGTACTTTTGATTAAAAAATATAGCAATTTGGTTAATTTTTTATATTCGTGGAGCTTCGTGGATACTATGGAGATTTGTGAAAATGAGGATGGAGGGAAATTTTCTCCCGTGGCGGGGGATTAGGGATGGGAACAGAGAAAATTCTTGGGACAGGGGCAGAGAACGGAGAAACAACCTCCACACATTCTTTGCCGTGTTGACATCCCTAATCACATCGGCCCTATATAACTTGCATTAAATGCTGAAGATATTTGGAGTCTTGAAGTATGCCACATCACCAAAAGTACCACGATATAAGAGGATATTTTTTAACAGAAAGTTCTCAAAAAAATAGATACTTGGCCTAATTTAACTCTAGATTACAACTCCTTCCTGCTCCAGGGCAGCAAAGACTTGAGGAGCAACTGTTTCGAATTGAGTCAGGGCTCATGTTGAGAGTGCAATCATCACATATCGACTTGAGCCTAACAACATTCAACCCTTAAAACCCAACGAACGTAGGGAAGCTCCACAGTATGTTTAGAGTGCCCTACTGAGCTAAATACATCTCTCTCGCCTGACCTCAATCTTCAGGTTCATCTTAACAATTACTCGTACTCTTCGTCGGAGCTTTCAAATTTAGTTTCAACCACCCTGTCTATGAATTGCGAAGACTTTCGCGCCAATGTACGATTCATTCATATTTTATTTTCACTTCACTTGGATCACTTACTGACTTGGGCGTCAAAGTGTCAACTTATTGTGTAGGTACATTCACAACCACAAGTACGCAATAAATGTCTTACATTACCGTGTTTGTCTCAACCGTTGTCATCAAAGTCACCAGTTCTGTTCCGAAAAGGCACATAAACAAATTTTAAAATTCATTTGTTAACTGTCTCACATTGAGTATCGCAAGTGCTCAATGTTAGTACTTAAGGCTCATCACCTATTAAGCTAGTCTTTTGAGCTCGATCTCACAACATCATTAATTATTTCAAATTTTATTGTTGTGAAAAGTTTAGGTGAATTGGAATATTTTTTTTGACAAAAATGAATTGGGTCTGTTGCTCACCAAAGTTATGCTGAGTATCAAAGATTTTATTATTGAATTGCAACTTGTATCATATGATTATTTAATGCGTAATACAACACAAGGTGAATAAATTAATCTAAGTGGAAAGGGAAGTAATCTAAATGGATTAAATAGTTTAAAATTTTAATTGATCCCTTCCTTTTAGAGTTTAATTAAAGTGATCGTACACGAAACCACAATTCAAAACTTTTTCTAATCTAGTGATAATTTGAGGAGAGCTTATTATTTGTATATTTATTTTCCATTTCCATATAGTATAATTTGAAAATTCTAAATTCTTTAGTATTTCCATAAAAGTTTGTCTTTTATTGTCTCGTCAAAACTTGATTTGGAAATTCTGAAAATCAAAATGAAACACATTAAATACTAGTTTACATTGAGTTGGATTCTCCAATCTTTAGGATATGTTATTTAAAAATGGGATCAACGTTATGTGGAATTTGGCATCTATTCATGTTCAAGGCACTATATATATATATAGATATCTCATTTTTCTTTCTAAAAAGTCAAGAAAGTGCTCCCTTTTGTGTCCAAAGTTCTTAATTTTCATTAAGCCATTTTATCATTTCTCATTAAGCCAACTCGATTTCCTTGCTTGTCTCCCCCAGAACCAATTTTTATTTTGCAAATTTAGTTATGCTTAGGCATATGTTAGCCACAATTTAAACTATGAGTATCCACATTTTGGCTTTTTATATGCACACCCTCGTGTTAAGTCACAACAGATGTGAACGAAATTAAGGTCAAACACGCTTTGATCCCTTATCAGGTATGTGTGCTATTTCATTCCATATAATACAAAAATATGCTTTGTTGATAGGATTATGATTGATGTAGCACTATGTGTATAAATTTTTGTTATAGCTAGTAGATTTTTTAATTAGTTGTATAATTGATATAGTATTATATGTATAACTTTGTTTATAAATTTCATTTCATAAATTACAAATATAATCGATTATCAGTTTATAGATTAGTGAAAAGATTATGAGTATAAAGACAGAAGCAATTGAGTGGTTAATATCTTTTTTATCAAGGTGCAAGCTAGGGGTTAATATACTTCAACTAAATTTAAATTGTTCGGATAATCATAGTTTCATACATGAATATTATCGTTCTGATAATTAACCAGACTTTCATACTTCTTTTTTTAGGCACGGACTTTCATACTTTATTACAATATCAAAATATTATTTTAAAATACTTTAACTTAGACACATATTAACATCTCCCTTTAAATTATTCTAAAAAAATGTAAAAGTTTACGTTGTTTAATTTATATAATTATTTTAATTAAAAATGGTGCACACATGAATTTCATTGATGATAAATGAATCACAAGCTTCTAAGGATCCACGAAGGTTGACATGCTCACACATAGTTACGTGCAATGGAAGCTACTAAAGAAGAAGTGAAGGATGAAGTTCATGACGGTGCTACTCTATGAGTAAAAAAAAATCACATAAATTTGAGATCTAATTTTGCTGTTAATAATAACATAAATATATTTGAAAGTGAAATTCTGAAAAATATTCAGCAAATCTGCTAATGATTACAATTTCAAGAAGGAAATTGCATATTTGCCTTTTTTATTGTGGAGAAAAAAAGGTAAAAAAATCTTACATATGTCTTCGTAACTCTCTCTTAAATAGACAATCAACATCAATTTTCTAACACCGCTAAATGTGATGACGTAAATTGTTATGTGTCATTACATGGACAATTACATCGAACAATTTAAATGCCATGTAGTCAACACTCCGGTAAAAATAAATTGACTATTATGAGTTATAATTGGGTAAAGATAAAGAATAACTCGATATTGTTATAGATTATTTTGATAGAAAGTGATATAGACAAGGACTTATTTGACCGTTAGTTAAATATGTGTTAATGGAATGATTAGATTGAGATAATGAAAGAGTCAAAAATTTATTTGAGAACGAGTTATAATAGATGTATATTCTCTTCGGCTTTAATTATAAATAATTTTTTATTTTTTAAATTTATTGAATAACTAATATATTTAACCTTAATTGTAAACTAAATACATTAATTATCTAATAAATCTAAAAAGTGGAAAGTTGTTTATAACTGAAACATATATTAATAATCTTATGCAAAATGTGTAACAATGCTACAAGAAAATATTTGGGTTGGGTTGAAGGGTATCGGGTCCTACCTTAGGGGGCCCAATAAGGTTGAGAAGACCATATATTGCAAGGGCTTCACATGCTCATTTGTAGCCTCTGCTTTGTCGTTCCACACGTGAACTTGTCCCACCATTTTCATTCTCAGTCAATTTTGTTACAAAACAAAATGCTCAATTATTAGAGTTTTACATGATTCCTTCATTCAAAAAAAAATAAAAAATTGAAAGATAAATTAGTTAAATTGATATTTAACGTTAAGTTGTATATATGTATCTCTTACTTTTATTTTATGTTTTTTATTTGATTTTTTACATTTAAAAAAATTAAGTTAGTTCCATACATTATTGACGTTACAATAAATTGATTTTTTAATCAAATTTTCTTTTACTAAACTAGTCTCATATGTGAATAATGTAGGGTGTGTCACGTCAAAGTTTAAGACAAAGTTAACTTCAAATTTTAAAAAAGACAAATTTATATTAATATCATTAATGCTGTACGAGACAAACTTAAAAGAATTTAAAAAATCTAATATAGATCTAACTACCTAAAAATCTAAATATATAATTAAGCCAACATTTAAATAAAATTAATGTAGACTAATATGCATAAATTACCAAAAAGTTTAACAAATTTATAATTTAATAAAAAAACAAAATTTAATATATTAATAGCATTGAAAATTTTTGTAAGAAAATAATACTAACAAAATATTACATTCATATTTATTTAATGTCAGGTTATCATAAAAAAAACTATGTAATTTTTGTACGAGCTTTTTTCAGTTAAATACACTTTTTAAGAAGATTCTGTCTTTTCTATTTAAAATAAGATCTTGTTTTTTTTTTTAAGCAAAAAATAAGATCTTGTTAAGAAGTGCTTTAAGAATATTGGTTAAGAATTCTATAAAAGAAAAATAAAAGCTTTTACAAAAAATTAAAGTTTCTTTTAATTTTTTTTATGGATTTAGGGATGAGAACCTCTCTCATAGTCTCATGACATTATTGTGCAGTCAAATTTATACAAAAATGGTGTAGATAAGTAAATTGACATTGAACCTCATCCAATAATAATGAAGAAATGAAAGGGGAAACAAAAATCCATGCTGTCCCTCTTAAAGTACTCATTATCATTCTTCTTGATTAAAATAAGGGTTAAATATGTTTTTAGTCCCTATAAATATCTGACTCTTCTACTTTTAGTCCCTTTAATTTTTTTCCCACTTATTGGTCCTCCAAATATTTCCGATCATGATTTTTGGTCCCTGCTTTTCACTCAACTATGTGTACGATTCAAATTTTTTAACGAATTTTTGTAATCATGTTTATAATATTATAAAAATTACTCAAACCAAAAAATTCATAATTTTTTAACAAATGATGAATAAACTATGAATTTTTAAGCACAAACACTTCAAAAATTCATATTTAATTCATCACTAATTAAAAAAATTTAAATTTTACAAATCAATTCAATTTTTAATATACTAAACATTACTGCAATACATAATTCCAAATTTTAATTAGTATACATGAGTTGACTTAAAAGTAAGGATCAAAATTCATGTTAGAGAATTTTTTAGGGATCAAAAAGTGGGAAAAAAATTTAAAGAGAGTAAAAGTAGAAGAGTCAGGTGTTTATAGGGACTAAAAACATATTTAACCCTTAAAATAATATCAAACCCAACTTAATCTTAAAGTAAATTAGACCATAGATGTATGTGGGTAGGTTTGACCTATTTTTGGCCCTGATATCAAACAAATGAATATACTGTACTTGGATTTGTGGCCCAAAATAAAATCGACTCTATCATATTTTGTGTGAAGAAAACCAACCACGTTTCTGGAAAAAAAAATTGTGCACGTTCATCACCCCCATACACACTAGCTTCTTCTTATAGTACATTGGTTGTTGAAAGAATGTGAAAAGGAATTAAATAAGACATAATGTTATGAGAAGCACTGGTGTAGCAGGAAATTTAGACTTCGTTTGACCTAACTTTTTTTAAGATTAAAAGTTGTTTGGTAATTATTTTTGAATTCAAAAATATTTTTTTTTTGTATTTTAAACTAAAATATTTTGATATAATTTGTACTTTGTATTTATTTTTTTTTTACCTAGTGTATTTTGATATATTTTTTTGGTCGAGACAACTGACTATATTTTCTTCGTTAGTATTATGTCACTTTTTTTAATAAGAGCTTCATAAAATATGTGTTTATTTGGCTCTACTTATGACTTAAAAGTGAAATAAAACTAAAACAAAACCATGACAAACGGATACTAATTCGATAAGGTTCTAACTATTTGATCTTCAACTAATAATTATAATAATACATACAAAATAATGATTCAAAAAATAACATTTTTTTGTCATGTGGTCTATAGTATCTAGAATTTTATTTCGAGTTGAGTAAATAAGTGTACTAAAGTTAAACTGCGATCCCTGCATATCATGTATAAATGTCCAATCAAACTAAATTAAGCTCACGACACTCAAATATAACATTCTATTTAGTTTACATATTACTTAAAAAGTTACATATATACTATATAATTGTTTTCTAAGTATAGTTTTGTGTTCTGAAATAGTTGAATAATTAATTCATTATCAATGTTGTCATCAAATATGTCTCTCTCAATATAAGCCACAAAACAATAATTTACTTTGAATTTTGTTGGACTAGTGGTGCAAAAAAAAATGAAGGGTTCAATATAAAAATTATATAGGGTATAGGTTTTTTTCTCTTTTTTCTGAAGTCTAGGAGATTGACTTGAACCCCCTCAACTCAATGGAATTTGAACTACATTTTTGTATAAAATAAATAAATGAAATAGAAAGAAGTGTATAATAAAAATTCCTGTATTTTTTAACAAATACGAATTTTTTTTGCTGTATTTTAGTTGTCCTTGTTAAATTATTTTATGGTGTAGTAATAAACATGCTATGTTGTTATTAGCATGTTAAATTATTTTTATGTACGGGTAGAAAATAATGAAAATATATAGATGAAGCCCCTTATATATATACTAGTACTGTAGTATTTAACTAACTTAGAATTAGTCAAAAAAAAAAACTAACTTAGAAATATTTGGGTCAAAATTCTAAATAAAATTTGTTTGACACACACATAGGAAAAAGAAGATAAAAGATGAAATAATGAAATGGAATTTTTTAAATAATTAAACAATGTGTATTTTTTTGTATTTATTGAAATGTTTTTATTTATTGTTCTTCTAATTAACTTAATAATTTTTTCCCACATAAACAAATAGTTTTTTTTTTTTGACAAAACATAAACAACGATTTGTACCCAAAGAAAATTAAAAAGAAAAATAAACAAATAGTTGAAACGTTCTTATTAATGTGTTACCTACCTTAACATCAAAATAACCTCCCCACCTCAAATTTTTAAAAGCTTCTTCATTTAACTTTGTTAAGCACTTATTATAAACTCAATTTTTTTTTTATAATTGATTCTGAGTGATATAAAGATTTTAGAAAAATATAAAGATTTTATGAGAATTAAGAATGTGTCTTTGATTAATTGATTAAATATATTTTTGATTCTCGTAAACATTTAAGTCTTTTATTTTTAATTTCTCTAAAAAATTTCCCACTTTTTATTCTTCCAAATATTTCTGATCGTAATTTTTGGTCCACGCTTTCAATCAAACAATGTGTACGATTCATAATTTTTTAACAAATAATTAATTAACTATGAATTCACAAACACTTAAAAAATTCATATTTAATTCATCACTAATTAAAAAAATTAAAATTTGACAAATCAATTCAATTTTTAATATATTAAACATGACTGCAATACATAATTTAAAATTTTAAATAGTATATATGAGTTGACTTAAAAGTAAAGACCAAAATTTATGTCAGGAAATTTGTAGGACTAAAAATTGGAAAAAAAAACATTAGAATGGCTGAAAATAAAAAATTCAAATGTTTATAGGAACACGTTAATAATATATAAAAATACGTGAGATTTTTTAAAAGATTATTTAATAGGTACTCAAATCTGTATTGCTCCAATAGTAGTATTTAATTAGTACTCAATGAATATCTAATGGTAGTACCTATTAGGTACCATTTTTTAAATAAGTAGGTACTCAATTTTGAATTTTGAATTAGTGAATCTATATTGCTTCAATGGTAATACTTATTAGGTATCACTTTTTAAATAAAATTTGTATTTCTTAACGTATTTTTATATATTATTTTTAACATATCTCACTTCTTATATGATATAGAAATAATATTTTATTATTAAGTTAAATAATGTAGAGTTATTAGTGAGAACCATTAAAAACTTTTTAAAAAGGTGCTGATTTACAGAATCTTCTATTTTACTATTTGTTCCGGTCTTTAATATTATTGATTAGATATATTAGATTCTCAATAAATTTAAAAAATAAAATTATTCTTACATTAAGAATCAGAGGAACTATCTAATCGATTAAGAAAATATCTACGTTCATAGTGAGATCTAGTGCTCCTTTAATAATAGTGTTCTCATCATCTTTAGTGAGAACCTAATCGATTAGGTTCTCTTTATTGTCTGATCATAACTTTATTCGTGATAGCAGTTTAAAGAATGTAACGGTAAGAAGAGAAAGAATGGTGAGAAGAATTTGAGATTTTAGAAATTCAAAAATTCTACAATGTTAGTATTTTGGTTTTGGTCCCTCCATTTTGTTTATTTTTTTGTTTTGGTCCTTCATTAATCCACTCAGCATCTTTCATTGCCTCCTAATAACTGCTATGTCTGCAATCGTTAGCCACATTAGTGTTTTTTAAATGGAAGTAGATGACACAGGAACTAAAATCAAAATATTTTATAAATTTAAAATTTTATTTGCAACAAAAAACATACAAAGATTAAAACATAAAAAAAACGCGAACATACAAAGACTAAAAATATATTTTAGCCAAAAACTAAAGTAAATATGAGATATAGTCGAAAATAGACAGTTATTTACTCCCTGTCCTACCATATTTCCAGCCTACCAAAAATAATGGAAGTGCTTTACTTTACTGCGTATTGCGAAAGAATATGAATGATTCTTTTTTTTTTTTTGGTACAAGAATATGAATGATTCTAATACACTTATTAATTGACTTAATGTAATACTATTTCTTTTCTCCATATATGTCCAAGAGCTTAGATGAGGTGCGGGCGATAGATATGCCAAGGTGCCTCTCTTTCTTATCTTATTACACTACTAAAAAAATTAAAATTTTATATGTGAATATAATTTAATTGATAAAGATATTATACACAATATATAGTAATTGAAGTTTCAACTCTAATACGCTTATTTATTTAAAATTCGTTTGAAATCATATTAATGTTTGAGATGATGAATTTTGAATTGATTGCATGCAAAGCATTTTACCCCTAATTTATCTCTATTTGAGACATATTTTAGCTAGACAAACTTCAGCGTCGGCCCAACGGTAAATGAGACAAGTAAACTTTAAATTCATGTCTTATTTTTAAAACCTACAACAATTTTTATTTAATATTTTTTATGAGTCGCGAAATTGTTGTCTCATTTTTATACTTTTTTAAAAGAGGCCTTTATATTTTTTGGTGGCATTTTTCTAGTGACCTTTTTTCTTCTGTAATTTATTTTTATATTTTGAAGACATAAAATCTTTATTTAAGTTGCCTTATACTTAAGCCACAAACTTTATATACATTCTATGAACAACTAATAAGTTAAGTGTATCCAAAAAAACTAATAAGTTAATTAATTAAGATTCTTTTCATTAATGGTATGCTTCTTACTTTTCATTAAAGAATGGAGGGAGTGACAGTTATTTTCATCTGGGACCAAATTTTGAATTATTAAGGTTATTTCTTCCACCAAAAGCCACAAGTTAATATCAAACAAAAAAAACATGGTTTTCAAATCATTTTAGCAAGAAGAATAAGAATGATGATTTTTCATATATTTTTTATGTATTATGGTAAAGAAACTAGTACATTTTGAATTTAGTTTCTTGTCTTGACATATTTGAATTATGGTTGACGTTGAGTTGGATATTCAACAACAAAACATTTGGTTAGGAGTACACGTATACGAAAACTTTAGACATATACATTTCTATTGTTTTTTACTTTTGCTTTTGATCAATAGACATTTCTATTTTTTTTTTTGAGTAAAACATTTCTACTTATACAGTTAATATGTTCTTGGTTTTTATAAATATTTGAATATTTTATTTTTAATCTCTTTAAAAAAATTTGTCATTAATTCCTTTAAAATTATTATGCATGTAGTTTTAGTTTCTACTGTTAAATTAGTTTGTAACATTATAAAAAGTTTTTTGAAAAAAAAGAATTTAAAATATTAATTTTTAAATCGAGATTTCGGTTACTCTTATCTTTAAGTTTTAAAATTTAAAAATTTCATATTTAATTATTTTCATTTTAAAAAATTCTAAGTTTTTGGTAAGAAACTTTTTATAGTATTTTAAACATGCTTGAAAACAATTATTTAAAAATTTAATGATTAGTATACAATTTTTAAAATTTTAAAAAAATGCAAGGACTAAATCACATTGCTAAAAAATTTATAGGGACTAAAATATGCCACTTTTTTATAGGGACTAAAAACAAAATTTTATAATTTTATAAAGACCAAAATATATTTACCCCTATATTATATAGTCCGTATATTGTTAAATAAGTTGTTTTATTCTTATAAATATTTAAAATTCTAATTCTTAAAAAAATTGGACATATTGAATTGGATTAGTCATCAGCGCAATGAACCGGATATTTGTGGTGAAAAAATAGACATTTTATGAACTATGTTATTTTAACATTAGCATAAATATTGTGTCAACAAAACATTAACATAAATGTATCATATATCATGTATGTTTATTTCTAACTTATTTGACATCAAATTATTTATATAAAAACATGTTTTCTCTCTTATTTTATTTTGGAGCATGGAAAGGAGAATGAATGTCTCATTAATTCTTCAGGAGTACTTCTTGTCAAAGTACTTGTACTATAGTCTATCTATAGACATTGATTCGAATTATTCATGTTTTATTTTATTTTGAAAAGCATAGGGGACACATGGTAACGAGTGACAATTCATAAGCAAAAGTGAGGGGAGGGAGGGGTTGAGGACTATTGACCCCCAAGTAGCAATTTTAAGCATAGACAACCAAAACCGTGTTTCCATAATTTTGGAAGCGTTGTAAGCCCCCCCACCTGAAACATTTTCTCTCTCAAAAATTACAAAATAATTTTTTTAGATAAATTATATAAATACTTTATTTAATTTGTATGCACTTGCAGTATAATTTTTTTCATATAAATATATTTAATTAAATCATGTTATATAAATATTTAGAAACTAACCTGACCAAAAAAATATATTTATAAACTAACTTAGAACATCTTCAATAATTATTACTTATGAAATTATGCAATTTTAATTTCCAAGCATACATTATTGTATTATGGTGTTGTGTTATGTTTATACAACTCATATATGTTTTTGTTCGTAAACAAAATTATTATAAAAACTGATACACATTAATGGTGCATTTCACCATCATAATCGTCTCAACTATCACTGTCATAATCAACAGTTCTATTCAATGAATCATTTTCAATTGAGACGCTCTTATAAAAATGACACTAAATTTAATTGAATGGAATGCACAACGAACAAAACTTACACTTTCAATACACAAGAATTACTACATCCGCAAGAAAATGGGAGTAATTTCATTTGGTAGAATCCGGCCCCGTCAAAAGTTATTGTTTTTTCATGGTAACTTTTTTACGATCGGATCCTAATGAAGGATAATCTTGACTATCGTGGTATTTTTAATTCGGAAGCTCCTAGAGAGTGTGTTGGATGTGTGGGCGCGTTGGAAACTTCTCGTCACCTTTTCTTACATTGTGAATGTACCATGTCGGTTTGATATGCTATTTTTAGGTGGGTGGGTGTGGAGATTATCATGCCGCCTTCGATATCTTTTCTATTTGAGGTGGTGTGGGAAGTGGCTAGAAATAAGAAGGTGAGGAGAGGCTTCTTGATGATTTGACATGCTACTATTTGGTCCATATAGAAGACGCGAAATAGTAAGATTTTTGCAAATGGTACAATGGATGCTTTAGCTATTGTAAAAAATATTAAGGTGTTAAGTTGGAAATAGAGTCTTGTTAGGTTGAAGCTGTCGCCTTGTCTATTTTACGAGTGGTCACGGAACCCGGGAGATTGAATGGGTTGCCCATGTACATTAGGTTGGTTGTTAGCACCTTGACTGAGTGTGTTTGGTTGGGGTTTTGGTGTGGGTGGAGGGGTTTTGTGTCGTTTTGTTTCGATATGTGTCGTATGCTTTTCACTTTGTTGGTAGGGAGTTGGTTGTATGCCCTTCACTTAATTTTTTTAGCTTCTCCTATAGGCATGGCAACAAGACCCAGACCCGCCTACACCCACCCGCCCCGAATTTAGTGGGGAAAAGCCGTTTCAACTGGGTGTGGGGACGGGGGCGGGGAAAACCCGCATATAGAATACGGGGGTGGGGGCAGGGGCGGTATGACATTCCACCCGCCCCGCACCCACCCCCGCCCCCGCTATGTCCAATTAAAATTATTATATTACCCTTATATTTAACAATATTATTGCATATTTATTCTTTTTAAAGGTAGTAACCTAAAATATAATATTTTTTATGTTGGATTAGGTTTATTCATCTTCTTTAAAAAAATAGTTTTGAAACATTATATTTTTTAAAATATAAAATAAAAAAGAATTTTTTTATTATTATAATTTATGCGGATGGGTGCGGGGGCAGGGCGGAGAAACCCGTTCTCTGTTGGAGGCGAGGGTGGGTGTTCAAAAATCACCCCCAATAGAGTTTGGGGACGGGGGTGGGGCTAGTACAAGGAGGCAGGGGCAGGGTTGGTATTACCTAAACTCGCCCCCGCCCCGCCCCGTTGCCATGCCTATTCTCCTATACTTCTTCTTACGGAGAAAGCATGAATAAAATTTTGCCTTATAAAAAAATTAAAATGGGAGTAATTTCTAATAAAAAAATCTAATATATGGTCTCAAAAGAAAATGGGAGAATGAAAGACCGGAAGAAAAAGAACAAAGCACTTGACCCTTGAAGAGGTAAGTGTAAGTCCACACACATTCTCATCTTTTCTCCTCAACTTCAAGGCCAAAGTCCAAAATCTAGTTTTAACACAATCAAACTAGTTGTCAAAAAAAAAAAAACACAATCAAACTAAACCTTGTTATTATTATTATTATTATTATTATTATTATTATTTTTGGTAAGTTAAAAAAAAAAAAAACTAAAAAGCAGGATTATTCACGAAGAAAGAAGATTTTTATAGCATCATTCAAAAGAAGATCACGAACACCATCCGAAAGAGAAATATGAGTAAAAAAATCAACATCTAGAAAACTCGAAGTTTAACGAAATTTTTTGCACATTGGTTCCTTTTAGTGTGTGATAGAAAGAAACATGATCGAGAAAATAATTTTTTGAAATTTTGGATCAACACAACATAAATATGGTAACATAAATTAAATCTTTAATTTGATCTTGATAAGATTAACACAATATTATACATTTCCGTATACAAAGTACTCCATAATAAGTCAGCCGCCGCCCTCTTTTTGTACCCTAGTTTTCTTCTTATTTTCATCACTAAAAGGGGGTGATTTTAGATCAATTTTTGATCTAAAATCACCCCTCTAATTTGTTCTTTCCCTTTCTTTTATTAAAATAAGTGAATTTCACATAGTATTTAATATTTTTTTTTGTGATTTCGTCGTCTTATAGTGCGGCGTTTTGTTGTTCGTCGTCTTGGTGCGGCGTTTCATTGTTCATCGTCTTGGTGCGGCGTTGTTTTGCTTTCCTGTCTTGTGCGGTGTTTGTTTGGTTCGGAAAGACAGATCAACTTTGATTAACTGCTGATTCAACAAGTGATAAGTTCTTCAACGATGCACATCCGGAAGCATAGGTATTTCGGTTACCTTAAATTTATCACATTATTCGTAGGCAAATGTAAGCCGTTTCATGCTATTAACTCGGATGTTGTGAGATTGTTCGCAAATTCATCATTTTATGTTTTTAGCGGTGTTGAATTTATAATATCATCTAATGTAATCTATCTATTTGAATGAATGAACACCTTTTATTTTTGTCAAAAAAAAAAAATCAAATCAAAGTTACTGACATTATATGTCCTTTGAAAAAGTAAAACTTCTTTAAAATTGTTACTATAAAACCAGTAATTTTCTTCATCACCATCACCATCACATTATCTCTTCCAATAAATAAATAAATACATACATTCAGTAACTATATAGTAGAATTATTCCAGTGAGTGCTGCGAGTTGTTCATATTTTCTAAAATAAAATAAAAAAATACTAATTATCAATAAAAAAATAATAAATAGATACGGAATTGTTGATTACTTAACTACGAGTAGTAGTATTATTTCTATCTGCGTGTGACCTTTATCCTTTTTCCTTCAAGCGTAGTAGTGTCTTCTATCTCTGGCAACAGCAGCAACAACAACAACAACAACATCAAGTTTCAGAAGCGCGTTACGGCGTCGCCGTCATGGAGGAAATGTACGGAGTACCATCAACGGTTGAATACGGCGACAAATCACTCATGACACCGGAGAATCTAATTTTTCCGACGACGGACTACAACACTTTCCTCATGTCCACTTCTTCCACCGCCCGAATTCCTATGTTCGGATCCGACGATATCTTCACCGCCGCCGAACCTTCTTCCGCCGCAATTCATCATGACGTGTCACCTTCTACTCTTATGAAAGCTAAAATCGCTTCTCATCCTTATTATCCTCGTCTCCTTCAAGCTTACATCGATTGCCAAAAGGTAAATAAATAAATAAATATATAAATAAATAAATAAAGAACAATTCTCCGTCACCGCCGTTACTGTCGCCGTAACCGTTTTTTTTTTTCTGTTGTAACAAATTTCTGTTAGGTTGGTGCTCCTCCTGAAATCGCGCGTTTGTTAGAAGAAATTCGAAGAGAAAATGATCAGTGTAAAAGAGACGTAGTTGTTTCCACGTGTTTTGGAGCCGATCCCGAGCTTGATGAATTTATGGTCCCCCCCTTAATCCTTTTCTTTTCTTTGTTCTTCAACTGTCTTTTTTCCGCACGCACACTAACTAAATAATTTCTATATTAAAATTAATAAATAAATGAAAAAATGTAACTATATTCATTATTCTTGTGCTGCTTGATTGAGAAATTTTGATAGAGATTTATTTTTCTCTGATGATTTTCTCTTCTCAGGAAACTTACTGTGATATGCTTGTGAAGTATAAATCAGACCTTACTCGTCCTTTTGATGAAGCTACAAATTTTCTCAACAAGATCGAAACTCAACTTAGCCATCTCTGCACTGGTGCTTCAGTTCCAACTGCTTCTGGTTTGTTTTTCTTCATCTTCTTCTCTCTCTCTCTCTCTATCTGTTACTGGTTGTTAATTTTTGGAACTCGATGTTGTTGAAAACTGTGCTAATTTCTTTTTCTGCTATGGTTGGTTTGTTTGATTTGGTTTTGTTTTTTATCCTTTTGTGGATTAGTTTTTTTGATTAACTTTAATTATTGGTTGTTGAGATTTGAGAAACTACTATATTAAACATGATGATACACAGATTTTGAAGTGAATTAATTAGGTAAAAAATGATTAACAATAGTAGAAGAAGAAAGGTAAACCCTAAAAAACTTCCACATCAGATACACAATTACACACACTGTGCGTGCAGTTAATAGTTAGTATTACATGTGTTTTTCGGAATGCTTTTCAGTTTTTTCACTGTTAAACTGAAATTTGTGATGTTTAATTTTTTTCTTATTTTTTGATATAGTAGGAGAAAATTGAAAAGGTTGTGTTGTTTGGTCATTCAAACCTTTCGCCTTTTTCAGTGTTAGTAGCTAGAGTCTAGAGATTTTTGTCTTGTTTGGGCTTATGAGTTTTGAGTAGTTAGCATCATCACTCACACTTCATTTTCTTTCATAGTTTTCAATTTTTTTTTGTTTTATTGCTTGTATCTGCTTCTTGCTTGTGATTATTGTTATGAACAACAACAAGGACATTCTAACTTGACAATGCAAACGTTATTAACAGTAGCCTCGATTTAATACACTGACAAAATATTAGTAAATGATGATATCCCATATTCTTAAATAGGCCTATTGATTCTCTCATCTGCCACCTATCAAATCGTTTTTTTTTTTCGGGTCCGTAGACGGAGTGGTAAGAACCACTCAAATTCACACACACGCAACTGTGAGGTCTTGAGTTCGGAAAAAATGTCAACTTATCAACATTGACATTTGTCGGTTGAGCTAGGGCTTACGGACAATTTGTTTCTTTTAATTTTATTATAGATATAGATCTAATTTCTTATGCTTTCCAGCTCATAGACACACACATGCTTGATCTGATAAAGTTTCTTATAACAAAATTTATGCAGAAAATTCATTCATAAACCTTGACATACTCACAATGTATTAAATGATGCATGACTTCTTGTCTGTTGTTTTATATTTTGTTGGTTTCCTAGTAATATTTTCAAGATGATATTGTTTATTATTATTAGCTTAATTCACTTCCTGAAAGCTACTAGTGCTTAAAAAGACCAAGATTTAGTTATTGGTATTTTAAAAAATCTTCTGTCAAAGATTCAAACATTTATTATCATGAAAAGAAGAGCAGAAACTCAGGCTTGAATTGTTGTATGGCTGAGATAGAATGCATTAGAAACAGTTGTGCAAAATTTATAATGGAAACTTAAAATTACATGTTCTTCAAACGGAACATCAACATGCAAGAAACACAAATCTTAAGGTGTGTGCAATTGTGCCAGCTTCATTTATACTTGCAAGTTGCATCTTGTTGCGCAACAAATCTTCTCGTTTAAAATTTCTATTTATTTTTCTCTAAAATACTTAAATTTTTTGATAGGATCTCACTGATTTACTGTATTTCAACACACAAATAGTAGTATAAGTACTAATTTGAATTTTTTTATATTGAATTTTAACATGAAAAAATCTATTTTGCATGAAACCTTACATTATTGTAATTTCATATGGTGATTGGTGAAATCAAATGATAAAAAGTAACTAATATCCTTTTTAATCACCTGCATTTTGAATTAACACAACATGATCTGACTGTAATGTCATGCAATGATTCTGCTTTCTTACTTTATTTAATTAATTCATCATTAATTATAATAATTTATCGAGTTCCAATAGAGCACAAATGATCCATGCTGTTGGTAGGAAAAAAAAATGGTCATTGGGAATTGTCTAAAGGGCTGATAGTCTGTCTATAGCTAAAGTAATGTCTGATTTTCTTTAAATAAATTAAATGCAAAGCAGTTTTAAATTGTTGTTGCTGTTTTTTTTAAAAAACTTGTTGTTGCTGTTATGTTGTGAACCGTTATATTGCCGCAAAAAACCGTTGAAAGTTCGTTTGTGATGCTGTTAAGGAGATTTCAAAATCCAATTTGTGGCTGCAATTTAAAACCATTTGTAAAATTAGCACAATAAGCTCAAAAAATTACTTAAAGTTAAAGACTCATCTAAATTTTAATTTTTAATGTATTGCTGAACTAAAGTCTCAGCTGATTTAGAATGTGATACTTTACTTCTTCTTGCTAATTCTTTAGATCTTAATCCTTCTCATTGTCTATTTATTCTTCTATTGGATTTTTCTTATAATAGAAACTTACACATGCATTTTGGTACACAAGTACTATATGGGGGTATATTTATTGTGGTTATATTTCAACTTTATTTCTTTAGTCTTTAGGAAAATATTTGGTTATATCAATTCAAGAATATAAGTCACAATTCCCATACCGATTTGCTGTTTATGGTAGCTGGCACAAGATATATAGTACTATATTAATTTATTTTTTTAAAGTTTTTGGGATTTGAATTTTTTTTTTTTTTGAAAGAGTATTTTATGTTGTAAAACGCTTGGTCACTGGTTATGTTAGTTATGGTTGGAAAATATTGTTGTTTATGTTTGAAAGTACAAATTAACTTTTCAGTTTTTAGCTGTGAAGTTTTAATTTATAAATTAGTAGTACTACTTTACACTGCATCATAGAGGGATTCTCCTTCATCTTTTTACAAATATAATTAATTCTTAATCTTTGCTTCAAAAGAAAATTGTTGATAGGATTTGAAATAATTTGTTTATGGTTCATTCTTTATATTGTTCTTGTTGTCCTTGTGTGGCAACCTCAACAGGCGATAAATTGGATCTTGTGTTTATTAGAAGCAAGGTTTAAGTTGCTTCATTTGGTTGTTAGGGTGTGGAATGATAAGAATTCGAGTGTTTGATCTCTACCCTAACACAATGCTAACAGTGTCGATATTTTGTTGATATTTTAAAGGTGCTTAGACCGATAAACTTAATATATATGACATTTATGCTACGTTTTAGTTGGTTTTTCCTCTTGTTAATATAATAAATTTCTTTCGCCGTTCAAAAAAAAAAAACAAGTTTGTGATTTATTATGATGTGTATACAATGTTTTTAATGGAGTATCTATTTTTGCTCACTTTATAGGAGTCAAAACCATATTTTTCATATTAAGATAGCATTTCTTGATCTTCCCCAAGTGCTTGCAAATATTTATGGGTCCTTCTAATATGCATTACTCAAAAATAATCTAAAGATAGACTTACTATCGTTTTTAATAAAAAAAATAGAGAATAGATTATACTAAAAATAATAAAGTTGACCTTTGAACCATGCCCATGTTAGATGTCCCTATATCTAAATGAGAAAACTCTTGGAATTTATGTCCCTAAATATATCAGTAGTCTTTGGTATTGAATCTCTCCATAATTATTTTGTATTTTTAATCCTTGGAAAGACAAAGTTGATTTTTAGTGTTCATCCTTTGAAGTTTGAAGAGACTTCAGCATTGAAACTTTGATTTGTTTTATGGGTAGTAGTATAACTTTTAGAAGTTTGGGTTATTCCGTAAAAATAAAATAAAACTAGAATCACCTCAATGTGATTCCTAAAGTGTTGTTCTCCTTTTCCTTTATGAGTGAAGGCATATGAAGTACAATAAAGTGTACTACATCCAGGCCATATATAAAATACTAGTAGTATGTTGCTTGATATTAAGGTTAATGATTGTATATATGAAAAAAATGGTTTGAAGTGAAAAAGAATAGTAATAAACATTAAGTGTTGGTAGTGGGGATTGTGCCAAAAAATATTTAAAGAAATAGAAATGCTAATTTATAAAATGAAAGTTTTTTGCTTAGTCAAAATTTTTAAATAAAATATTTAAAGTTCTTTGCTTTTCTTTGCTCGCGCCTTTCCTCTTACTACTCTATTCTAAAATTTAAGGGAAAATTAGTCAAAGAATTTGGTTAAAAATTTGAACTATAAATACATTAATTTTAATTGGCAATTTTTGTCTTTATATTTTGGAACGGAGAGAAGAGATATGTAGAAGCACACTTGAACGTAAACATGTGTCATGTCTTACTTTGTGTTTCCCTTGGCTGTTCATTACTTTAGGTTGTAGTGAGTAGATCTAATTTTATAAACTTTTTGTTGTCTTTGTGGAAAATGATAATGTCAAATCTAGGTTGGAATTGGATTAGAAGCGGTCAATGTACATCACATTATAAAATTTCAATGTTAAAATAAGGATCGTTAGATTAAGATCGGATGGTCAAGAACTTCATGACTGCATGCAGGCATTGACTTGTGACTGCATTCAATCTTGATCCGTCTCTTTTATAAGAGGATCTCTCAAGGATTTGAGATGATCCTAATTTGAAAAATGAGTGCATGGTGTGGCATATAGAATTGTTATTTTTAGTATATCGGAAAAATAAAATGCTCGCTTTAGGAATTGATCTATGACCTCCCTCTACTCAACTTACATATTCTTCTACTCTCACCATTTGAATTATCCTACTGAAACATATAGAATCGTTAATTGTGTGTGTAGCAGTGTAGGTATGTGATGTTTATTTGTGTTATTGCGAAATTTGTGTTTTTGAAGATTTTCATTTCTTATATGTATAAATTTTTGATGAGTCATAATAACTAGTGCCTCTAATTAAGTTTACCAAAAAAAATTATGTTTGCATTGAAAATAGTGTTTTTTTGTTTAGAAAAGTAGAGTACATAAGTTTCAAAAATTTCTTTATCATTTTTGCTTCTTTAATCATTGTTTCGGTGACACTGTTAGCATTTATCCTATTTTAATTATTATTCTCAATTTTTTGAAATGTGTATATTTTTATACAGTAAGAAAGATATCCTACTGTTTTACAGTAGATCATAAAGAGTAGATTGTTCTGTGCAGTCTGTCTATATACGTTTTGCAACAATGTCTGTTTTTGTGTTTAATCTGTTTCTACATTGTTTAAATTCACATCTATTCCTATGGGCTGAAAATTAATTAAATAAACCCTAGGTTTTACTAGAGCCTTGTTGTGTGCATAAATTACACTGATCTTAAAATGATTTCACTTAACATTAAATAGTTAAAGTAGAGTGCTCTGTGCATGTTGGTATCAGGATAGATCACTGTAATTTTGACACACCGATATGATAGAGTGATACTAAACATACCCTAATACTACAAAATCTTGGATCTCCAAAATAAATTGGACTTTTTAGAAGCATACAATGAAACAAGAAGAAAAGAAAACCTTGGGAGCTGTATAATTTTTCATAAGTGATTTCTGGTGAAAACTGATTAGTAGAAGCTTTTACATAAAAAAAATCCCGTGAACAACGGGTGATTTAAATCTAATAATTAAAACTTTCACATGCACTCCCGTAGTTTAAGCTGTAAGCATTAAGTTGCAGCTTTTTGTTTGATTGAGAGAACGTTCAATGGCAATGGCAATGCAATGCTATGCTATGATTATGAATATCTTCCCCACGCACTCTGCTTCTGTGTTCTGTGTAGTGCTTTGATCATGTGTTGCTATTTTTCGATGGTATTTTGTTCTCTTGCGGTGTATTATGAGTTTGTGTCATTAACCTTTGGATCTTTGGAGGTTCTATAACACTTGTCGATTTTCAACTGTCTCTTCTTTTACTTGAAATAAACACGGCCCCCTCTTTGGAAAAGAAAGCCTAACATATTCTCCTGTGCATAGTTAAAGCTGATACTTTTTTCTCCTGAAAGTAGAGTATAGACTTTGCTTTTGGGAAAATATTTCGTACTCATCCTCATTACTGTCATCTTACAAGGCCCTCATTTCACAATTTTAATGTAAACATATTTTCACAATAAATTAATGTTTATACTGTCCCCATAGTTTAAGTGGTAAAAGTTGGGAAGAGAAGATCTGAAGATCAAATTTTGGCGGGAGTAATAATTTATCTTTTTGACATATGCTTATACTTGTAGAAATTTAATGGGAGAAGTTATTGTGGAGCTACTTGATGGTAA
The DNA here is from genome assembly GCA_951804385.1 of Trifolium dubium. Taxonomy (NCBI): domain Eukaryota; kingdom Viridiplantae; phylum Streptophyta; class Magnoliopsida; order Fabales; family Fabaceae; genus Trifolium; species Trifolium dubium. Next base: position 37,652,184 of record OX638067.1, read on the forward strand.
ATTAGTGGGTTAAGCTGTGATTGATATTCAGGTAACGAAGATGCGGTTTGGTCCCACAACTGCGTTCGAAAAATGGAATGGGCATGAATCAGTTTATTTGATGTCTGAACTGATCTCAAATTAAATTAGTCAATTTATTGAGTCAGATACCTGATAATGAAAACTAAAAAATAAATAAAGTTGGTTAATGATAGAGAAAATATATTTTAAATTTTTTGAATTACTGATTTATCTAATATATAATAATATAGATTAGATACATCAAAATGTATTACAATAAAAGTTATTTTATAATTTATAATTATAGTGATTGGACAGAGTATATTTATTTTAGGTTTGAACATCATTTTTATTTTTGTATGTATTTGAAATTTTAGTTTTAGTCTCTGTATCTATTTTTGTTCTAAATAAGCTACTGAATCAATCAATTTTTTTGCTTTTGGTCCTTAAAGCTAAAATCCGTAGAAAATTATCATGTTTCCTGCAATTTTTCTTACAAATTTTTCCGTGGATGTTTGCTTTAGGGACTAAAGTAAAAAAGTTTGGTTGATTCATGAAATTATTTAAAACAAAAATTGTTACGAGAACTAAAATCAAAATTCTGCGTACATACATAGATGAAAATGATGTTTAAGCCTTTATTTTATAATTATAGACTAAATATATTAGTAATTATTTAATTAATGAATTTTAAAGTGTTTTTTGGTGATGAAGAATGGAGGGAGTAGTTTGGATGTGAATAAACTTTGAGTATTTCTGGTTTGGGACATACTACTAGTGACAATGGATGGAACCAGGCACTGACACTGATGTTTGTTTTTCTTTTTCTTTACACTTTCTTTTATTTCTTTCTTTCTTTCCAACCTAGGTCTGCTATGATCTGACGTGTTGTACAGTGTACCCTCATGCGACGGTCAAATCCTTGTCGGATTGGGTGGGTGTCAGAAGCAACTTATTGCTACTCGTGGGCTACTAGCCCTCTCATAAACATTATTCTCCCATTTAAGTTAAGCTGCTCAGACTTTTTTAGTGGTCTAACTTCCTCTTTGCTTTAATTAATTATAATTATGTTTAGGGGAAATTTAATTCCATACCAGTATTTTCGGTTTTAAATTTTGTTTTAAAATGTACTATTTTTACTTTATAATATAATTTGTTTAATTATTAGTATAACTATTTTCAAAAAATTATTTCAATAATTAATAATTAGTTGGGTAAGTTTAATAAAAGCCTCTTGTCTTTTGAGTTTGACTAAATAGTAATCATTTATTATTGTTATTATTATTATTATTATTATTATTATTATTATTTCTTATGTGAGCATCATTTTTAAACTGCTATTTATTTAAAATAGAGGCTTTTTTTAGATATCTTTAGTAGTAGTAAATTAGAAAATAGCTGTTTCAAAAAAAAGTAAATTAGATAATAGAAAAATATTTTTATATATCCATTTATAACTTTTCAACTTAATATTCTTATACCAATTTTTTCACACAAACATGCAATTAAATTTAAATATCTCAATTATATATCCAAAAAAGTACGATTTGACTGGACATAACTTCAATAAAAAAAAAAATCTGAAAGTACATATGTGAAATTATGAGTATATTATTTAAATTTAAGTCTATGTGAAGTTATTATACACATGTATTAAATAATATTTTTATATACTACCTCCGTTTTTTTTACTTGTCGTTTTAAAAAAAAATATTTGTTCCTTTTTACTTGTCGTTTAGCAATTTAGGGGGGTTATTGGATTAGGATTTTGAGGGATTTTAATGGATTTTGAAGGATTTAAAAAGTTTTGTGTTATTCAATCAAGATTTTTATTTTTTCAATGCTACAAAATCCGTTGTTATTCAATCAAGATTTTTTTTTTGTATTATAATTTTCAAAAACTCATGTGTTAAAAATCTTGATTGTAAAATATCTTTTAAAAAAAGTCTCTCAAAATCAATATAATCTCACGAAATTTTTTAAAATCTAAGACTTTTTTTTGTCAAAATAATTCCTCGAAATCCCAATCTAATAACCCCCTTAGGTTATATATTGCCTATCATATCCTCTTCTTATTTTATTTTATTGACTAAATTTTGTATAATTTTTTTTGTTGAAACAATAAATTTTTTTTACTGTATACAAATTTTGTTTGTTTTTAAATAAAATTTGTTACAATTTATTTGAAAATAGATAATATTTGTGAAAAAGAAAGAGTTTATTGGTGGATTAAAAATATGATATATTTTAAAAAAGGACATATTAGGAAAATAAGGTGCAAAAATATACCTCTCTTATTTTGGTCTTTTTTTCTGAAACGATAAATAAAAAGGAACGGGGGTAGTATTATATATTGTGTTTAAAAATTAATCGTTGTAATGCGTAAAAAAAAATAATGATGTAATGAATGTGGCAACATGTTATTGAATTGATCATGTGTAAAATAACTTTACCATGACAAATATATCAGTTAAACTAGTAGTTATTATTTTATAGTTTAATTAATATGTTTTGTCGGTGTATAATTATTTTACACATGCATTCAATAGTATATTGCCACATCAATTAATTAATATAATAACTCATGCTTTTATATTCATTAATAACATATGGGATACATGTGTAAAATAATATTACACTAACACTATATATATAAATTAATTTTTTTTACTTTAACCTATAAAAATGGACAAAGTTTATGTATAGTTTTCTCATACATTTTATATTTTAACACATGTCAATTTAAAATTCATAAAAAAGGACTATACAACACATTTGATAATTTTTTAATAATTAAATATCGTTTTTCTAAATTTATTTAAGAGATTTGTTGTTCACAAACTTTTCTGATCAATACAAGGGTCCAATAATATGATATAGATTTTAAAAATATTGTACAAAGGTAAACTTTATTTGTTTTTAATAAAAATACTTGAATTAAAATATTATAGAATAAATATAGATATATTATTTACCCTTTGAGATGTCTCCAATTGAAGTGTCTCCAATCTAGCAAGAGAAATAGTCACTGTTTTCGGTTGTGGATACTCTAGTATCGGTCAAAAATAAATATATTATTTTACTATAATTTGTTAATTAGAATAATGTTCTTTTTTAAACTATATATTTTGTCTTGTGAGTTTAACTTAGTTGATATGACATTTACATGCAATATTCAAAGATCGGGGTTTGAATCTTGTTACGCCTGGGAAATACTAACCATTAGACTAAATGATAAATAAAAACTACCTATTTTAAATAGGGTTTCTGTTTTCATGTTAGTATTATATATTTTTTTCTCTTTGGAATCGGACTAACATTGAATTTGGGTGCATCATATATGTTCTGTTGGATTTGTGTGCCTAAATATTATTATTACTCAAATTATTTTACTACATAATGGTTCATTTTAATTGAATTTATATTTATGAGATGTGATAAATGATTTTAACTATTATATGAAATTTTTAGCATTATCATTATTTTGTGAAATATTTTTTAAAATTATTGAACTTTTAAAGAGAATTGTTAGTATTATCATTTCGTTTTTTATTTTTTTTTAATGAAAATTTCATTTTGTGTTTCACTAACAAATGGTGTCATTGTTTATCATTAATAATCTATGTCTTATATTACTTCATTGATGTTGATATTGTCTATACCTTTTTATCCTCCATTTTTTAGCCAGTGTTAAGGAATTGGTAGCATCTTCATTTAAATTTGTGTTTTATCATGTAGTGTTTATTTTTGTATCTAAATGATTTTGTTATTGTGTTTATTTGGATTTGGATAGATGATGGTGGTGCATCTTCAGACGAAGATCTTAGTACAGGAGATGGTGAAGTTCAAGATGGACAATCAAGAGGAGAAGATCGTGAGCTCAAAGATAGACTTCTACGCAAGTTTGGGAGTCATATTGGTACTTTGAAATTGGAGTTTTCAAAGAAGAAAAAGAAGGGTAAGCTTCCAAAAGAAGCTAGACAAACACTACTTCAGTGGTGGAATGTTCACTACAAATGGCCTTACCCAACGGTAAATATTTATTTCATTCCTTCACTTTTTGTTTTTGATCGGATAAAATTTCATCTTTAAATATGAATAAGTGCAGTGTATGTGGTTTTAACTATGATTCTTGTAGTATTTATCTTTAAAAGTGAATAAATTATGCGTTTGAAGTTTGAATTTCGGATCCTACATATAATATTTGATGTCCTTACCAACTGGGTAGAATTCATTAGACATTTCATTCATTCTCTTTGTTTAAGGGAAATAAATGAAATCATGAATTAGATAAAGTTTAATTAGTGATAGAAAACTATGATATAAACATTTATTTTGTGCGTAAAGAAAACATTCATTTTGGCATCTTAATTTGTCATGTCTTTTTTTTACATACAATGAAACTGAGGATCGACCCTAGGACCTCTAATATACTACCTAAACCTCATGGCTTTTAATTTGTAATGTGTTGTTGCTGCGACTTTTGAATTTATACAAAGAAAAATGTTGGGACACTTATTAGCTTGACCCATATAAAAATTCTGAAAACATTTTGTAATTTATTTTTCATTGACTAGTTTAGTCATCAAATAATCATATAGTATATCTTTTATTGGAATGATTTTCATTTTTCAACCTAACCTATATTGATCAAGTTTGGTCCATAAAATTATTAGAACACAACATATTTAAGGATGTTTTTTTCCAAATTAATACATTCAGAGATTATAATACCTACTCATGCATTGAGTGACTGAAGTGATGCAAAAATTGGAGATTAATTCAGTTTTTCAACTTTTTATGTCATTTTGCATATACTATAGTAATTCAGGAACTTCATACTAAATATTCAAGCCAAAATCTTGTAATTTTCATGATTCACCAGGAAGCAGATAAGATTGAATTGGCCAAGACAACAGGGCTAGATCAGAAGCAAATTAACAATTGGTTCATAAATCAAAGAAAACGTCATTGGAAACCATCTGAGAATATGCAATTTTCTATGATGGAAAATTTTACCGGAAGGTTCCTTTCTGAAGAATGAGTTGCATAATTTCCATGACATTATTAATCTCAAATGTATATCCTATTAGGTAATTAATTATTGATGCTATTTTCTTTTGTAAATTCTAAATTAAAAAGCAAATTACTGACAGTAAAATGCTTATTTTCCCACAAATTAAAAAGGGAAATGATCATAGTAATTTGCATCACTTGTAATCTTCATGAATTTGCATCACTTGTAATCTTCATGAATTTGCATCACTTGTAATCTTCATGAATCACTACTACTCTACATTATGAATGAATGCATATACTTTGCTTCATGGTCCTAAAATTATTGTCACTTTCAACTTTAAATTCAATATTAATTCTTATTTTTCTTGTACAATCTTTTTCTAAATGGCAATATTTCATGCCTTCGCTTTGTATTTGTATTTATGGTAAGAATACATCAATATTGTAATATTACTACTTTCTTATGTGAAATGAACAATCATTGTGTTTGGGTTAGCTATTCCATCCTTTGAGGTACCTCCAATTTAGTGAGGGATTAGTCACTGTGTTCTGTGGTGTATACCCCGATTTCGACAAAAAAAAACAATCATGGTGTAACCAGGGAACAACAACTTTGCATGGTTTTTTTATTGCGACATTCATAAATATCTTTGTTATCACGTAGTTTTGTTGTGGTAAAAAAAATGGTTTAATTTGTTAGTATTTTTTTTTGGACAATGATTTGTTAGTATTATTACTATGCTAAGAATGGAGATTGAACTCCTTAATTTTATTATGCTATGAGTGAAGATTGAACTCTTTCTTTATACGTCAAGATATATTGAACTTTTCACCTTATCATCATTTTACTTTCTAACTCTCATATTCTCACTTCATACACCGAAGCAAATGTAGTTTTGTTTACACATTCTAAAAGAAAAATATTAATGAATTCTCTCTTATGAGGGTATATTAGAAAAAAATTATGTAAATTGTCAACAAGTTTAACCAAAATAATTTTTTTTAAATTGGGAATTATTCTAATGGTTTTTATGTTTTGGGAGGAAAGTAGGGCTTATTAGTATTTCATTTTTCTATACAAAAAATGTGATCTAATTTGAAAATGTTTGATGATGCTCTAAATCTCTTTGTCAAGCCTTCCAGATGAATCTCTTTCGTAAATCTTACAAAATCACCCTTAAAGTCATCCAAAAATTCTATAAAAAAACACTTTGTCATATATGATCAATTATGATAAATTGAAGCTTAGCCCATGACAATGTTTTTCTCTCCTCACCCCCACACTTCTCTATCCCTTACTATCATAAAACAATGGTGTTAGGTGGGTTTTCTTTGTTTGTATGTGATTGGGCCTTAGCCTATGACAATGTTTTTCTCTCAGCACCCCCACACTTCTCTTCCTCCCCCAAACAACCAATTTCGCCCTTTAGTTTGAATTGGGGGGTAATTAGGATAGCTCAGATTCTAGAATCCGAACAGGGAAGAATATAACTTCTTAGCCAAATTCTTCATCATCTTGTCTAAGAAAGTTTCCAACCTTCAAAGCTTCCACAACTGTAATCCTTAAGCTTGGATTCTGAAAATAAAGAGAGCGAGGCCGAATGAGAAAGAAGAAAGAAACAGGCGGTGAGCGTGGTGGTGGTTGTATGCCGGTGATGGTTGTTTTGTGATGATGATTCATGATTGTGTTTTTGTGGCTGTTCTGCATGGTGGATGTGGTGGTTTAGGGTGCTGTTAAGCGTGATGATGTCGTTGTGACTTTTTGATACCGAAATGGAGAGATCTGGAGATGTTGTTATGAGGAAGGAGATGGTAACGAAAGGGAGAGATCTATGGTGATGTTGTTGTGAGGAAGGAGAAATATGATTTTATGCATGATGAGGTTGTTGTGGTGAAGAAAAAAAACATGTTTTTGTAGCTACAAACTAGCTACGAACCTGCTAAAATCCCACAAAATTCAAATTTTATAATCCGAACTTGATAAAACTCCCACAAAGTTCATATTTTATAATATGAATTTGATAAAACCCCCCACAAAATTTGGATCGCAAATTTCGAATCGTACTTTCACATAAGACTGAAGGGCGACTTGAATTTTAGCGGAGTAAGAGAGAGGTGTTGGGGGCGGTTATGTGAATGTGATGTTGAAAAGAATCAAATAATTTTTGTTAATTATAAACTCTCATTTTTGAAAGCAAAAGAGTGTAATTTAAACTTCTTTTTTTGGATAGTCTAATAAATAAAATTCCATTTTATAAATTGGATAATTAATCTTATAGAGTTCGAACTTTATCCCTATATATAATATGTAATGTTTCTACCAATTAAAATATACTCCCAATATCTAATAAATTTTAAGTAGTATTTATTAATTATATTTATTTAATATAACCGTTATAAAATATGTGGAAGTGAGAACTTGAATATAACCGGTGGGCCTGATGCTATAAATGGGCTAGATTGGCCATACATTTACGAGTATGATTCGGATCTGCATGGGCCCAATGGTAATTATTTTAGTGGATACATGATTTTTTTTTTGAACTGCATGGGTCTGTTTAGCATTACCAAAAAATAAGCTTATAGCCTATAGCTTATAAGCTCATTTGAGAAAAAAAAGTTTTGTTTGGTAACTGTGAGCTTATAGCTTATAAGCTAGCTTATTTTCTAGACGCTATTTCAAGTAGCGTTTTAACTTATAGTTTATCATATTTCTTTCATTTTTACCCTTAATATTTAACATACAATTCTTTTTTTATCCCTTATGATTTCTTAAAATAAGACATGCACTATGCACTGTATGTGACTCCTAAACTACCGTCTAACTTGATATTAATTTTTTTTGTTGACTATGTTTTATGTTTTGTTCACGTGTATATATACAATTTTTTGAGTAAGGCACATGTATTTATTTGCTAGTATGTACTATATTATCTATCAAACCTTTTTTCTTTTTCCTCTTTTATAACTAATTAAACACACTTTAGTTAAAAAAAAATAATACTAAACACAGTTTTTTTTAGTCTTTTAATTTATCACATATGTTATAAAAAATGTTATTTGTTCACTAATAGAAATACTTTTTAATTTTTCTTTTTACAAAGTAATTCAAAGAATAAAAAATTTAATATATAAAAGATATATTAAATTAATAAATTTTAAGTGCCTTAAATATTAATTTAATTATTGATTTTATTAAGTTTTTTTACAAGAATTTTTATAATTGATAATGTCCTTTTATGTCATTTTACTTTTATCAGTCAGTTGAACCGCTAATTTTACCAAACACTTCAATTAGCTTATTAGCTATCAACCATCAGCTATAAGCCATAAGCTATAAGGTGTCAGCCATAAGCTATAAGCTAGCTTATCAGCTAACCGCTATTTTTACCAAACAGATCCTAAGAGACCTTTAATGGTAAATTGGTAATGGTAAAATCACGCATTATCATTACTTCAATTTTGTTTAAGTTATAAATACGTATTGTAAATTTGTAATAGTCAATTTATAACATGTAATAATATAATAATTCATTCTCTTTCTTTTACATACATATGTGAAAATTATATTACTTTCATTTCATCTTATTTCCAAGATATTATAACAACATTAGTGAATTATTAAAATAGTTCAATTTCAATTCAATATACACACTTATAATTTCAGTTCAATTTCAAGCAAATGAGGTTGCTCATAGACTTGTTAAGACGGCCACATTATCAGCTAGTTTCTAAATTCATGTTAATCAACCAGATTGTATTGAACACATTTTGATTAATGAAACGCTATAAATACTATTTTTTTCTTGTCAAAAAACAAAAACCATAGAATAATTTAGCTAGCTATTCAATGAATTATTATTATTGATATGAAATTGGATTGGATACATATCTACGGTAACTTGACACGTCACATTTGTGTTGTCTTCTGTTGCTACACCCATGTCGACGGCCCTTCCTTCCTCCACTTTCAGACCAACATCCATCCGCTGCTCCAACGACCGCCAGGCGCTTTTTAACCGCATCGCTCCTGTCTATGATAACGTGCGCCACTCTCTCTTTCTCTCTCTTGTTCTCTCTTGTTCTCTCTTGTTCTCCTTCTAACATTTCTTTGTATATTTTGTGCAGTTGAATGATTTGCTGAGCTTAGGTCAGCACCGGATTTGGAAACGAATGGCAGTTTCTTGGACTGAGTACGTTTTTCTTCGCTTCATTTCCTTCAAAACATTGCTAATTTATTGCTTTTATTAATTAATAATAAAAATGAAACAGAGCAAAAAAGGGTGATCGTGTGTTGGATGTGTGCTGTGGAAGTGGTGATTTAGCTTTTCTCTTGTCCAATAAAGTTACCTCCAATGGCAAGGTCCTCTCAATTTCTCTCTATGGCTCTCTGTTTGGTAAAATATAGCGGTTAGCTGATAAGGTAGCAGCGGATAATTGAGTGTATACTGTTTGTTTGATTAAATTAGTGGTTGAACTAACTTTTTAATACGAAATGATGACGTAAGAAAGTTATGTTAAATTAATATTTAAATTTTTTCAATAAAGATAATAGGGATAAAATTGAGAAACGATATAAGCTATAAGCTACTTGAATTTACCAAACGGGTTTTTGTAGTCACATGAGCTTATAGCTTATAAGTTCATGAGAAAATGGAGGTTACCAAAAAGTTGTTTTTAGTCATATCAACTTATAAGATATAAACTGTCTTATTGTGCTAGCCAAACAGAACCACAGCGTCTGCTTCAGGATTTTTCAAATGTGCTAAACTGCTAAGTGCAATATTGATGCAAATAAGTCTTTGTATTTCTGATGAGCGTGGTCAATTTGTCAAAGCTAGAATTCATTGTCAATGGAAGTGAAGGCTCTAGGCCTTTTATTTGTTTACCATTGGGTTAGAGAACTTGGTTTAACGAATTGGTAATTTTTGAGCTTGGTGCCAAGTCTGCGAAGATAGATTCCATAGTGTCAATGATTTGACTTTGAGTGTGGTTTCGTGAATATTTTGGGCTGCAGGTGATTGGTCTTGATTTCTCAAAGGAACAGCTAATGGTCGCCTCATCACGGTCGATTTCAAAGAATTGCTTCAAGAATATTGAGTGAGCACGGGTAACTTTTGCAGTATATGGCATTAGATTTGATAACAGCTTGAAAGTATTTTTAAAAGAGAAAAATGCTCTACCCATATTTAATCATTCATTATTTTCCATGTTCTGTTATCTAAAGCTTAAACAGTATTTATAGTGGACAGCACTTCTGTGATCAAATTGTATCTTAGTAATTTGTGATAATTTAGTACGAAAATCTTAACCATTTGTTGAATCGTAGGTGGGTTGAAGGCGATGCTCTTGACTTACCATTTGCTGATAATTGCTTTGATGCAATCACTATGGGCTATGGTCTACGAAATGTTGTTGATAAGCGCAAAGCCATGCAGGAAATTTTACGTGTGGTTAAACCTGGTAGCTGTTTTATCTCAAATCGATAATATAATGATTGGTGTCTATATGAAATTTGACACATACTATGCTTTCTTTTTGCTTTCCAGGTTCCAAAGTGTCGATCCTTGACTTTAATAAAAGCAATGAGCTACTAACTTCTTCAGTTACGGTATACCATAGCAATAATTATGTTTAGCACTGCTCAAGTTTACAGAAAAATTTACTGGCCATTGCGTATATTAATATTAAACTATAATAACAATTTTGATTAACCCGTTTTTAACTCATGTTTTATCTTCTGGTGTGAGCAGAAGGCTAACCCTGTGTTTTTTTTCTCCTGCTAGGATTGGATGATTGACAATATTGTTGTCCCTGTTGCCTCTGTTTATGGCCTTTCAGAAGACTACAGATATCTAAAGAAGTCGATAAGAGAATTTTTAACAGGTTTGCATTTATCTGATCATTTGAACATGCTTGATTATATTCTTAATAAGTTCTTTTTGGTAGGGTTCTTATATTGTGTTTGTGTTACCTTTTACCTCTGTCTTCTCTGCACCACAGAGATAATGAGAAACCTACTTTGTTAATGGAGTTATAGCTAGTGATATTGACAGCCGAAAAGTTCTTATGAGCTGTCGGTACACTTGTTTGATACAGAGAAATTGAAAGGAGAGTATTTCTCAACGAATAAAAAGCTCTGACCGTAAAAAACCCAAGTCTTAGATTGAAAAGAGATTAGACTTCTAAAAATATTTGCATAAGTAGGAGGCATCATTTGTCTTCAAAGCTGATTTTGTAAAGATCAGTTAGGCCCAATATAAAAATCTAAGACGATATCAGATTATCCAAGATCCGTTGGGCCACCCACCCACTGTGGGGTCCCTTGGGTCACACTCTAGATGGACAGTCTTGCATTTGCGTTGGAGGGGTGTGTATTGAGTGTACCATGTTGGATGAGATATGATATAAAAATGTGTTTATAAGTAGGAGGCGCCATTCACCTTATATACTGATTTTACTAGGATGCTTTCAGCCCAATATAAAAACTAAATAGTACCAAAGCTCAGCACAAATGCATGTACCCACGGCAGTCCCACGCATCATGTAAACCCCCAACTTTGTTAGTAATTTCATTTCACTGTTATAAGAGTGAGAGGAGTTTCACTACACACTTCGTTACAACTGCTTAACAAAAACATCGTGAAAATAAGCTATATCATGTTTGTTGATATTAGAACTTTGTCATGTTGATCACCTACTTTAATCATCCTCCTTTGATGCAGGGAAGGAATTGGAGAAACTTGCTTTAGAAGTAGGATTTTCTACGGCCCGGCATTATGAGATCGGTGGAGGCCTCATGGGGTGCTTGGTAGCTAAACATTAGATAAGTTAGGGATCATCTTTGTGTACCAATAAATACCCATCTCCCCTCTTTTCTCTGTTGTGGACTGTGTTCAGGCTGTACAAATATAAACTATGTCGCTAATTCAAATGCATTATTAACAAACTAACCACAGCTCTTTTATTGCATAACGTTCAATTAACTTCATTTGCAAGTTTCAAGGAAATGCTCCGAACATGTTTTCATATTCTTCATAGTATCTTTCTTAAATAATGGGGCTGTTATGGTTGTTCAAAATTTCAAACTTGTAATTATGAGGTGCTACATATAATATAAGATCAATTCTAAATTCTGTAGTAAGTGTTAATTATGGAACTATACAGTTTACATTGTTTGCTTCCCATAATTGGATTAAAAAATAAATTGATCAGATGTTAGCAACCTTTACTGTCATAGTTCTGAGTCAAGCCAATATACTTGCGTCGTGGCAGACTTGCTGTGTGCAGTCAATTTCTTTTCTCTGCATTTTAATGGTCACCTGGGATAGAAAGAGCTGTGAGACATAGTAGCAACTGAATCATTTGTTTTGAGGAAGTAAAATGCTTCACCACTTGTGTCATGGTGAAGTTCCATGGTACTCTCATCTAAGAAAGGTGGATTACATGGGGCAACAAGACACTCCTCATTTTTGGTTAGCATCTGTAACGCCTTTGACATAGTTGGTCGTAATGAAGCGACCTCTTGGGTGCATAGAAGTGCTATATGAACCACTCTTAAAATTAGTGCCGGACCAACATTTAGTGAGGCCTAAAACAAACTTTAAAGTGAGACTCTTTTATTTTTATTCGAAGATTTTTTTTTTGAGGTATAAAATAAATTATATTTAAAATTTCTTGAGAAGTTGCAAAGTTATTGTCTCATTTCTATTATATTTTTTTTAAGAGGCCTTCATATTTTTCTTTGAGACTTTTTCTAAAAGGTTTATGACTTATTTGAGGCCTTTTTCTTTAATAAATTTTTATATTTTTCGGAGGCCTAAAGCGCTTGCTTGGGCTGCCTTACCCTTGAGCTGTCCTAGTTAAAATCTCATTATTAACATCATAACTATCGAGGTCGTCGTGCAATGCTATATTTGGATCAAATAATTGTTCTGCAGTCCCCGACTGAAAATGCTTCCATGCCTGATGTTGCAAGAATGTATGTCAGATAAACACAAACACCCACAATTCATATCTAAGGGGAAAAACGGTAGTTTGGGGGGGGGGGGAAGGAAGTATGGGGGGTGGAAAGAGAAATTTTTGAGAATTTTATCTAAAGTAGTTGGCCCATGACAATTCGTCTAAGCCCAATAGCCCATCCTCACTTTACGCTCATAAACCCTAATTTGGTGTTGTTGCCTATAAATCAAAATTTATTTCCTCAATTCCAGAACAATCCCTTCTCATTCATATCCTTTGAAAGTTCAACAATGTGTCATGTGATTAAGAGATCTCTGACGAAGAATTAGCTTTCACTTTTATTCATTGTGAGAGCTTTCTCATCCGCGTGACTCATTCCTGGCTTTCTACATTAGAGATACCCAATCACTTCATTATATGAATGTTTTCTTTGAATATGTTTGATTTGTTTTTTGTGCTGTGATGATATAATTTGTGGACTAGAGTTTCTGATCTGAGTTATCTTCACTCAGAAGTTGATTACAAACCCTTGGCTGTCTGAGCACAATTAATTTCATCAATTATATGTAAATTAGGGTTTTTGGTAGGAATATTCATACCTTTTTTAATTTCCAGATTTTGATTATTTTTGTTTTTGTAATTGTTTAGAAATATTTTTCGCTTATGATGATAATTGAATAATCTTAGCGGATTTCAGTGAGATTTCTATCAATGATCTGATTGTTACACACACTGAGGCCAATGTTTCATTTTTCATTTCATGTTTTAATTGTGTTCATTAATATTTAATAATTTAATTAGTTTGTCAAATTAATATTTAATAATCTAATTGTGTTAATTAATATTTAATAATTTCATGTTTCATTTTTCATTTCATGTTCTCTATTGGAAGTGTTTTTGGGCAGTGGACATTATTCTCAGGTTTTGCCGTGAGCCTATTTTAAAAACGACTTCTCCTTCCACTGAGCACATATTATAAGCTAATTTTTCTATCTGTGTGAAGTAATTGTTTGTTAACTGGAAGTAATTTTCTTATGGCTTTGCAATTTCATGTATTCTTTTATAATTACTTTGCATCTATTACAATGTTAAGAGGGATTTACAATAGTGACTAGTTTTTTGTGAAACAATCTGTTTTATTTATACATAGAATTTGATGCTTTAATTTGAAGAAACTTTCCAAAGAGCTTATGATTTTCTATGAAATGTTTGAGTTGTTTTGGATTCCAAGTATTTCATATATCTTAAAATACAGAAATTGAGAAGGTGAAGGAAATAAGCACATTACCATAATGATCAAACAATGCAATAGCAGAAAACACCAAGATTGAGATAAATGCATGCATGAAATCAATCAAATTAAGTTGATATTTTTCATCAAGTTCATGTCAAAGTTTTGCTGATTTATCAATAGCCCATAAGCCTTTAAATAATGCAAAACCATAACATAAATTCCCTTAATTTGTTGTTGTCTTTGAGGCTATCAGTGAAGCAAAGTTGGAAGCATGAGGCACCATATAGTGACAAAAGTGATAAAGTCATTAACTTGGTAATTTGGTCATCATATTTACCTTGATTTTGGAAAATTGGTGATTGAAGTTGGAATGAAAGGACAGTGCCTGTTACTAAAAGTATGGGCTCTCTTATGCAATAATCAAAATTTAATTTGAATTAAAATTTAGTTGAATGTGTATAGAAATAGGAAACATTTCGTCACTTTAAATGAATCTCAATTTCTTCGATGAATTAACTCTGCATGTTAGCAGCATATACTTTGGTTTACAAAAAAGAAAAATTGTGTTGAATTTAAAGACATCAATTTAGATATATTCACGTAATATTGATATATTATTGAGTAAAACAACATTTCATGTTAAAAATAGTAAAGGTCAAACAATTTAGTCTTTATAATATATGAAATAACAAATAAATTTTTTAAATTAAAGAAATTCGATCAATTTATCTCTCCATCAAAAATATTTTTTTGTATCACCTATCACTTTACCCCCTCATAATAAAATTGAATTCACTATCTGTAAGTATAGTTCAATTTGTATGAACATTGAATATAATATACAAGAATTGAAGTTCAAATTTTGATACACTCATATTTATCATATAAGATAAAATTTTAGCTACTAAACTAAGAAAAAAAATAAAAAATAAAAATAGAATCCAAACAATGCTTCTAATCTTATTTTGGTCTTATTAAAATGAATTTAGTTAAGTTAGACCAAAAGCAATAACAATGAGGTTAATTTGAAATTACCTACACATTTCATTATTAGCCTAAAATGGTGTTATTTTAACTTAATATATTACTTTGGAGGATTAATTTATTTATGATCTCACGACGGCTTAAAACATACAACCGTGTCTCCATACATTCATATGCATAAATTAATATACATACATTCACATATGCATCAACATACACACAAATAAACGTGACATGGTTATGGCCCCAAACGCAATGATTCCCCCAAGATTGTTGTTACACATTATATCTTTTGTGCCTCCTTGTCTTCTAATTAAATTACATAAAGAATACTCATTTTACATACGAGGAAGTAGATGAGAAGAGAATGTACATATAAAATTAAGAGAGAAAGACACGACACAAAGTTAAAATAAACTAAAATATAAGGAACTAAGGCCATAACCATTCACCATACAATCATTAACAATATACACACTATAATAATTGTTATTATTCATTAATTAAATTAATAATAAATGCACGATTGATTACACTACACAGATTAATTGGGGTTCCGCAGCCCAGTCAGCAGACAGTGGTTTCTAAGGTAGCGCCCCGTAAGCCAAATCTCTGTGAATGATTCACTTTGAATCACCCTCTAAATTTTCGCATGAACACTTGATACTTTGAGCAAACTCTAGCGTAATACAACACAAACCCTTGTGCCATCATTCAGAGTTCAAACAACACAACACATGTGCTATCATAAACCCTAATACAATAATAATCATCGTTCATTCGTGAGCATAATGATTGTTTATTCAATATGATAAAGGTGCCCTTGCTTGATTAAAATCTCAATTGTGTTCTTGAGGTGGTCACAATCTTCAGTCATGTGCTTATGAATTAGGAAAAACCAGTAGTACTTGGTTTTATCAGACCCTAGCTGGTAGCTTCTTGGGAAACTCACGACATGTTTGAACTCAGCTCCCTGGAAGGGGTGAAGGGCGTGTTTTCGGTGAACCGACCAGCTAGCCCACCACCTCTACCTCTAGTGTGTCGTGAATTCACGACACAAGTCAGTTCATGAGTCGATGGAGCATGCAGGAGAGTCTTTTGTACCATTTGATGTCTCTCTTCTTGAGAGTTGTAGAACTCCTCCGTTGGTTTTTCCAGTCCCCCTGAGGATGGGAATAAATTGAACACGTACTTGAATCCTAGTGTACGCAGTTCGATTTTCACATAAGCCAAAAACTCTACGGGGAGAAGAGTAGAGAAGATTGTGAGATGCAGTGTCGGGCCGACAACCATATAAGAGAAGGGGCACTCCTCGATAATGGCTGTCTCCATTGGCTGCACGTAGAATTGCGAGAGATGATATCGGAGGCCCTCATTCACTCCACAATCTGGATTCTTTCATTCTTAATTTCGATCACCCGAGAGCCCGAGCGTTGACGACATTAATTAGGTGTTTCATGGTGATTCCACTCCAAGATTTGTTTCAATCGCAGGGATCGTAACCCATGGGAGCAATGAAGAGGATGTAGCCCTTCATGCGGGGAGAGTGACCAAACGGACGATAATGCGTTGTTGGTGAGGTTAGTTATTATTGTTGCTGTTGCTAGCATGTCGTACAATGACAAAGTGTTATTCGAGGAAATTGTGATTCTTAATATTGACGAAAATGGTTAAAGCTTTGTTGTGGTTTTGATCAGTTCATGTGCTGCTAATCTATCAGAACGTGCACATCCTTCAGTGCTGATGCGACAAGCGTATCAATGTGGCGAATATGCGACCAAGCACATTTTCAATATGACACACATTTGTTTTGGGTACGTATTCAACGTGTCAAATTCAGAAGTGGAATTCGCCCATTTCTGGACATGGTGTCAATGAACTACGCATTACGCTCTTTGGGCCGAATAGGTGCTCTTGAACTTTGGCTCTAGCTAGAACAATTAAATATAAATACCTCTCTTAGTCAAGATTTAAAATTTGGTTCGTTGTGAAAATCTAACACATTCTGCTAGACCTAACCTCCTTGTTGTCCATGCGATTTGCTAAACTAACTTATTATCACTTAGATTTACAAGTTTGATATTCGATGGCTTTTGGTCTATTTTTACGTAGAGTATTATCCCACGATTTAAAGACAACCACCAGTGGCGGATGCAAGCATAAGGGATTAGGGGCTTGAGCGCCCACCAAAACAAATAAGTTTTCTTTAATATTGCTACGATTAATTTTTTAAGTCTCACGGTTAAGTTTATTAGTCACTCACCACAAATTTATCTTTTTATTTTTTAACTTTCCACTTCTTCAACCTCTTAGTTTCCAATTTCCAGACACTTTCTATCTTAAATGTACTCTTATATGCTCTTAATTGATGGATTATCCATTTCTTCACTCCCAGTTATTTTTATCTCTTTCTCTTGTTTTTACTTCTTTTGAATGATAGTTTAGTTACATATACTAGGAGAGTGACAAATTTTACAATGTTGATAGTGAAAATATCATCAATCTTTTTCAAAATATGAAACCTTGTAGAAAATAATTATAATTTATATAAACTTTTGTATAATTGAGTTTTTTCTGTCACTATAATTGTATATTTTATAAGAGTTTAATTGTCATGCATTGACAGTGTAATTTTTTTATACGTAAATCCAATCAAATGTATACCATAATGTCACTTTCATAAGTTTCTAAAATATCTTCAAGAATATCCATGACATGATTTGATTGGATGCATTTGTAAAAAAGTTTACATTGTCTGTGCATATAAATCAAATTCACTTCATAAAAAATTGTAATATATTTTTAGTCAAAATATACACACTATTATTTAGCCCCTACAGACAAAAATTTCTGGATCCGCCACTGACAAACACCTCACATAGTTATCCAAAAAAAAAAAAACACTTATTCACACAAGTTTCATACTCTCTCCTGTCCTTTTTACAAGAAAAAACTCATTTTTCAAATTCATTGAATCAAGTCTATAATATAAATAAGATGTGTTAATTATTCAATGAATTTAAAAAGTCAAATGTTTTTTATAAAAAGAACCGGAGGAAGTATTTAAGTATGATTTAATTATGGAAGAAATGCTATGTGAATGGTTGTGTTTGGTTGGAATCCACATCAGAGATGATTCCCCGATTTTGGGATGTACCTATGTGCTCAAGTCAATATACAATTAAGAGGTTTAAACTTTAGAATGAGACATACCTTAATAGCATCATTTTTCTCTCATAAGATGGCATGGTCTCTATTACTATATAGCCCTTTAATGTTGGCTATATATCAATGTCACCCTTCTCTCTCTCTAGTGTTCCCACTTGTAGGCTCAACAAGAATAATCTTTTCAACCATTATTCTAGAAAGATTAAAAATATATAGCTCCTCTATAATGAAAAAAGCTTCTTATATACAAGAATGTGCGAATATGTAAGTCTAAATAGTGAAAAAGCTTTAATTGCAGATCACCAGAGAATTCCATCTCATTAAGTTGAAATAAACTACAGGCAACAAATTACACATCACAGTAACTAAGACTCAGTGGCAGAAAAAGTTATTGCTCAAAGATCAATTTGTTTCTTGTTTCCATCAATAATCAAAGAGAAAATTGAACTGCACTAATCACAGATATGCAGACAATTTTGTGATTTTAAGAAAAATTAGCATACACCGCGCTATCTTAAATTTGAGAGATGAAACCCAAACTAATAAAAGAATGTGAATTTTCCCAATAATTATGCAATAAGGAGTGTATAGCTTGGCCACAAAGTCACAATCCCATTGCTAATCGTCATACACTCATACTAAAAATTGTCCAAAAAAATGTGAAGGTTTAGGTCTTGAAATTCTAAGTCATATAGACCAATGTTTTTTTTTTTGAAAGGGTATAGACCAATGTTTTTGTTAACTAAATATCAATATACTTCTATGATGATCTAAACCACTTATCATTCTTGAAATGAGTCATATTTAGTATCAGAGCATAAAGCAACTAAAGTATGAAGTGCTAATCCTTATAACCCTCTTCTAAAATTCTAAATCAACCTTGCATGCCATTAAGTTCCACTTGCAACAAGTCTAAAATATTTGGGTCATCCAACTAGCTTTAATGCCTTTTTTCTCTTTAAGGCAACAACTAGTTTTCACAATAGGTGTCATTCAAAATATTTGGGTTATCAAGACACTCAGGGGCCGTTTTTTATAGATTAAAATAAAAGTAATTTGGATATAAATCACACGAAACTCCATCATCATAGAAAAGGAAAAAAAGAGTCTTTCAAAATATTAGCGCCAAACAAGTTCGTGGGATATAGCACATTTGCTCAATTAAGGTTGTTTTTCTTAAGCAGAAGAGTGAATGTTTGCTTTTGAATAGTCAGGAAGAGAAAGTGGATATGCCAGCAAGAATCAATGCAAATTTTTGGAATGAAAATCCAAAAATTACCATAAGCAAACCAAAAACAAATAGTATCTTTCAAAACATCGGTGCTAAATAGGGTCTTCAGATAGAGCATCTTTTCAATTATAAAGAAATTCAATAAAATAGAGAACTAAAGATAAAAAAGAAACAGATAGAATGGTTAATTATACTACTTGCTGCCAAAAATTGCACTTACTGTTATAGAAAAGGCAACTGAAAGGATGCCAACCTAGTAGGAAAGCCAATCCTATGTATGTGGGTGTTAACACTTTTACGCCAATCCTTAATGTCATGATTTTCCTCCTCAACAAATAATTAAAGTCAAGTTAGAGAAAATAAATCTAGAACATCTAGTATGAGAAAATAATTCCACTGGTTTTACAGAACTGTGCTATATAGTTCAACCATGACAAAAAACTATAAGGCTTAAAAATAAGCTCTTATTTCCTGTTCTTCTTTTGAAAAGTCCAAATATTTCAATTTGAATAATATATAAAATGTCACACTTCAAACAAGGAGTGTCAAGCCTGGCCACAAAAGTAACATTAACCTGCTACATGGTAATATTGTCCAAAAGAAGTATTAGCGGTCATTGCAACAAGTTTGTATGTTGTATAACCGTGAGGGTGTACCTCCTACATGATCAAGTGATTCAATTCATCAATATCAATTTTTGTACCACAGTTATAAAAGATCACATGTACTTAACCACTAAATCAAAAACTTGCATTTTTAATTATCAACACAAGTGTTATGACTACTAACTGATTCTTATACCAAATGCAATCAAAATCTAGACCGATTATACAACCTCGTTATGGTTTTCTCCATTGATCACAATGAAAGCATCCTTATATAAGATAGGTGGTCTGCATAATGTAATATATACCAGATAGACACTATGAGAAATAGTTCAAATTCCAAAGAGTTAGTTTTTTTGTACTTTGCTTTAGTTGATTCGTTTCTTCCTTAGAGAATTCCTTTGAAACCTTATCAATAGGCTAAAAATCCAACACAAGCCACACTCCATTTTTCATTTGCAAAATCACTTTATATTGTAGTTGCAAAATTGTATTTAGGAACTGGGGTCATCAAAGCACAATAGATATACCATCCATCGAAGCACAATAAAATTTCACATCAAAATATCATTTTAGACAACAGCTAGCTTTCACATTAAGACATCATCCAACAATATTTGGGCCAAAAAGTATATCCATCTTATTGTTGAATTTGGAGTTAGCGGGCTCATGTATATCATACCTCCATAGATAACGAAAAAACAGTTCATCACTGTGACAGTTTTACAATTAGCATTACCAAAGGACAATATATACCATCCATTAAATCATGAATACAATTTCATATGAAAATTGCATTGAAGGCCATCACCCAACTTTCACATTATGAATAAAGAGTTTATAATGAATTTTACTCTAAGATCATTTAGGCATCCATTGCTTCAAAAAAATTAAGAAATAAAGTATATCCATCGGCTCCAGCAGTCAAATTTGGGGATACTAGGGCCATATAATCCACCCATTTTTCAGATCATGAAAAAAGATTTCATCTCTAAATGATTCATAGCCTCATAGGTTTTGTATACCCCCGTTACAAAATTGAAGTTTCACGTTTTTCAAGCAGAAGATTGAAAGATTTTAAATAATCAAGAATAAGCAAATCGTTGCTACCAATATGTATCGATCATATACCAGACGGGGCAAATATATTGGAATGAAATTTATGGTCTTGTAACAATGAAAAAAGTTGTCTTTCAAAATATTGGTGCAACGCAGGATCTTGTGACAAAGCATGTTTCCTCAATTACGAATTTTTTTCATGCAGAAGATTGAATGTTCTTGAATTATCAAGAATGAAAAAATCAATATCAAAACATCTATTAACCGTAAACTATTATGTTAGAATGAAAATTCCAAAATTACCACCAGTAAACTAAAAATTTTGTCTTTCAAAACATTGGTGCCAAACAGGGTCTCAAGACAGATCTCATGTTTATTCAATTAAGGTTCTGCTTTTTTTTCTCAAGCAGATGAATGAATGTTTTTGAATAATCAAGGATGAGAAAAATGGGTAAAAGGTTCTACCTTTTTTCATGCAGAAGATTGAATCTAGTTGATTAATCAAATATGAAAAAATGGGAATCCTATCATGAATCAAGGAAAATATATTGGAATGAAAGTTTCAAAATCACTGTATCAAACAAATACATTAATCTTTCAAAATAACCAAACAGGGTCTTGGGACAAAACATGTTCTTTCGTTATTTCTCAGGCAGAAGATTGAATGAAAACTCAAAATATGTGGAATCACTGGAATAGATACCTTTCATTCGTTTTTATCTTTAAAGTAACAACTAGCTTTCACAATAGGTGTCTCATCCAAAAACATTCGAGTCATGAAGACACTTGGAGCCCTTTTATACAAATCGTACGAAAATCCAGCATGGAAGGAAAGGACAAAAGAGAATATGTTTTTTAAAATATTGGTGCCAAACAGGGTCTTAGGACATATCACGTTTGCTCAATTAAGGTTGATATTTTTCTCAAGTGGAAGATTGAATGTTTTTGAATAGTGAAAAAAGAGAAATTCCAAAAAATCCCAACATGAATCAATGCAAATATGTTGGAATGAAAATTCCAAAAAATCCCAACATGAACCAAAACTGCACTTACAGTTATAGAAAAGGTAGTTGAAAGTATGACAACCTGCTATGAATGCCAATCCTATGTGTGCCGCTGCTAATCCTCAATATCATCATTTTCCTCCACGACAAATAATTCATGTCAGAAAAGAACAGAGAAAATAATAAATATAGCACTTCTAATATAAGAAGCCGAAAACTGGTTTTACAGAACTGTTAAATAATTCAACCATGTTTGAACTCATAAAGCCAAGACAAACAAATAATTCAAATTAGGCAGTACTGTGTTAACATGTCAATTTGCAGAAAAATCATTTTCAACTACTTTTTTATAATGAAGTGTTCACGTGCTTTGAATATATCCTCATGAGCACACCATAATCAAAGGGGAAAATGAAAACATAGTACACTACTGCACTCATGTTCTCATGCTCCAAGAATTTGCATATGATGTGCCAAAATTTAGCAATGTAACCTCGAGCTAAGAAAAGAAGATTCCAAAAAAAATAATCTGATATGTCTACCATAAGCCAAAGCTCATAAGAAACTAAATTGCACCATTATTTATGTAAGAATTGCATATAACACTTCCAAATAAGCTCTTATTTCATGTTCTTCTTTTGCCAAATTTTCAAATTTCAATAACATAAAATGCCACACAGAACAAGGAGTATCAATCTTGGCCACAAAAGTCAAATTAATAATACAACAAACACATGTTACTACCTACATGATCGGTCATTGCATCAAAGTTTGTATGATGCATGAGGATGTACGTGTACTGCCTACATGATCAAGTGATTCAATTCATCAATTGCAATTTTTGTACCCCGCTTCTAATAGATCACATGTATTCAATTACTAAATCAAAGATTGTATTTATAATTATCAACACAAATATGATTTTGAAACCCCTTATCAGTAAGGTAATCCAACACGAGTCGCACCCCAATTTTCATTTGCAAAATCACTACACATTGTAGTTTTAAAATAGCATTTAGGAACTAAGGTCATCGAAGTACAATAGATATCATTCATGTCTCATATTAAAATTGCATTTTATGTAACAACTAACTTTCACATTAAGGTCTCATCCAACACGAGTCGCTCCCTATTTTACATTTGCAAAATCACTACATATTGTAGTTTTAAAATTCCACTTAGGGACAAGGGTCATCGAAGTGAAATAGATATCATACATGCCTCATATTAAAATTGTATTTTAGGCAACAACTAGCTTTCGTATCAAGGCATCCTCGAACACGAGTCGCACCCCATTTGCAAAATCATTACATATTGTAGTTTTAAAATTTCATTTAGAGACAAGGGTCATCGAAGTGAAATAAATATCAGTCATGCCTCATTAAAATTCCATTTTAGGTAACAACTAGCTTTCGTATCAAGGCATCCTCCAACACGAGTCGCACCCTATTTGCAAAATCACTACATATAGTAGTTTTAAATTCTATTTAGGGACAAGAGTTATCGAAGTGCAATAAATATCATTCATGCCTCATATTAAAATTGCATTTTAGGCAACAAGTAGCTTTCGTATCAAGGCATCCACCAACACGAGTCGCACCCATTCTGCATTTGTAAAATCACTTCATATTGTAGTTTTAAAATTCCATTCAGGGACAAAGGTCATCGAAGTGCAATAGATAACATCCATGCTTCAAATTAAAATTGCATTTTAGGCAACAACTAGCTTCCGCATTAAGACATCATCCAACATAAGTCGCACCCCATTTTGGATTTACAAAATCACTACATATTGTAGTTTTAAAATAGCATTGAGGGACTAGGGTCATCGAAGTGCAATAGATATCATTCATGCCTCATATTAAAATTGCATTTTAGACAACCACTAGCTTTCGTATTAAGACGTCATCCAACATGAGGCGCACCCCATTTTGCATTTGCAAAATCACTACATATTGTAGTTTTAAAATTCCATTTAAGGACAATGGTCATCGATTGCAAAAGATATCATCCATGCCTCATATTAAAATTGCATTTTAGACAACAACTAGCTTACGTATTAAGACGTCATCCAACACGAGTCGCACCCCATTTTGCATTTGCAAAATCACTACATATAGTAGTTTTAAAATTTCATTTAGGGACAAGGGTCATCGAAGTGAAATAGATATTATCCATGCCTCATATTAAAATTGCATTTTAGGCAACAACTATCTTTCATATCAAGGCATCCTTCAACACGTGTCGCACCCTATTTGCAAAATCACTACATATTGTAGTTTTAAAATTCCATTTAGGGACAAGGGTCATCGAAGTGCAATAGATATCATTCATGCATTATATTAAAATTGCATTTTAGGCAACAACTAGCTTTCACATTAAGACATCATCCAACACGAGTCGCACCCCGTTTGCAAAATAACTACATATTGTAGTTTTAAAATTCCATTTAGGGACAAGGGTCATCGAAGTGCAATAGATATCATCCATGCTTCCTATTAAAATTGCATTTTAGGCAACAACTAGCTTTCGCATTAAGACATCATGCAACATGAGTCGCACCACATTTTGCATTTGCAAAATCCATACACATTGTAGTTTTAAAATAGCATTTAGGGACTAGGGTCATCGAAGTGCAATAGATATCATCCATGCCTCATTAAAATTGTATTTTAGGCAACCACTAGCTTTCATATTAAGGCACATCCAACACGAGTCGCACCCCATTTTGCATTTGCAAAATCACTACATATTGTAGTTTTAAAATTCCATTTAAGGACAAGGGTCATCGAAGTGCAATAAATATCAACCATGCCTCATATTAAAATTGAATTTTAAGCAACAACTTTTGCATTAAGGACATCATCCAACACGAATCGCACCTCATTTTACATTTGCAAAATCACTACATACTATAGTTTTAAAATTCCATTTAGGGGCAGGGGTCATCGAAGTGCTATAGATATCATCCACGCCTCATATTAAAACACGCTCTTTTGTTTTTTCTCAAGCAGAAGATTGAATAATAATCACGAAAGAAAACAATTGGTATCTCAATATGCAAATATGTTGAATGAAAAATGAGTAAGCTAATCCATCCAACACAAGCACACTCCAATTTGCATTTGCAAAATAACTACATATTGGAGTTTTAAAAATTTATTTAGCGACTTGGGTCATCGAACTGCAATAGATACGATCCATGCCTCATTATAATTGCATTTTGGGCGATCAAGACAATCCCTTACAAAAAAACATTGAACAAATATCAATCTTATTGTCAAATTTGGAGTTAGTGGGCTCAGGTAGCCCAAACCACCCTTCATAGATAATGACAAAAATATTTCATTTTAGTGACAGCTTCACAATTAGAGTCATAAACAATTACCCACATAATCACACTACAGTTTGCATTTGCAAACCTACATTTAGGGACTAGGGTCATCACTCATCAAAACAAAATAGATACCGTTCATTCATTTTTGTCTTTATTGATACAAATCGTACGGAAATCCATCATAGTAGCAAAGAAGAAAAGAATTTATCTTTAAAAATATTGGTGTCAAATAGGGTCTCGGGACATAGCACATTTGCTCAATTAAGGTTGATGTTTTTACTCAAGCTGTCAAGCAGAAGATTGAATCTTTTGAATAGTCAAAAAAGAGAAATTAGGTATTCCAACATGAATCAATGCAAATATGTTGGAATGAAAATTCCAAAATTATCTTCACAAACCAAAATAAATAGTACCTATCAAAACATCGGCGCTAAATAGAGTCTTGGGACATAGCACATTTTCAACTATAAAGAATTTCAACAAAATGAATATCAATGACCATAAAGAAACATATAGATTTGTTAAACCGCTGGCTGTCAAAACTGCACTTACAGTTATAGAAAAGGTAGTTGAAAGTATGACAGCCTGCTATGAACGCCAATCCTATGTGTGCCGCTGCTAATCCTCAATGTCATCATTTTCGTCCTCAACAAATAATTCAAGTCAGGACAGAACAGAGAAAATAATAAATATAGTACTGCTTTTTAAAAATGTAGAGACTATTTAATTTAAGCAAGCTAACATATCAATTTGCAGAAAAAGCCACATGTGTTATGTCTAAAACCCAAGGTAATAAGAGAATGTGAGTTTTCCCATTAATTATGCAATTACTACAAAACAATTCCAAGAATTTGCATATGATGTGCCAAAATTTAGCAAAGTAACTTCGAGCTAATAAAAGAAGATTCCAAAAAACCACCTGATATCAGATTTGTCTACCATAAGCCAAAGCTCATACGAAACTGAATTGCATTTATATTTATGTAAGAATTGCATATAACACTTCTAAACAAGTTCTTATATGTTGTTCTTCTTTTGCCAAATATTTCGATTTCAATAACATAAAATGCCACGCACAGAACAAGGACTGTCAATCCTGGCCTCAAAAGTCAGAATAATTATGCAAGAAACACATGTTACTTACTACCTACATGATCGGTCATTGCATCCAGTTTGTATGATACATAACTGAGGGTGTATGTGTACTTCCTACATGA
Source organism: Trifolium dubium (assembly GCA_951804385.1). Lineage (NCBI taxonomy): Eukaryota > Viridiplantae > Streptophyta > Magnoliopsida > Fabales > Fabaceae > Trifolium > Trifolium dubium. The sequence continues at coordinate 37,679,004 of OX638067.1, forward strand.
TCAAGTGATTCAATTCATCAATTGGATTTATAATTATCGACACAAATCTAGTATTATATGACTTTGAAACCCTTATCAATAGGCTAATCCAACACGGGATGCACCCCATTTTGCATTTGCAAAATCACTACATATTGTATTGTAGTTTTAAAATTTCATCTAGGGACTAGGGTCATGCAGAAGATTGAAAAAATCAGTATCAAAACTTGTATCAACTAAAATCCGAAAATTACCAGAGCAACAAACTAAACCAATTGTCTTTCATAACAGTGCAAAATAGGGTCTCGGAACACATTTGTTCAATTAAGGTTTTTTTTCCTCGTGCAGAAGATTGAATGTTCTTGAATGAATCATCAAGAATGAGGAAAAAAATGGGTAAAATTCTATCTTTTTTGAAGCAGAAAATTGAATAATTAAAAATGAAAAAATGGGTCTTTCAAAAAAGATAATCTTTGAAAATATTGGTACCAACCAAACAGGATCCGGGGAACAAAACACGTTCTTTTGTTGTTTCTGAAACAGAAGATTGAATAAAATCAAGAATGAGAAGAATATTACCGTTGCAAACGAAAGAGGCTTATCTTTCACAGTTTGTTGATGAAAACGTTGGATGTTGAAAGATAATCCAGGGACCCAACATTCATTGATTCAAGAAACAACAGTATGAGTTTCATTCTATTCTTTGATTCTTGAAGAGACAACAACGTAAATTCTAAGCTTTGTGTTTGTTTCTAACATCTATACTTATATAAAGTATGAACTATTTTTATTCCTATTTTACCTTTAATTTCAAATTTTAAATTATTCTCATAACAACCAAATTTGAATTTTAAATTTCAAATTATTCTCATAACAATCAAATTTGAAGAAATCATCAACAAAAAAAAAATCAAATTTAAATATAAAATAATAAAAAATATGTATTACACAAACGGCTACGTTGATATCACACAATATATAATTCCGGTAATTTTTTATAATATTATATTTTATCATTTGTTTCATTTCATCCCTACAATATATAATTCCGGTAATTTTAATTTTTTTTCGGTTTGATGTGCTTATCGGAATGATTTTTCAATGTGTTTCGGTGTGATAATTTTATCAATTTTTTCAAGCGTTTATACCAGAACACTTTAAAATTTCATTCCGGTTTGTTAAAATTTGTGCTGGAACCCTTAAATATTTATACCGAAAAACTTTTACAATTGTTCTGGTATTATTTCATATTTATACCATTGGTGAATTCAGACAATATATTGATAACAATTATGCTTTGTGCAATAAAAAACAAGAACGATGAAATAATTAGGAGGGAAGAACAAGTTAATAATGGCACGGCAAGTCAGCAAGGCAACTTTTATGTTCCAATATTGTACAGCACACAAGAGTGTCGATAGTGTGCGAAAAACCCAGCTAAACAAACTAGAGATATTTATACCGGAACAAACAAGAGAAAAAAACCCAGCTAAACTTTTATCGGAACAATTGTCACCCCTTCACCCAACATATTTGTGTTCCGGTAATGTGTTCCGGGAAGAATATTTTTACAAAATGATAAACTGGAAGAATTTAGAATAATGTTTTGGTATATATTCGGACGATTCGGACGATCCGTATATTTTAACAATTGTAAAAGTTTTCCGGTATAAATATTCAAGGCTTCCGGCACAAATTTTAACAAACCGGAATGAAATTTTAAAGTGTTCTGTTATAAACGCTTGAAAAAATTGATAAAATTATTATACCGGAACACATTGAAAAATCATTCCGGTAAGCACATCAAACCGAAAAAAATTTAAAATTACCGGAACTATATATTGTAGGGATGAAATGAAACAAATGATAAACTATAATATTATAAAAAATTTAATAATAAAAAGGGCAAAATAGGATTTTCAAGTAATTTGTAGGGGTGAAGGGTTAAGTGTAGGGGTGGAAGGTTTAATTTTCTGAAGAAAGTTGTAAATAATTATTTGAATTTAATTTATATATTTTTTTTAAGGGACTAAAATGAAAAAAAAGAAATTAATGGACTGAATTGTCTAACATGTGTAATTTAAAAGCTTAATTATACATTTATTTTATGTTTTAATTTGATCTCAAACGTTTTGAATTTTTTATACTGATCAAAACATTTATTTTAAATTTTAATTTGGTCATTTCCGTCACTTTTGTCTCATGTGGTAGATGGTTTGCACATGTGGACAGACATGAGGACACTTGAAAACTTGGGCATATGGGCAAAATTGACATAAATGACTAAATTAAAATTTAAAATAAACGTTTTGGATCAATATGAAACTTTTAAAATATTTGAGACCAAATTAAAACTTAAAATAAACGTTTAGGACCAAATGTGTAATTAAACCTAATTTAAAAGACCAAAATAAAACAAAATAATTTTAAAGACTAAAATGAAACTTAAAATTAACTTAAAGGACTAAAAATATAATTTAGCCTAAAATACATTAAGTGGAATGAAAATATATTGAAGCCTAATTTCTTTGTACATTATTGCTTGTATATAAGAAATAATCCTAAAGTACAAGCAAAATTTGGTCATGAGGGGTTAAGTAGCAACATGTGTTTACATTTATTGGTGAGTAGAAAAAAAGGGTTTACATTTATTGCTTGATTTTGATTTTTTTTAATTAGCTATGCAAAATGCTAACTTTGACATTTTTTTATTATCCGTATTCCCTCCATTCTAAAATTATTGTTCTTTTAGTTTATTAGTTTTGTCCCAAAATTATTGGTTTTTCGAAAATCAATGTAAAACTAATGATAAGTTACCATTTGTATCATCACAAATGTTAAAACATTAGTTAAATATATTTTTTGGCTTAATTATATATTTAGTCTCAAATGTTTATTTTAAGTTTCAATTTGGTCTCAAACGTTTTAAAAGTTTCAAATAAGTCTCAAACTTTTATAACATTTACATTAGTTAATCATTTCTATCAAAAAATTTCTTCCCAATTTGATGTGTGTTTCTTTTCTAATTAAAATGTAATTCACATATTGAAATCCACCACCTACATTATACTTCTATAGTTTGGGAAGAAATTGGGGAATTTTTTTTTATAGAGGGGACTAATTAATGCAAATGTTATAAATGTTTGAGACTTATTTGAAACTTTTAAAACGTTTGGGACCAAATTAAAACCTAAGGTAAATGTTTGAGACTTATTTGAAACTTTTAAAACGTTTGGGATTAAATTGAAACTTAAAATAAACGTTTAGGACTAAATTGAAACTTAAAATAAACGTTTGGGACTAAATGTTTAATTAAGCCTATTTTTTTCTTTCTTAATAAAGTAATGGTCCCTTAACAAGGAGAAAAGGGTTCGACCCCACTGATAATAAAGACAAGGTTCGACTCTCACGTTGAGTATGGAGAATCTTTAAATCTCTGACCCGTCATCCCACTCTTTGAGGTATCTCCAATCTAGCAAGAGTTTGGTCACTCCGTTCGACGGTGGATACCCAGTCTTGTCTAAAAATAATAATGGCATAAGAGACTTAACTTATTAATCTTTGTTGTTTCTTAATCCACGTGCATAACTCTAAATGGACTATGTTTTAGGAGAAAGATATTGTCTATAGGATTACCGAGTAACATATCATATTTAGAGGATACCAACAATGAATTGGTCGAAATGGTAAGAATCTTGGTCCGCTTAAGCATATGGTCAGAAGTTCGATTTCTGGCTATGTGCATGCATAAAATTTAGCTGGGAGGAAAGAAACCACCTTATATGCCCAATAGGTTCTCCTATAAAAACTAGTAATCGCTAACGACGGTGAAAACTTCGTATCAATATCATGATAACAAACAAATAAACATATCTAGAGGATGATAGTGAAATGCTTCCGAGCCATGAAATCGATAGTACAACGAGAAAAAAACTACTATTAATATTTCAATAATGATTTAAACTGTCAATTTTTTTTGACAAATTTTTATTTTAAATGATACTCCCTCCGTCCCAAAACTATTGTCCTTGTTGACTTTTGAAATTTATTTTGACTGCATTTTTCTACTAATGTATAAAGACAAATATTAGCAAATAAGATCTTGTTTGATTTGTCTCAATGAATATTTTCACAATATTAAATTGTTATAATTTTTTATGAAAGAAAATTAAAGATATTAATGATTCAAATTATGCATTGGTATGCGTAAGAACAATAATTTTGAAACGGAAGTAGTAGTTATTATGAAAGAGAGGGAATTGTCTTCAATAAGTATATGAGTAATTAACTTGAAAAACACATTGTGGAATTTGAATCTTATTAAACCCTAAATTTCAGTATAATATTTTATTAAATTTTATTTATTTTACGTCTAAATTACTATAATTTCTTATAAGAAGCAGAGTAAATAATAATATCAATAAAATAAAGAGTACACTAAGCCAGAGTTGCACCGACCAGCCCCACCCGCGTGCTACAATAGGACAATCCTAAGTAGGAGTCTCCACTCTCCAATTTATGTTCATTCTCATTCTCAAATTTCACCTATAACTAAAATCTAGTACGTGTAAAGTGTAAACCACTTTCTGACTTATTAATCTTTAGATTAAATCGGTTTTTAGCTTGGAATTTAGTATGAGGGACTTGCTATCTACACAACCACATAATCATAAACTATCCCTCTAATTTATGTTAGGATAATTGTGTGGTAATGACAATACTTTTTTTTTATGTTGCTATTGTTGATTAATATTTCTAATAGTGAGTGCTTTGGCGGCACACTCTTATTTGTCTGCAATGTAGATAATTAGTTAGTACATAATAAATGTTGTACTAACCATATGTGTATTTTCTGCTACTTAATTACTCAAATGGGGGATGAACAGAAAATTGGTCAAATTTCGAGCAGCAAACTGTTAAAAATTTATGGAAGAATACCTAAATATTTCGACGCTCAAGTCCATTTTGAGTTAAAAAAATGAGAGAATATTTGAATAAGAATTGAATCCCTATGGTGTTGGTGGAGAACATCTACGGAGTAATGAATTTATTAGAACATCGAAGAGTGACCGAAACAATATTCATTAATATCAAGCTTCGGCACTATTGAATGCCATGAGGGTATTATGATTTGAGGGTTTCAAACTTATAATTACGGTTAGATTATGCAATTGGTGGAAAAAGGGTTTGCGGACTAAAAACTTTTTTTTTTTTTTGAATAATGTTATCTTAGAAACGATTTTTTTCATCATCATATCGCCCACAAAAATAGAATATACGAGACAAGAATCTAACCATATGTTGTTCCATTAATCGTTGTTAACACAAAGGGGCAGTGAAAACCACAATTCAAATGTGTTGGTAATCTATACAGAACAAAGTTATGATTTCAATGTCAAACATACCTAGCAATGACAAAGTATTTAAAGATGGTTTAGCAAAAGTTGAATGTAAATTACCAGATCTTAAATTAATAGTCGAGATTAAATAATGCATATAACTGTATGAATTTTTTTAAATGTGATGAATTCAAATCCAAAATTCATTGGCTTGCTTGAGATGGCAAAGTGACATCTTTCCCATTGTACCTAGAAATAGATTTGATTCAGTCGTTAGTTACTTAGTGATGATGAAAATGAAACAATTTGAGATTCCATTTCATTTTTAAAATTTTGGTACAATAATACAAATCATTTTAATTATTTCTATTCAACGAGTTAGATCAATGTACTATAATAACTGACAATTATTGACCAATGTAATTTATTTCAATACATTTTTTTAAGTACGTAGACAAAATGACTTAGAAATTCACACACAAAGTAGAAGTATCAGAGTTTGATTCCGGTTATAACGTCCTTCGTCCGACCTAAAATTTTTAATATTTTCTATCAGTTAAATTAGAAATTGTGGAAATTGCAATACTTATTCCTTAAAGTTATTTTTTATAATTAATCAACCAGAATATTCACCACATAGGTACAAAAATACTTAATAAACAAGTTCTACTTCATCAACTAATTTAAATAATCACCTTTCAAAAAAAACTAATTTAAATAATCAGCCAAAAAGCAAGCATAACAATATTATATATAACTTTTGCACAGTTCACAACCCATCACAAACTTATAGGAATCTCCATAGCATGTAACAAGGGAATCCACTTCCTCTAAATGTACCTAATTTTATGCATTAGTGATTAACAATTTTTTAATTAAAGTAAACCCTTAAAAATTTAGTTCCACCATATTCAACTATATATAAGCTATCTAATTAACTTCCACACAACTTCAAAACCATCTGAAATTACTACAATTTTCTTTGCTAAATACTGTGCTTAAAGAATGAAGAGAAACATAAAATTTTCACTACACTTTTTCATGTCTTTGTTAATGTTTATCTTTGTCACATTCTATATGGTTTCTGTTGATGCAAAGAAGATTAACATGAAGAAAAAACTTCACAAACATCACAAAGAAACACATCCTCTTCCTCATTATGATCCTCATCCAATCCAAGTAAACACTTTTGATATTATGTCTTTTGGTGCAAAGGGCAATGGAGTTTCTGATGATTCAGAGGTAATCAAAAGCATTCTGAATTAAAAGATTAATATGATTTTCAATTACTATAAGTATAACCTATGAAGCACGAACACAGACAAGACACGACACGGAAACTGACACATTGACATTAATAAAAATTTGAGAAAATGATATAAGTCAATGTAATCATAAGTGTCGTGTCGGTATAAAAATGAACTTCAAAAGCATATAACTTGAGGAGTGTTTGTGCTTCATAGACTATAATGTATTAATGTTCATCATATAAAATGAGCTTCAAAAGCATATAATTGATAATGTTGATTAAGCAGGCATTTCTAGCTGCATGGAAATGTGCATGCAAAGTTTCTGGTGGAATAATCAAAGTTCCAGCAAAATTCAACTTCCTTATTAAGCCTATAACTTTACAAGGCCCTTGTATGCTTGATCTTACTCTTCAGGTTTACTTTCATTTACTCTTTTTTGTATTGTGTTTACATCCGTCTCAGAATAGTAGTATACAACAGTTTTTTAAAATCCGAATTGGACACCAAACCAGCAAGACATCAGGATCATAGGGCAACTGCCTTAAATCACTTAAATTTAGACAAGTCGGTTTAAGGTTCAACTAGTTGAACAGTCCAGTTCGGTTTTTGAAACACTAGTTTACAGAAATTGCAGAGTAAAAAGTTATATATAAACAAAATATATTAATATGATTAAACATGTTTTTAGCCTCTGCTGAGTTTATGCTTTTAGTCCTTGAATAGAAAATCATTATTGACCTTTTCGGAATGACTTTTTAATTAATCTGTCATGAATCTTAACTTTTAGCAACATGACTAAACAGAAATACATGACATTATTGTTTGTGCAAATTGAATTATGACAGATAGATGGAACAATATTGGCTCCTTCTGAAGTATCTTCATGGCCAAAATCAAGTTTGTTTCAATGGATAAATTTCAAATGGGTGCAAAACTTTACTATCAAAGGCTATGGCACTATTGATGGTAAAGGCTCTAACTGGTGGAGCTCCTCACAACTTTATAATATACAGGTAAAAGTTAAGCTACGGAAAACATATTCAAGTATATCTAAGATAAATTTCTTAGAATTTTCAAAACAAAGTCTCATTTTATAATCACAATTTCTTGCAGAAAAAAACTCACTCTAAACAAATTCCAAGCATGAAGCCAACTGTAAGATTTTCCTTTTATTCCCTTAAAAACTTACATAATTCTTTTGTAATTTTGTTTTGAGGCTCGTTTGAATCGGCTTATTTGAGTTTATCTACTGAGAACTGACATAAGTACTTGTGAAATGTTCACGAGAGCTTATAAAACCAACTTATGACATATTTAAAAGCAATTTTGAACTTGTTTTCATAAGCTCTCCAGAATAGCTTATGAATACATTTCAAAATTATTTACAACAGAAATAACTTATATAGAAGTATTTATGTTATTTAATTAAGTTGTTTATTCAAACATGGTCTAGTTTAATATTTTCTCATTACTCTTGTTTGACACTTTTTATATCCAGGCTATGAGATTCTACTCTTGCAACCTTATAAAGGTTAGAGATATCAAAATTATAAACAGTCCTCTATGCCATCTTAAATTTGACAACTCAAAGGGAATCAAAGTTGATAATATTACAATATCTTCCCCTGAAAATAGCCCAAACACTGATGGAATTCACTTGCAAAATACACATGATGTAGAAATTCAACATTCTAATATTGCAACTGGTAAGACATGCATTAAATCAACTAATTTATTTTATACTACTATACTGTCTATGTAGCACCGACATTAATTCAGATCGAAGACGTGTCTGATGTCCGACATTGACAAAACTTTGACACGCGTGATTACGTCTAATTGCATCTATTTTTTAAAATTATTATCGGCAGCAAGTGTTGATGTCATATCATGTCTGATATCATTATTTCATAGATTAGTTATAAAGCACTAACACAAACACGAACACCAGACACAACATTGATAGTGACACGTCGACATCAACAATAAATTGATAAAATGACTTAACTCAATGTAATTATATGTATTGGTGTTGGGTTGGTGTTAGCCACCGACATGTATCCGATACTGGAACACGCCTAGTCCGATTCCCAAGATTGTCATAGTAGATTAGTGTAAATTCCATTTCTACCTGAAAAAAGTAGAATCTAGTAAATTGTTAAATCATAGCTACTTAGCTAGCTAGTATATGGTGCATTGTCCACTTAGAATTGGTGACCTTAAAATTAACAAAGAATGATTGTTGAAAAATACCCTTTTACAAGTTTAAACGGTTAACTGTCAAAGCAACTAACTTTTGAAACGTGCAGCTTATAAAAAGTTAAACTAACTTCAACTTTTTTAACATTATGCGCATCATAGTACATATATTAAATTTATCTTCTTATCAGAAGCTTATAATATTTACACTTTTTAATATTTTATTTTCTTATCAGGAGATGACTGTGTGTCCATCCAAACTGGTTGTTCTAATATTCATGTCCACCACATTAAATGTGGCCCTGGTCATGGCATAAGGTAATAAAAAAAATTAATACTACATTTTAGCTAGCTAGTACAAATTGGCATTACTCATTAGTTGTATTGTAATACAAATCACTGATCATTATACAAAGTTATTTTGCTAATATATAGTTTAGGAGGATTAGGAAAAGACAAAAGTGTGGCATGCGTCTCTGACATTGTTGTTGAGGATATTTCTATGAAAAATACTCTATATGGAGCAAGGATCAAAACATGGCAGGTAAGAATCTAATTACTTGCACAACAAACCTGATTAATATACTTAATTTATTTTAAGGCTTCACTTTAATATGTTAAAATTTTGAAGTTTTAAAAGTTAAACACTTTAACCCTTTTTGTTAATTTTACATTTGAGTATGTCAAATATTTTTTGTTTGACATTACATTTTACTGATTAGGCACCTGACTCAACAAAAAACTGTCAAATATGAAACTCGTCTTTAACTCTGTGACTAAATTTAGAAACGTGGGAATTAGAGACATATTTCATTTTTCCGTCTCTAATTAATTTGGTTGCTAATTTTATTTTTTCCTAGCAGTATATATATATATGATTTCATTGACATTAATTTGAGTAATTTTGATGTCTATATAGGGTGGCAATGGTATGGTTAAAAATGTAACATTTTCAAGAATCAAAGTCTATGATGTTATGTATCCAATAATGATAGATCAATACTATTGTGACAAACAAATATGCAAGAACCAAACAGGAACAGTGGTAATTTCTGGTGTTAAATTTGATCAAATAAGTGGGAGTTATTCAGTGCAGCCAGTCCATCTAGCTTGCAGCAACACCATACCATGCACAGATGTTGATTTAACTGACATTCAGTTAAGGCCTTCCCTTAAATATAGAGGTTATCAACAAGCTATGTGTTGGAATTCTTATGGAAAATCACAAGGTCAATTGGTTCCTTCAAGTATTGATTATTGTTTGAGAAGTGGTGGTGGGTTAAGTAAGAGGATTGCAAAGTCACATGATAGTGTGTGTTATAATGTTTAATTAGTTTTGTGTTATGTTATTGCAGCTTACCTTCTCCAAATGCTTTTTAACTTTGTGGAGGTGATTGTGGTGTAAATTTTAATTTGTTTTCCTTTCGTCTTAAAATTTGGGTTGGATTTAATTTAGATATATAAAATTTGTTTGTAAGACGAGAATTGTCCCTAGTTCTAAGTTATCAATATGTCTTCATTTGATTTCTTATTCAATGTGAGATTATTAACACACACCCAACACCATTGGGTTTGCTACATGGCGTAGATATTATGGTAGTGAATGTTTATAAAACTTGATAGATGATAAACAAAATCTTAGTGTAGTATCTAATATAATCTTAGAATTTGAATTGAATATACCTGTAATACAGACTTGTAAGGTGAGAATTATCTCATCCTATCAAGGCCGACCAAAAGGAGGTACATCCAACCTCTCGTTATGACCTTCAATATATTGAGGCAAATTTGATTAATCCTATGATATTCGAAAAAATTGTAGTGTGCATGGTTGAACACTTCAATGAAAGCTTGAAATCTTATACTACCTCCGTCCTAAAATTATTGTCTTTACGCATATCAATACATAATTTGAATCATTAATATCTTTAATTTTCTTTGATGAAAATTTTTTTTTTTTTTTTTTTTTTTTTTTTTTATTTTTTTTTTTACATATGAATAGAAGGTAATCGGCTAACAAGCTGCGCCGCTACCCCTTTTTGGATTGCAAAACTCATTCTTTTAAAAACAACATCCATAGACCTAGGAGAAACAATGTTGCTATGCATGACCTTTTGAACTCTATTTAAAAGATCTACAGCCTCTGGAGCTAGAAAACCAAAAGTGTCAAATGCAAATGGTATAAAAGCATGTTGATTATCCGAACATGCTTTTCCGTGTTTAGCAACTTTGCTTGAAGCAGCTTTGAGGGCCGCTTGTCCCACAATGAAATCGTGAGTCCTCAATCCTACAAGTGGAGAAACCCCAGTCAAGTCTACGCACGCATGTTTTCCTCCGACCCATCCATACACCAAAATGTCTGCTGGCCTAAGTGTCGATCTTCCTTCTTGTGGGTCAGTTAAAAAGTTCACAGGCGCCTCTTTCTTTACCGATACTCCCGCCCGTCTAAATATATCATAAAGGACATCTCTCACAAAGTCATGCCTATATTTGAAGCCTGGAAGTTCCTTACAATGAACTGCATGTTCCCCGAATGAGTCCAAACACGCCTTACGACAAACTGGACACACTTCATCAATAGGAAATAAAGGAATCATGAGGCGATATCGTAGGATGGTACGATACTCTACCGGCGACATATGCTGGCCTAACCCATCAATGGGGATAGCTAAAAGAAAATCCTGAGCATGAGCAGCCCGCAAACACCCAAAAACTGCTTTCTGTCTTGGTGTCATGTCGAAGGTGACTTCCATGTCCTGAACAATTTTTCTAAACAGAGCACTCGCCAAAACATGTTGAGGTTTAGGGGGGACGGTGTCCTTGCTAGTGAAACTGCTAACATCAAAAGTCGGAATCGTATCATGAAACACATTCAAAGCGTGCTCAAAATCAGAGTCCATACCACATACTCCGCTGTCTCTCAAAATATGATCCTGCAATACCCAAGACTGGGCCCTAGAAGCAACAAAAGCATATGAGGCGGCCTCTACTGCTGAGTATAAACCTAACCCTCCAGCTTTAATTGGTAAAGATGCCAACCTCCATTGAAAGTCCCCAAAATAAGGTCCTCCACCAACCACAATATCTTCAATTGAGACGAATCAAATAAGATCTTTTTTTTGAAAGTTCGGTATCCGGCCTAAGGACCGACTAATCCGAAGGGATCAATCTCACCGCCCACTTGCGGGGACTCCATTTAAAGCCAGAGTTTTTTACTCTGTATGGACTTAGCCCACCGAAATCAAACAAGATTTTATTTGCTAATATTTATCTTTATACATTAGTAAAAAAATGCGGTCAAAATAAATTTCAAAAGTCAACAGAGACAATAGTTTTGGGACGGAGGGAGTAGAGTATTACACTACTACAATTTTGGTTTATAATAACGCCCATTTAATAGCGGCCTTTTGTTAATCACTATTAAAACATCACACAGATGCCTACAATGGCTCTTTGTTTGCGGGCGCTATTATAGGTTAACTAACAAATAAATAAAAAATTAGATAGAGAGTTTAATAGCTCTTAAAACGCATGCGCTATTATTTGAAGCTCTTTGAACAGCGCTTCTGTTATAGCCATAATTGTTAGATAGCGCTTCTCTAAAAACGCTATTATAAGTAAGAACAAAATTTATTAAAAAAACAAGACGCAAAATGAATTTTTTGTTCATGAAAGTTCAATATAGCAACGGCGGATTCCTCGGTCCATTGACGTGCTTCTTCTCCTGTTTGAAACTTCTGGTAAGTGAGTCCTAAACCCTTCTTCAGTTTATAATTGATGTTTTGAAGTTTACGGATTTAGAAGTTTATGGGGTTATGAATTTAGAGTGAAAGGGTTTAGATTTTTGTATGAATGTGAATTTGTTTTCTCCAGTTTTGAATTTTATGGGTTAAGAAATATGAATTTAGAATCAAAGGGTTAAACTTTGATATGATTTTGTTATGGGTATGAAATTGTTGTCTTCTGTTTTGAAATTGAACTGTTGGATTTGGAGGAGGACCATAAGTGTTGAATTTTTTGCAAAAAATTATATGTTTTGTCATTGCTTCTTCAGTGCTTAGTGTGCTATAATAACTAACTCTATGTTTAATTGTTTTCATGACTTATACATCAAGGAGAATTTGTATTAGGTAATCTAAAAGTTGAATAGACATTTCAATGGTGGAATTTACCTAGTTATTAATTTTCCTTCTTTATCAATTTTAGATTTTAATCTTCAATTTTGAAACCATGACAAACTTTTGAAAATGTGTCTGAGATTTCTCGTCCTGTACTTAATAGGAATTGTTGCAGAATGTCATCTGTATAGGGTCGTTTAAATGTCGACTTTATTCCAACTGACTTGTAGTAATAATAAGAATATCAGTCTCATGTATGAATCACTCATGTGATTATGTCGAGTTCTGCATGTTCCATAACTGAAACACAATTCCCCTTTAGATCTTAGGTCGACTCGGTTCCCAGCTCTATTGTTGTCAAAATCGCGAGTAAAATCGTAAAATCCATGAATTTTGCGATTTTGCTCACTTAAAACGATTAAAATCCTGAGTAAAATCCTAAATTAAGTAAAATCCTAGTAAAATCGCACAGAATCGCAAAATCCCAGTAAAATCTGCGATTCTGAAGGGATTTTACCGATTTTGACTTGTTTTTTTGGATAATGTTTAATTGGATCAAAATTGATCCGTTTAATGTTTTGACCCGGTTTAAAAGGTAAAATTATCATTTTTATATAATATTTCACGTTTTGACGTCCGTTTCTGACCGAAAGTATCTTTATTTTGTTATCATGTTATGTTAAATGCTCTATATTTCGGCTTTACCTAGTGATTTGCATTAGCATATATAGGCTATAAATATTTTGTTATTCAAGTAGATGGCGCTTTAGTGATTTTTATTAGGATATAGACTTTAAGTATATAACGCTTTAGTGATTTATCATCTAGTATTTCATTATTTTGAGTACATGCACTTTAAAATATATATTTAATATTATTATATATTTATATGAGTAGAATTCATCGATTTTGGTTGTGATTCTCGATTTTGCGATCTTGCATTCCCCTTTCGATTCAACAAAACTAATTGAGTAGAATCCATCGATTTTGATTGCGATTTACGATTTTGCGATCTTGTTATCCTCTTTCGATTTTAAGCAAACTCGCGATTCTGACAACCTTGCCCAGCTCCTTAAATCAATTTCAACCCACCTAAACGCTTACTCCAATCGAGTTAATATACGTTTAAATCCAAACATATTCCATTCCAGCTCCCTAAGTGTACTAAACTCAGATGCATGCTGTGAACAATTCATTTTATTATTGGATTCTTTAGGAACAATGATCTCTCCAACCCCTATTGAAACTTAAATTATATTGTTGTTATCAACCTTTTCTTCGGCATGGTAGTGAAGGGTACGAATGTTGCCACTAACTCTCCGCTCCTGATCAATAGGATCAGCTGCCATCTGTCCTTGGTGATTAACCGATTTTGTCTCATTATGATCGTCCTTTCTTGCATACGTCGCAGTTATACAGAAAGATATCTCCATGCTGCTGCCTTTTTATTGTTTTTCATGAATGTCACTGCCTTTAATAACTTGTATAGGTGATCACGAGTTTAGGCTGGTTGTTTTGTTTCGGTTTGCAGGTCGAGTGGGGTAGTGTTAGTGGCCTTCATTTTGGTGATTGTTGTTTTGCTGCTATTTGGTATTTGCTGTTTTATTGTTCTGTTGTTTTGGTAGACTGTTGTGTTTCATTTTGGTAGTTTTGCTTGTATGGGGCAGGGTGTTTGCTGCTATATGTCGACTTGATAGTTTTTTTTTTTTTTGATAGGCAAATGTTAGTTGTTAGTATATTATACATGTTAGTTGCTATATGTCGACTTGATAGTTGTATGTTAGAGGAGGATGTTATTATAGTTAATTTCTAACTACTATATTCCAATAGCCCCACAAACTCAAAGTAATTAAGAGTATTCTTAATATGAGTTTGATTACAAAGTGAAAGCATTATCTAGCTAGGAACAAACTCCAACTGATTTCTAACTACTAACTAACTCTATGTTATCTTTTATATTCTAATATGATTCTTAGGACCTATGGATCGAAAATAGATGTCTGCCAATCGAATGTCAAAAGAATATAGAGATGGAGTGAAAGAGTTTGTTAGGTTTGCCGTTGCTCATGCAAAACACAAAGACAACACGAAAACCATATGCCCTTGCCTGAATTGTTGTTATAAAGATGATAAAGATGTTAGTGTAGACGATTTGGAAGATCATTTAATATGGAATGGAATTGATAAAAGTTATACATGTTGGACAATGCACGGGGAAAAAAATCAAAGTCCACTAATTTGAAGAGCAATGTGAGGGATACATCAAATGTTTTCGAAAGAGATACATACTAGCTTGGATCATATCCATGATTTTGTTGGTGTTTAATTTTCATTTTAGTTTATGTCTTAAATGTCAGTCTTTAATTTCATATTATTGTAAGAATTTTGTTGGTGTTTAATTTACATTTTAATTTATTTCTTTAATGTTAGTCTTTAAATTTCATATTATATCCGTAAGAATTATGTTGTTGTTTTTGCTATCTGGTATCAATATGCATGTTAGTATTTTTAGTTTTTGTGCTATCAGTGTATCTGAATTCTAAGATTGAGATGTATAAAATATGAATTACACCAAACAAGAGGATTTCATTGGGCCAAGTATGATTGGATTACTAATATGGGCCTGGGGGCCTGGACAAAGTAATGAAAATTAAACCTTCCACCCCTACATTTAATCTCTTACCCTTACAAATTACTTAAAAATTCTATTTTGCCCTTTTTATTATTAAATTTTTTATAATATTATATTTTATCATTTGTTTCACCCTTACAATATATTATTCCGGTAATTTTAATTTTTTTTCCAGTTTGATGTGCTTATCGGAACAATTTTTCAATGTGTTCCGGTGTGATAATTTTATCAATTTTTTCAAGCATTTATAACGGAACACTTGAAAATTTTGTTCCAGTTTATTAAAATTCGTACCGGAACACTTCAATATTTATACCAGAAAACTTTTAAAATTGTTCCAGTATTGCGAATAGTTTCTACAGTAATTAGAAATTATTCCAGTAGAGAAATTGTTCCGGTATTTAGTGGCTCCGTGGGCAACTCCATATGGCATATGTACCTTTAGTGTTATTTTCCTATCGAAACAATTTCTAATTAGCAATACCGGAACAATTTTAAAAGTTTTCCGGTATAAATTTTCAAGTATTCCGATACGAATTTTAATAAACTAGAATAAAATTTTCAAGTGTTCCGGTATGAATGTTTGAAAAAATTGATAAAATTATCACACCGGAACACATTGAAAAATTGTTCCGGTAAGCACATCAAATTGAAAAAATAAAATAAAATTACCAGAACAATATATTGTAGGGGTGAAACAAATGATAAAATATAATATTGTAAAAAATTTAATAAATAAAAAGGGCAGAATATGATTTTCAAGTAATTTGTAGAGATGAGGGGTTAAGTGTAAGGGTGGAAGATTTAATTTTCCAAAGTAATTGTCATATTTATCTTTATGTTCTCATTTTATGATTAACAATTATGATTTATCAATCAAATTAAATAAATAATTTTGTTCTTTAATTACTTATTAAACTAAATAATATTTTAATGTCTTTAATTTAGTTGATTATTTCCTAAATTTTGTTGTTGTTGTTGTTCCTAAAGTTTTCATTCAACAATATCAATCATTATACAGCAGTATTTTTTTATCATTTAAAAAGAAATCTCATGCCAATTAAACAAGCATTTACTATTTTGTGATAATAAAAGTTTCAAATACTCATTTTTTTATATTTTTTATTTTAAAATTTTAATTACTACTCGTGTTTTTTTTACAATAAAAAAAAATTGGCTACTCGTGTTTTAATTACTTTTAAATTGGCTTAGCTTGTATGTGTTTAATGTTAATTATTGTTATATTCACAAACATCTCGTACACATCTGAGATTAATGGTGTTACCATTCAATTACTATTGGTAATTGCTCTTTTCACGTTGCATTTGTCAGAAATTTTTTAGTTCTTAGAAACACATCTTTCAAAAGTCCAAACTCTATAGAAGATATATTTTGGTAAAAAAAAAAAAAAGTTATCGGAAGATATCTTTCGCATTGTATTTTAACCTATGTGAACTACAGGAGGAGATGACCAATCACCATATATAACTATTTATAGTTTATCATATTGAATTAACAATTAAGTACCCAAAAAAATTAACAATTCAATTATACTTTGTACGATATATTGTGTAAGGTGCATTTGATCTGCTAAAAAACAGAGGATTGAACAAAACAATTTCTGCTGTACTGTGTTTGATTTGAAAACTATCACTCGAACTGGACAAATTGGGGCTCAAGAGACTGAACAAAATCAAATATTCTTGTCCTCCACTGAACCATAAGACAACTTTTTGTCATCAGCACAACTTTTCTAAATCACCAAAATAACATTTTCTCCATCAAACATTATACAAGACAAAATTTGTTTAGTACCGTAAATATTTGTCTTGTGTTGTCCTGCCTTGTACCGTTCTATCAAGTACTTTTATTTTGCAGATCAAACGGACCCGTAGCTTAGGCTTTTGTTCTTCTTCCCGTGATACTCACACAGACAAAATACAAAAAAATATAACTAATAGAATTTGATTTCATTTATTTTTATATATTTTTAAATCTATAGATATTATTTTCAAGAGAATTGATTTTGCAATGTAAAAAGAAGCAACAGTGTAATTTGTTATCCGTTTATTTTTCATTCATGTGTAATTAACTTTTATATATAACTATGTTTAAATTGCTATCTAAATTTTTTTATCCAACATTTTTTTTTTGAATCAATTTTTCTTAATTAAATTTTTTTATCCAACATCTCGGAACAACTTTTTGCTAAAAAGATTGGTTTTACATTTTTGTGCATGTGTGTGGGTTATAAAAGCACATCATTAATCATAATTATTTGTTCCCATAACTAACAATTTAAAGACCTTACCATATAAACTAGTATATATATGTAAATAGTTTGAGAAACATCATCATGATGTAAATGATGATGTATACAGTAATACAAAGACATATGGCCCAAGAGATGATGCTAGCATGCAATATATGTACCACATGTTTAAAATAAGTGAAATGCTACGAAATGCTACGTTATAATAGATAAGTCATAATGTATCGGTACAATAGAAGATTTAACTAATAAAAAAATATTTTTTGTTTACATCATTATTTTTATATTATATCTTAAAAATTAATTGTTACTGCATGTCAAATATTATCCAACATATCAAGTAATTATTGGTCAATACATTTTATTATAACAGTACATGATGATTTATCTATTGTATCGTATCAACACCCTTAAAATAAAGCTGAAAGAAACATTATTTCCTTAGGTCCGTTTGGTTAGAAAGAAAGAAAGTAGGAAAGAAGGAAAACACGGAAACCAAAACATGTATTTGAACTATTTTATAATCCAAATACATCACTTGAATTCCGTGTTTTCCTTCCAACTTTCTTTCCTTCTAACCAAACGGACCCTGGTTGGAAGGAAAGAAAGTAGAAAGGAAGGAAAACACGGAAACCAATGTATGTATTTGAACTATTTTATAATTTAAATACATCTCTCGAATTTCGTGTTTTTCTTCCTTCCTACTTTCTTTCATTCAAACCAAACCATAAAATTCCACACTCTCAAATCATGTTTATGCAAACATTGTTTAGCATATGGTTCACAAATCAAAACATTTTCAATTGTCATGTTTCATACCTTTTCTTTGAAACATTCATACCCTTTTAGGAATTACTACTTGTGTTTTCATTTTGAACATGGAATGTTGGTCATGACACTTAAAAGCTCATTAGACATAATCATTGCCTAGCATCACCATTCCATGCTTCCAAATTCTTAATATATTTCTATTTGGACCTATTTTTCTTTAACCTTTTGGCGTTTTAATATTATACTATACACAAACTTGTAGAGAATAGATAAGTAGCATTATTTTAGAGAGAGATCCATCATTTAAATTCTAACACCTAGCTTTTCATGATTCTATTCTCTTCTTTTTATAACCACTTTGCCAATATCCCACTTTTTAAATTCCTAATGTTAGAGGCCTTAATTTGATGCTATTCTCTAGCATGCATGGAATATAATTGCTATATTGAAAGGAATGAGAGAACATGTAATAAAATGTTACTTTTATGTATAAGATATAAGGTCTAAGGCTCCAAGATAAGATATATTCTCTTTGTTTTGGTTCATATACACAACTTGTGATCTGCTTGATAGCTTATTGTATGGAAGAAATTAAATGCTGAAATTTCTTGGCTATCATTATACTATATATAGCTCTTCAATTTAAAGGCTAAGAAGCGAATAAACTTGACGGCGAAGTAAAGGATAAAGAAAATCTTTCATTCAAATCTATGCAACTTGTTCTAAAATATTACACTCTCTAATGCATTTTATATTTTTAGTGAAATCATAATTATTTGAAGAATATGTTTCTTTCAGACTTTTAATAAGCCCCACAAGCTTATTAACAAGAGCTAGCAGCTTATAAGGACTTTTTTGTTATTATATTATAGTAATAAAATAATTGACAATAATTAATCACAGTCAAAAAAACTATTGGGTATTCAAAGTGAAGTTTTTACTCTCAAGAGTCATATATTGAGCTTCTAACCATTTGGTTAAAAGATTCAAATCTAAATATGTGGTTAGGAGTTCGATTTTTGGCTCATGCTTATGGAAAAGAATTTGGTTGAGAGAAAAGAACTCACCTTGGGTGTTTCACAGATTTTTCGATAGAGATTAGTCATCGCTATCAACGGTGAAAACATCGTATCTATATCATGGTAATCAGAAAAACAAAAAATTCAAACTCCTTACCGGTGTAATTCATAATTGATCATTAAATAACATATTTCTTCGTAATTAAAAAACACAATAAATATATGTATATTTTAACAACTAAAAATTATGATTAAAAAGACATTTAAAATCGTGGATAATTGTCGTATGAGTTGATTGTTAATGAATTTTGTCAATTTGTTATACTTATTAATCATCCACTAAACTTTTTTTCGACTCAATCATCCACTAAACTTGCTTATCAAAAAATAAATCATCCACTAAACTTAATTAACCATCAAATTGATGTCAATTTATTTGTAAACATAGCATATCTCTTTATAAAATTGATACTCTCCAAATTCCAAAATACTAAGTCTTGACAAACATATTCACATATATATAACTAAATGTGCCACTCCCTTTTTGAGATATCTAGGAATTAAGTCATGAAAACTTTATTCTTGAGTTGTGGTGAATGTTACATCTAATTATTGTTATTGTTTGCAAAATATGGTCAAATGGCTTTAGGGGTTATATGGGTCTTAGCTGACCTTAAATTGTGGTTAAACTTTTTGGAATGACCTGTAATAGCTACTTGTCAAGCCAATGTTGTCCTCTGTTTTAGACAATTTGTCTCACGGTTCGGGTCATTGGGGACATATCTCAAAGCTCTTTTCTGCTTTGCTTTTTCAGTTCTATGACCATTTTGGATCTTTATATTAGTGTTAGTTACCGTTTTTCAACTAATTTTATTACAGTTTTGGTGTATATATTGGTTGAAGGACAAAATCATTTAAAAGTCCCATGCAGTTTTTACTAATCTTTCATTGAATTTGAGACACATCAAATAATGAGACAACTTAAATAAGGATTTAAAGTTACTTCATACTTAAGGTGATAATCACATCCTTAACACTTTATTAAGGAAGAATGAACCTCAACCGCACAACGCATATGTTCAATTTATTATTTTTACTTTGTCAATTTAATACATTTTAGGAACAAAACAATTTTTATTATATTTTACTCATATGCTGTCTTCAATTATACATGCCACTAATTAAGTGATTGAACTCGAGTGGTATAATTTCCACCAAAAAATAAATTTTTCAAGATAAGCCAAATTTAAGTTATTGTGAAAAGAAAATTAGTCAGATTTTACTTACTTTTAAATCGAACTTTAAATTACACCAATCTCTTTTCTCATGTGAATTAGAGAATGAAAAGAAAACAACATAAAATTATACGTGCAATTTTAAGTACAACTCATATGAAAAAATAGACTACAAAGATATTTATGCCCTATTTGCAAAAAAAAAAAATATTATCACATGAATTTTTTATCATATAAACTTATGAAATATAAATTTAAAATCTGACATTTTCAAACAGAGTCTTCATATATATGCATATTCGAATGGAGGATTGTTACTTTAGCAACTAAAAGGGCTCCAATTGGGTGCCCTTAATTTTCATGGTACTAATAAACAGTGAAGTGATGTGAAATTCATTCAACCACATGTAATGTTAATCTAGAGTCAATGCAATCCACCAAGCTGCAAATAATAATTTGATAAAAGAGAAACTTTGACTCCCACTCTAAAATGCCACACAAAGTGGCTCCCAAATTTCTCTTTTTCCATATACCTAAATTTTAATCTCACATCTTCAACTATTAGTAGGAAACATCATCATCATATACTTAGGCCCCCCCAAATTTTCAATTAGAATATTGCATAAAATAATTTCATAAGAATATAATGGATTGAAAAGTCCACTTATGTAGCACCTTATATGGAATGAATTGAATGAAGAAGAATTTTGATGTAACTTATAAAATTAGTTTTCTTATAGTTAGCTTATGGAATATGTTAATGTCAATGTTTGCATGATACACTAGTTAATATATTATCACCAATAAAAAAACTAAGAAATTAATTAATACTGCAAGATAATATTACTTGTAGCCTAAGAATTCTCAAGAGATGATGTGAATATATACTAATGTAATGAAATTTCATCATTTGTAATAAACAAACTCACACACGTTCTTCTCTGACAAAATGTGTAGTCAATAACCATTCATATAAAAAGTAATTCAGCTCCTATGTAGCATGCATATCCATTTCTGCTTATTTTTGGTCTGTAAGTGGCAAACACACTACACTATGAGATTTTAAGTTTGAATCTGGTTGAAATCGTTCGGCATAATAATATCAGCATTGTCATTGTCAGTTGATCTAAGGCTTATGGACTTTAACGTTGCTAATTTAGAATTCACTTCCATTTTTTGTTTTGACTAATAAAAGTTGTTCCATTTTTTTTGACTAATAAAAATTGTTCTATTTATCTAATTGGGAACTATTACATCATTCTGTTAATTTTCAGCATATGTTTTTGTTTTTGTTTCCTTACAAAGTGCTGATAACCTATGGCAGACTTTAGTGACCACCCTTTTTGATGTTAACACTTTCTCATGGCTTTGTAATCATAAATCTCTCTTTCATACACACACAAGTCACAACCAACAATGATCAGTAAGAAAAAACCCATTGGTTACACCATGGATTTAGATTGTGTTTAATACGACTACATACTTACGCGTCGATTAACATTTTGATTTGTTTTAAATGAGGAATTTAAAATTTCGACCATTTAATCTTAATCAGACTATCGAGATCGATGTGGTCGACTGTATGAAGTCATTGAATTATGTCTTACATCATGGTTGCTATACTATAGCTTTCTTAAATTAATGTAATGATTAAGTTTCGCACCTCTCTCCATCTCTTTTCAACATTCCATCTATTAAGATAAGGATTAATTGATAATTCACCATCTTATTAATACATGAAAACCATAGTTATAGTGAGTGACAAGTGACAACTTTTAAGGCATTACCAATTAGGGAACTATCATAATAATAAAACTACCATAATAAATTATAGTTGTGCAAAAGGTCATTGTTGATAAAAAAAAAATGCAAGCTATATATAAATTAAAGTTAACCCTTTATTTGAAAATTTACCTTCATTCAAACAACATATATATGGTGATTAAAAAAGAAAACATATATTTTTGGCCTTTTGTGTTTGTTTGCAGTTGCATGCTATCCAAAGCATACCATGAATATGATCCTTTTTTTTTTTTTTTTTGACTGAACCATGAATATGATCCTTGACATCAACTAATTTGTACATAAAGTACATTACTGAATATTTCTGAATATTGTAAGAGACATGAATTTCTGGTTTCACTAAGATTATGTAATTTATTTATTTGTTTATGCTGGCCAACTAGCTGTAATGAGAGTGACCCACATGGGACCAGATTCTCTTCATGTTTTCTATTTTTTAGTACACACTAATGTATTATCTGCAATTCTACATACAACTGTAGATATTAATTCATCAAAATAATTGAGATTCATATTTATGGGACACTACTCAACAAATATTTTTCATACGAACAAGTCAAAAATCGAATTTCGAAGTAGTAGTTTGTAGAAATAAATATTTGTTACTTGTGTCACATGTTATCGCTTATGTTTCTATTTTTAATCCTATGAGAAGTTAGAAAATTAATTAGATACATTAAAAAATTGTGAGCTAGAAATAAAGGGTCTGCTGGCAAAATGGTAGGCATCATTAGATGAACCCAAAAAAGAGAAACACAGTGAAATAAAGGCAACTTTAGCTTTGTTGCTCTCATAATTAAGCCTTCTCACAGAGTTTGTGTACTATATGCATCTTTATACATATTCACAATGTATTGCTGATTTGCTGGTACTAATCATTTTGATTGTAAATATAGGTTATACATGTAAAAAAAGTGATGCCTAAGTTAGTTAAGTTTTACTCAAATCAAATATTTGATGTCTAATTGCATTCAATTGCTATGCATGCCTTCTTCTTATGGTGTTTTGTAACATCATAATCAAGATACTCCAAGGTTGGTAGTATCATTATTCACTTTAAGATTAAGATAAGTGGAAATTAATTAAATTATTAAGAACTTAATCCTGTCATAAAATAGAAAATCAAAACATGATCAAAATAATAATGGATAACTTTGATTCAAATATATTTTGTAATCAAAGACTATGTATTAAAAGAGCTCAATTGACGAGAAAATATTTGTACTTAGTTAGTCTATTTATACATAAGTTTGATTAAATATGTTCAAATGAAATTGACTTTTAAATAAATAAACCGACCAATCAGATTTTTGAAAAGATTTGACTCAGACTTAAAAAAACTCATGACATATTATAGATCAGACCTTGATTTTTTCGAGCAAATCAAGTTTGAACATTTGCAAAGTCTAGTTCGGCACACCTATTATCCAACACGTTTGGTACTAATGTCATAATTAAATCCATCCTTAAAAAACCTACATTTTCCAACACATTAACTTTTTTTTTTAAGTAAAACACACGTTAACTTTAAAATACACAAACTAATTGTGTTTTAGTACTTTAATTAGCCAGAATGAATGAGTTCTTAGCAAGAATTGTAGAGATAATTACTAATTAAATCCCCAAGAAAGTTAGCTCCCCAAATATCAAGCCGACAACATCCCCTGCAAGACATAAAAATCAATACTTTTGTCACTAATTGGCCTAATATTGTTCCATTCTTACTTAGCATAGTCTTATAATAAAATTTTGGATGAAATTTAACATCAATTTTTTGTTATGTAATTAACATCATATTAAATAATTGAATTTTGTGTATTGATCATGTAGCTTGATGCAACAAGTGAGAGTATTGACTGTACTCCGATTTGATAAAATATTTTGCTTATAAAAAAATTAGTTGATGTACGGAATATAATAAGTGGACTTAAGGTAATTAAGTTGGTAAACATATTTGTGTTATATCCTATGGATGGGGTTCACTTAATTTCAAATAAGACAAAGAAAAGATTGAGCCCCAAAAATAAAACAATAGACAAACCTATGATACGCATGGAGGGTGCATGGAGGGTGGGTACAATATAGTACTATTTGGCTTCACTTGCATATGTTAACTATAGAATATGCAAGGCCAATATTGATACTATGAGTCCATGACACCATGGTGTTACAATTTAAATATTTTTGAGTATTAATCATATTCATAATAAATGGATAGACATTCAAGAGGATTTGGATGAAATGGTAAGACTTCTAATTTACTTTAATAAGAGATTTTAAATTTAAATTCAACCTTAAAAATACAGCGATGTTATCTGCCTTTTGAAATTTACTCATTTGTATAGGTGACTAGGAGTGTTGGATGCAAGGCAAATCCTATGTGGTATAGATGAAAAATAAACACTTTATTTTTGAAGAAAGAGTTGTTACATTTTTGTATATGTGTACTTACTATCTTTTCTGCGGACTCGGATCCAATATAAACTTACTATTTTTAGCTTTCTTAACTTATATATTTAGGACAGTTTTTTTTTTTTTGACAAGATATTTAGGACAGTTATTAGCATACATATTAATGTACAAAGTAATCTTGCATATAATTGCTATTGTTTTAGCATATGCAAGATTATATATATTAGTACTTTCTAGTATAGGAAATTTTATTTGTTGCTCAAAATTATACTAGTAGTGGAGTGTTGCTGACTCATGATAGAACATATTGGGAAATAATAAAGGAAGAGAGACTCAAAGCAAAGCAAAGCAAAGATAGAACTTAGGAAACCCAGAATCAATTGTAATTCATTCATTCCTATCTGTCCTCAGACACAAAGTAAAGAATACTACAAGAAATCATCAGTCCCATTTTGCCTCAATAAATTAAAGACACAAAAGCTAAAGTTACAGTCTTTGTATTCTAGTCTTGAAACATGTCTTGTTTTCTCTCTCAATCTCTTTTGTTTCTTCCTTCTCTTTCCTCATACCTCTAACTTATGGTTTAAACTTAAAGTGCATTATGTTTGTCCAAAATATATAATCCTTTTCATAATTGATTGTTACACATTCATTTTTTATTTATAAGCTAGAAGAATATCACGATTAACAATAACAAAAAGGAGTGTAAAAATAATAATAATACAAAAAGGATATCATTAAATTATGCTACAAAAAACAAATGGTTGCTTTCTCACACTATAGAGAGTTAGAGACACTTTTAGACACTAAATGTGACATCTCTCAGATAAAATTCCAATCTTTACATATCATATGAGTGATTAGTAGATGGTGTTGAAAAGACTAGGAAAGCGTCGGAAACAACAACAAATCAATGTTCTAAAACCATCAGGGAGAAAGACATCGCATCTTTCTTCAAAAAATTTAATGCATTATGTAAATGGACCACTTATTTTTTTATTTTTATTTTTGACAATGGACCACTTATTTTATATATCCAATATTTTGTTGATTTATAAACTATGCGAAACTAACTATTCAAGTTTGAATTCAACAATCTTTTCCACAAGAAAGAGTGATTTATAAACAAATAGAATTTTTTTTTTCACCATCAGTATTCAGCCTATTGGACCGACTAATTCGGTTCGAGATGAGTTCTAATATTAAATGTTTCATTTCTCTCCCAAACGCAGGTGCGAGAATCGAACTGTAGTTCTCTCTACTAAATTCATCGTCAATCACAACCGACTAACGTTTGAGAAACGAACACAATGTTAAATATATAAAAGAGGTGGTCAATTTACCTGATGCCCTTACCTTTATTATAGATTTACATCAATAACCTTTAAACAATTCTTTTTGACATAATGACCATTAAACAATTTAGCATAAAGATACCATTGAAATTCAGCAATTATTTATAAGCTATGATTCATGTCCCCCCTTATACACACTCCTAGACATTTTTAAATTTGGCACGATTTCATCACTAATCAAGGCATTTATAAGGGCTCCAACCCACATGGCCAAAACTTCAATTCATTACTCAGCCAACGCCTGAAACCTCAAGTTGTCAGAATAACATAAACCAATTCTCACAATTTTGAGAGAGAGAGAGAGAGAGAGAGAGAGAGTAGAAGCACGTTACACACTTCTATACTATGCTTCCAAGGCATAGAAAATAGTGAAGAAGTAATTAACATTTCTTAGAATACTCATTTTATGTATATTGTATAGTATAGAGTATAGCTTTGGTAGAAGATGTGTTTCCTTTGGCACAATCAAAATCTAGAAACAAACAATTTTGTTTTTGTTGATGGAAGAAGAAGAAGAAGACAAGATCAATGTAAACAAATTCAAACGGATTCTTCAATAGAAACAAAGAAGAGAAAATTCTCAACCATGAATTTCAACTCTCCAATCATTTACTACTACAATCTTGTACATTTTCTTCTTGTTTTTTCTTTTCTTTGTCCAGTTTTTTCTTCCTCAAATATTGATAACAACCCAGTTGTTAATAACACTTTTAAACCAATGGAAGAGTTGCATAAATTGAATATCATAAGAACTCGTCTTCAACAAATCAATAAACCTTCTGTAAAGACAATTCAGGTATGTTAAAGTTTCATTCTTTTCTTTTTTAAATTCCCCTGTTTTTGCTCTGTTTTTACTCTGTTTTTGTTCTGTTTTTGCTCTGTTTTTTACCATAATTTGTTGATATTTTTGGTACTTTTTTTTCCGTAGAGTCCTGATGGCGATATCATAGAATGTGTTGTATCGCATAATCAACCGGCGTTTGATCATCCTTTATTAAAAGGACAAAGACCACTGGTAATTTTGTTTTTGTTTTTACCATCAGTATTCAGCCGATCAAACAGATTAATCTGATTTGAAACGAGTTCTGACATTACTACGAGGAAAATTTTATTTATAATAAAAAAAATTAACATTATGATTATTTTCTTGCATGGTTGCAGGATCCACCAGAAAGGCCTAACAATCATAACAAAATGGATGACTTGAGTGAGAATTATCAGTTATGGAGTTTATCAGGAGAATCATGTCCAGAAGGAACAATTCCAATTAGAAGAACAACGGAACAAGACATGTTAAGAGCTAGTTCAATTAGTAATTTTGGAAGAAAATTAAAAAAACGTGTTAGAAGAGACACAAATAGCAATGGACATGAGGTATATCCAATTCAACTTCTGAAAAATCACACTATGCAAATAAATTTTCTTTTATTAATTTTCTATTTTATTAATTTAGTGTTTTGATTTTCAGTTTGTGCATGTGTTTTTCTTCCCTAATGTTTTAATGTACATTTTGTCTTGTTTGGTATGAAAATGAGTAATGATGGAAGCAAGAACAATAAATTCTGAGTAGTTGGAATTTCATTGATGGTGAAACTTCAACTTTTTTTTCCTATTTAAAGTGATTACAGAAATTCATGATTCTTGAGCTAGTTAATGTTTCACTTATACCAAAGTAAATGATCTTTCTATTCTTTTGTGTGGTACAACTATCACATTATCTTGTGTAGGAAAATTTAACCAAAAATATCCAACTTGAAATTTAAACTACCATAAGCTAAGGAAAAAAACTTGTACAACAAATATCTAACTTGCATGGATACTTCAAATTAAAGGCATGCTCACTATCCAGAATATAGTGATATTTAGCTGTAAAGCACAAACACTTCTTGAATTAGACATATTTCACCGTCAAATACCGACATTAGATGACCGATATGTCAATGTGTCTGTTTTGTATTTAGTATCTGTGTTTACATACGTACTTCGTATATAACTAATCTCTTTCATTTTTTCAAATTATTATCAGTGTTGACATATTAGTGTCGTGATGTCGGCTTCTTCAAAGAAATGGCCTAGTAACAAATTTTTATTGCTTCACAGCATGCAGTTGGGTATGTGACTGGAAATCAATATTTTGGAGCAAAAGCAAGCATAAACGTGTGGGCCCCACGTGTAGCAAATCAATATGAATTCAGCTTGTCCCAAATGTGGGTCATTTCTGGTTCATTTGGAGATGATCTTAACACCATTGAAGCTGGTTGGCAGGCAAGTTTTAATTCATCCATTACTTCAACTTAATTGATTCTTCAATTGTTGAAACACACTTTTTCTTTTTTCCTATATTTCAATGATTCTCATTTAAATGTACTATATTTGGTTAGCATTCAAAGACAGTTAGCATGCTCAACTACCTACCATACAAATTGTATTCATGTATTTAATTTTTGTATCTTAGCTAAAGATACTAATTTAAATTTAATTTTTTTCAGGTCAGCCCTGAACTCTATGGGGACAGTTACCCTAGATTCTTTACTTATTGGACGGTAAGTAAACTCAATAAAGAAAAAGAAGAGAAATTATATGCTATTATTATAAATTATATACCTTTGCTTGAAGTGTAAGTTAAGATAGCTAAGAAGACTTTCAAAAATGAAGATAAATAATACAGTATTTTTTAGGCTATGAAAATAAATATTACTAGTGGTGATAATATATTAATAATGACATTAAAAAATATATTTTTGACCTAAAATATAATATTTTTTATTATTTTGCAGAGTGATGCATATCAAGCAACTGGATGCTACAATTTACTTTGTTCAGGCTTTGTTCAAACAAACAATAAAATTGCAATTGGGGCTGCAATTTCTCCAACTTCTTCATATACTGGGGGACAATTTGATATTAGCTTGCTCATTTGGAAGGTAATTTTTATTTTGTGTTTTATAACAAAATTGACCTTAGAAAACTATTGAAAAATTATTTTATGTGTACAATTTTTTTAAAGACTTACTTTTTCTATTATTTTTTTATTTCTTTTTAGTGGATAATTTTATTTTTTACTGTTGATTGGAAAAGTTAAACTTTGTCACAAGTCTTCTAAAACGGATTAAGGGTTCATAATACTTAATCATTTTTACATTCTATTATACTTTACTATATAGACGGATTCAGATTACATGCATTCTTACAATCATAGAAGATTTAGCCACCTAAATAAAATCGAATTCTTAAACTTAAAAAAGTTTTTTATCTTTGTTAAATTATTTTAAATATAAATCATCTGATCTTAATACTAGTATTGTTTTAAAGAAGACTTATTGCTTTAAATCCAACAATTTATATTGATGGATCACATTAAAGGTCCCACCTAAAGAACAAAAAATTTTCATTTTAGAAGATTGATCCCTGCCCTTTGATTTGGATACTTACTATACTCACAAAAGTCTTCAAATTCCATGGTCAAAAGCTTCAAAGGAACTCAAAAACAAATAATAAATAAATAAAACTTATTAAGAAAAGCTCAATTGTGGGGTCTCCACTGTTTTGGAAGTAACAAAAACCATTGAATTTTGTGAGATAGAATATTAGAAGAAGCATAGGAGAAGTTATTCATATTTTCCATTCCAAGATAAAAAAATTATTTTGATAAAATAAAATTTTGAAAAAAGACAAAAAAAATTTGTAAATAGTGGACAAAGTGTTGTACAATGTCCAGTCTTAGTTAACATGCACCACTTTTACTCACTTTAATATATACTTTGGGACATTACAAGCATGCCTAGTGAATTCGAATAATGAAACTGTATTTCTCTTATTTATGCTTTCCTTTCTTTTTAAGATTCTCTTCCTTTTTCCCAACAAAGATTTTCTATTTCTGAACTCTCCACCCTTTTGTTTCATCATTTTATTATTTTAACAAAAATTCCTATTATTTTGTACATACCCTTCACACATTCATCACTTTTCTTACTCTCTTTTTGACTCATATCACTTACCAACCAAGCTAACATGTTGCTATTCATAATTATGTCTATCTTTAATTGTATTGATTTTGCTTTGTTACAAATAAAAAAGCAACAAAAGGAGTGTCATTGAAGATTTTGTTATATTATTTTTATTTATTTTTTTGTGTAGGATCCAAAGCATGGGAACTGGTGGCTCGAGTTCGGATCTGGGATTCTGGTCGGATATTGGCCATCGTTTTTGTTTACGCATTTAAGGGATCATGCAAGTATGGTACAATTTGGTGGTGAAATTGTGAACTCAAGACAAGGATCACATACTTCAACTCAAATGGGTAGTGGCCATTTTGCTGGAGAAGGATTTGGAAAAGCATCATATTTTAGAAATTTGCAAGTTGTGGATTGGGATAATAATTTGATACCCTTGTCAAATCTTAGGGTTCTAGCTGATCATCCAAATTGCTATGACATACAAGGAGGAATTAATAATGTTTGGGGGAATTATTTTTATTATGGTGGACCTGGAAGAAATGTGAAATGTCCCTAAGGGAATGAAGCATAAAAAAAAAGTTTTTTTTATTTTTTTATTTCTTTCTTTTAGGCATTTTTGGGTTTGGGTGATATTGTTTCTCCTTTTGAAGGGCATTCAAGGTGCTTTGGGGTCATTTATTTTTATATTTTAAATTAAATTTCCTTTTAATCAGGATTTTTTTTGGAAAATGTTGACTAACATGTCATCCATTGATTATACCATTACTGCATGGCCTCTTATGTAAATCTTTAAAGATAAATAGTAAATATACTATGAACCACATTATTGGTATCATTTCCATCTTGTGTTCTCCAAAGTTGGTTTTAGTGGCTTTCTATGGGTAAAACTTACAAACACTTTATTTTTTATATATAGTTGATTTGATTATACAAGTTATGATGATTTTATGTTCAAGTTATGTCTCTATTACTATGTTAAACTTATGTAAGTTTATATTATGTTTTAAAAATGTTAAAAACATGTCACAATTATGTTCATTAGAGACTAATAAAACTAATTTATTCCTTTTTTACATCATATTTTTTGATATGTAAAGTAAAACTAAAATTTCGTTCATTAGTATAAAAAAAAGGGTTAAATATGTTTTTGATCCTTATAAACATTTGAACCTTCTACTTTTAGTCCCTCTAAACTTTTTTCCCACTTTATAGTCCCTACAAAATTCTCTATCATGAATTTCGGTCCCTACTTTTAAGTCAACTCATGTATACTAATTAAAATTTGGAATTATGTATTGCAGTAATGTTTAGTATATTAAAAATTGAATTGATTTGCAAAATTTGAATTTTTTTAATTAGTGATGAATTAAATATGAATTTTTTAAGTGTTTGGGCTTAAAAATTCATAGTTAATTCATCATTTGTTAAAAAATTATGAATTTTGGTTTGAGTAATTTTTATAATATTATAAACATGATCACAAAACCTCGTTAAAAAATTTGAATCGTACACATAGTTGAGTGAAAAGTAGGGACCAAAAATCATGATCAGAAATATTTAGAGGACCAAAAACTGGGAAAAAAATTTAGAGGGACTAAAAGTAGAAGAATCAGATGTTTATAGGGACTAAAAATATATTTAACCCTAAAAAAAATTAGAGGATGAAAACATCTCATTTTTATTTTTAAGGTCTGAAATGAAAACTCGCTATATTTAATTTGTATGGACAAAAAAGTTATTTACTCTTTTTTTTTACATTCTCCATGCCATGTAAATTGACTCTTAAGATTGAAAAGTTTGATTCCTAATGTGAGAAGCGTAATGCCATTGTGTTGTAACTACTCTTTTACCGGTTTCTGCTCATCTTAGTGCAGAGACTTGGTCCTATATATTAATAAAAAATTTATTGTTAAAAAAAAAGCATAAGAAAAAGAAAAAACTTAATGAGTTAATTCAATCTCAAATTGGAGCTCTTGATAAATTAATTATAAAAATCACAAATTCATGTTGAAAATCAGGATTTGACAATGTAAATGTAGAAATTCTTGAAATTATATTGGAATGTTATTTACAATTAAATAAAGTAGTTTGAGTTTTTTTTGCTTTATTTGTTAAAAATTTAATATTTTGAATAATATCTAATTATTATAATTACACTATCGTTTTATAGGCCTAATTTTTTTGAATTAGAATAGAGTCTCTAAAATGTTTAAGACGATCCCGCTAAGATTAAAAAATTTGATTTTTTTTTTTAATAAAATTTAATATTTTTTGTACATATTTGATGTTTAAGCCCCTCAATTCTTAAATAACTGTCACAGTTGATCAGTTTACGTATGTCAATGCATATATTTGATCGCAGATATCTTTAATTATGTATTATAAAAAATTCTGAAAAATTTTATATTTCAAAAATATTTATCAAGATAAATTGAGTATCATATATGCCAATTTATTTTTATGTATTAATCGATCAAAATATATGGTCAAAATATTATGTTATATAAATAGTGCGCACGTAATAACTTAAATGACACCTATTTAAAAACGTATGGAGTATTTCATAAGAGTTTCATCGTAGGATTCACTCGGACCTCAACATGTGTTGCATGAACATGTTACCTTTTCTGATTAAATTTTCACTTTCACTTACATTGAGACTCACATAATTGCTGTTGAACTAAATTTTGGTATATTTAGTGCAAGAATTAACAACTTGAATCTTTTATTTTTAATTGAATTGCAATACTATAACCACAGAATAAGTACATGTATTAATATACAATTGGTTAACACAATAACCAACAAATTGACATTAATAAAAATTAGACTAAACAAATAAAGCCAAAGTGTGACACACTGTCAATATTCAACAGAACTCCGTGCCGTGCACGGGATTATTTTTTTTTTAATATTATTTATTAATTCATTTTAAATTAATATTTTAAATTTATTTTAATATTTAATAGTGAATTTGAGATATTTTTTTGGTAAACCAAAGATATCCTTCGCACGCAATTGCAGAGATTAATCCACTCGAGATAACTGGAATCCATTTAAGGGGTTGACATCTTCTAACAAATGTTTCTCCATACGCACCGGCTAGGGATCAAATTCGGGACAAAATGGTTAAGAGACCCAAATATTTACAACTTGTACCACACTATATTGGTGTGAATTTGAGATATTATATTTTATGAGTTATTTAAATATATATTGTTGAAGTAAATATATTGTTTTGACAGAAATTTAGAATAAATATATTCAGAATCGTATAAATGACATTGAATAAAAATAAAAGTTATATTAAAAAAATATTATTTACAAAGTTTTTTTTTTTGACAAAATATTATTTACAAAGTTAAAAGTTGAATGTTAATAAAACAATTTTGAATATTTAGAATTCTTAATATGACAAAACTTTATCCCCATAACATAACTCAGGTGGTATGAGCTAAGGGACGTATGGGTTGGAGAGGTCCAGGGATCAATTTCTAGGGGGAGCAATTTATCTCTCCGATCTACCAAAAAAAATATATCACAAAACTCCCACATTGTGATATATTTTTGGTCCCTATAAATATTCTCATAATTTATCTTTTTTATGGTTAAATATGTTTTTGGTCCCTATAAATATACCGAATTTTGGTTTTAGTCCCTCTAAAAAATTTCTTCGACTTTTAGTCCTTATAAAATTTTTCATCTTCACTTTTGATCCCTCATATTAAGTAAACTCATAAGTAGAATTCATATTTTTGAATAAAAAGTTTGCAGAAAAGTTTTTAAAATTATAATGATCTCTCTAAAAAAAAATTAGAATTTTTTAACAATATAGGAATTAAATATGAATTTTTAAAATTTTTGTGGTTTAAATTTCGTATTTAATTTATGTTTGGTTAAAAAATTCCAATTTATTTAGGGAGAAATTATCGTAATATTTTTCACATTTGTGCACAACTTCATTAAAAAAATAGAAAGGCTATATATGAGTTGATTCAAAAATTGGGACTGAAAGTGAAGATGAAAAATTTTATAGGGACTAAAAGTCGAAGAAAAATTTAATAAGGACTAAAACCAAAATTTGATATATTTATAGGGACCAAAAATATATTTAACCCAAAAAAATATCTAAAAATAATATATAAAAAAATCTTAGAGAAACTCTAATTGAATGACACATAAACAAATTTTCTTGAGAATGCATGAGAGAACTCCGTGGAACTATCGTAATGTATATAATAGAGATAGAGATAAGAATCTCTCTCACAAAATGAGGACCAAAAATCATGATAGAAAATATTTGAGGGACCATAACCTGCTGAAAATTGTTTTAGGGACTAAAAATGAAATTTTGTATATTTATAGGGACTGCAAATGTATTTATTCCCAAAAAATAATCTAGAAAAAAATATTCTAAGAATGCAACTGAATTACCCTAAAAAGTGAAATTTTGTATATCTATAGGGTTGCAAAGGTATTTATTTCCAAAAAAAACATCTAAAAAACAACATGCTAAGAGTACAACTGAATTACGCTAAAAAAAATATCTAAGAAAAATATTAAAAAAAATCTCAGAGAAGCTCTAATTGAATGACACATAAGCAAATTTTCTTGAGAATGCATGAGAGAGCTCCGTGGAACTATCGTAATGTATATAATAGAGATTCACACCTATCTAATTCAAATCTATTTAATTGCACAATAAGTTGATTATTGTACAATTTTTGGTCGTGTATCTTTGGAGATTCTTACATACATTGTGAACTTTATTTATAGGTTCCTTTGCTGAAAATTCTGCCTACTATCTTCTTTGGTTTTTGATAATTAGGCGGTTATTTCATAAGTATGGCAAAGTTGGGCACTATCGAAGGCAATCGTTTTCTCGTGGCAAGTCAAGTGCTACTTAGACGTCTTTTTGCACGATCAAATCTAACACATCGATAGATAATCCATGCATAGTGAATGCCTTGTGTGTGTATTTTGTGGGGGCTTTGGAATCATAAAATCATCTTTTTGCCTTGTTTCCTTGGCATGGACGGTGTGGAATTAAGGTTCACATTGGTTTAACTTATCTATAGTATTGTCGGAGAGCATTTCTTCATTGTTTGTTAGCTTCTTGGCCATACTCAGATGATTTTCAATGAATTGGAGAATTTTTATAGGATTCTGTATAGTTTATGGAAGTGGCTTTTAGCGAAAAATTTAAATTCACTATGTACGTTTTATGAATGGTGTGTTAATCCTATAAATTATATAAACAGATATATTATTTTTTAGGACGTTATAGTGGTTTGGTTCTCCAAAAGATTTGTCTTTGATGTTTTTTATTGGGTATATATAGATAATAAGTTAGGGGGACGCAATGTTAGTTGCACAACTAAAAATATTAGCAATCATTTTAACTTATGAGAAATTATATATAAAATCAAAATAATCATATGAATAGAGGTATGACAAAAAAAATCAAATAAATTTATTTAAAAATTATATATAGTATTATTTTTACTAAAAATAAAAAAAAATAGATAAACAAAAAATTATTTATTTGAAAATTTTAATTTCTATATTTTGTAAAATCAAATAATTTTTTGAGATAAATTAATTATATATATATATATATATATATATATATATATTCGATTTATTTTATAAATGGTTATTTTGATTTCCTTAGTTCACTGTCACAAAATTTGCCTAATTATTATACATGTTTAATTTATTTATTATATGTCTATGTTTAAGCCAAAAACAAATAATATTACATTACATCATAAACAAAAAAACTAAATAAAAAAATCTTTAAACTTGAATCAAACATATCTAACACAATTAAACAGAAGAAATAACTGTCTCGTGAGCTTAGCTCAATTGGTAGGACATTGCATTATATATGTATGGGATTGAGGTTCGAACTCGTGTCATCTCACTTATCCACCTTAAAAATGGAATTTCTAACCACTAGACTACTTGACAAAAGAAAAACAGAAGCAATAACTAATTAATTAAATATGTTAACTTAAATGTCCTCAAAACTAATCAAACATAGCTCAGACAATTAAACAACTTAATATTTTCTTTTATATGGTTTACTGTCAGATGTGGTAAATCTTTATTTTCTGATATCATTTAAACTCAAATATTATTCCTTTTGATTTTGTTGTAATTCTACAAAAACTATTAGCTTTTATAGCTTACTCCAGTTGTTTTATCAAGTATTTATTAACTACCCATTGAACTAAGTTTTGCAATGGTACATCGCTTGAACTTCTTCACCAAAGTTTAAATAATGTCTACTTAGCTTTTTTGCTGTACATTTTTAATGTTGTCTCTTACAGAAGCAGAAGAAGGGCAACCCCATGATTTGGTTTTGGTGGATAACTCTAGGCGTAGAATGTCATGACCCATTTTAAATATTGTAAGTCTCTCGGTAGAAATTATGTCACCGTATATTTTGCTGGGGAATTGAGGATGTTTGTTGAGCCTTTTAGGCTATATGTGGAAGTTAGGAGGAAAAGGGATGGAAGGGATTTGGAAGGAGGGTAAGGAAATGGAATGGAGGGGAATTTCTCATTTTGTTTGGTAGTGTGTGGCCGAAGACGCAAAGAGTTTAATTTGATTATAAATATATAATTTTGACTATCTATTCTTTTTTAAAGCCCTCGCAATTATTGATTGTGATTTAGGAGGCCTCCAGACAAAAATCATTTGGTAGGTTCTTTTTTCTATTTTGGTTTCCCAATTCTTTGTATGGTGAAATTTTTTCATAACACCTCTCCTTTATATAGTTCAAAAATGCATTTTTAGTTTACCATGATATATTCAATTTGAATGATAAAATAGGGCAGGTTATGGGTAACAACTAACAACCATGGTTTTGAGTTGTACCATTCAATTTGAATGATAATTTAATTATTTATCGTGAATGATAACTAAGAAAAACGGGATGGTTATGAGTTAATTCTTATCATAATTTGCCGAGGTGAGAAAATAGATTACCTTTTTCAATTTTTTGTTTGATAATTTATTGAAGAAATTTGTCCGGTTGATTTCATATGTTTTGGTCATTTTCCACCAAAAATATGTTTTGGTCATTTTTATGGGACATCACTTTTGGTTATAAGGTTTGGGCTAACCCCAAATTCTTAGGGCCATAAAAAAAGCTGAGCCCATACCCAAATGATAACATACACAGTAGGATAGGATGGTTTTTCATCCCACCTCCCAACACTCTCTTCTCCATTAAAAAAAGTTTTATCTTTATACAAAAATCATTTTTGGGGGGAAAACGAGAGTGATGGGGGTACTGTCAAAAAAAAAAGAGAGTGATGGGGGTGGGATGATAAATCATTGTCGTATAGACTGAAATTGTGTTCGGGGCATTTTTATATTTTTTTTATGTGGACAAAATAGCATGTTATTGAAAATTTACATACAAGTGAAGCAATCGAGATTTGAACTCTGGTCAAATAATAAAAGATTCGAACTCATGAAAAGGTGGTCGGAAGTTTAATCAGTGTCATCTATATATAAAAAAACTTGATTGAAATAGAAGAATTCACTTTGTCTCTTAAATTCTTCGACAAAAATTAATCATCATTACATAACAGTGAATTTATCTTTTGTTGACAGAAACGGTGGCAAATTATTTTTACATATAACATGATTAAAAAAAAAGGTAACATGTGTTCTGTAACAGAAATTTTTTTAGGAAAGAAAAATATTCTATTATGAAAGAATAAAGCCCAAATCCGAGAGAGATGATTACCAATTACAAGAGAAAAAAATGTACTTCACACACTCGTATACTTGATCCACTCCCCCAATAAACCTAGTGAATTCTCCAAGAGCCCTTTTGGTATGCTGGATACGATAAAGACAAAATATAATAAGAAGATAGGTAAGGATATGATAGAATAATCATATGATAAAAATTATGATGTCATGTATTTGGTGTACACATGATAACAAAAAATAACAATTATTTTTTCTTATCACATATTTGATGCACACTTCATATTGACATGATAAGATATATATTATATAAGAATAACCAAATTATCCTTAAAGAATAAATGTGTTATTTAAAATAAAATATTTAATTGACTTTTTTTGTTGATTAATTGACATTAATTAAAAAATACTCGTAATTAACTAATTTCATATAATTGTGGAGAGATGAGAATGAATCATGCGTGAGATAATTATGCTATCAAGTTGATAACCCAACTTAAAATAAAGATTAAATTAACAAAGAATCAATGGGATATAATTAACAATAAGTTTAATTTATCTTATCATGTTGATGCACCGAACAAAATATTTAAGTAAGATATGATAATTTTATCATATCATGTCTCTCTATCATGCGCATCAAAACGGACCCTAAAAGTTTAAATCAATGACAACAAATTAAGAGTTAAGGTTAAAATTGGTGAGTGTACGTGTTAAACTTGTGTTGGAGGTCTACAGGAAACAACTTGAACATTTGATGAATATTAATATATTATGATAATGATTGCTCGTATATTCTAAAGTGTGTGTGGACATATTAAGTTTTAGATTGGATTATTTTCCATCAATTTATGTAAATCGAATGCAAATAGGTTAACCAACGAAAATCCCTTCAGGCTTCAGGATACTTTGGAAATTTGAAATGAATTGCACGATTATATCAAACATATCAATCAATGATAGTTTACAAAATAAAGTTTTTTCAATTGCTTTTGTACACTAGAGAAATGAAAAAATAACTTAGAAATATTTTAGGCAAAAAGTGACTCATGAAAATGAATTTTGTTGTTTCTTTCTGCCTTTAGCGTGCCTTATTTATAGAAAAATTCATGATATAAATGATGAAGGGACAGAACACTACTTGAAAGATTTTCTATCATATTAATTTGAAACAATAATATGATTCTCTCTTGTTCATAAAAGATACATTATTTCCAAATAACCATTGCAAAATTTTAAATATATTTTGAGAATTCTCCAACAAAAATTTGGTTTGGGATGGAGTTTGAACTTGAACTTGAGGTTGGGAGCTTGATTAAAGGGGTGTTCAAATTCAAACTGATCCAAAATAAAAATCGCAAAACTGATCCAAAAAACCGAAAATCGCAAAAAGCCAAATATTATTGGATATATGTATTTGGATGTATATTTGTGGAAACCGCTCGGATTGGATCGGATTTTGGATTGATTTTTTAAAATCGATTTAAACCGAACAAACCACATACGTATATTTTAATACTCATTTATATGATACATTTTAATAATAATCAATTATTTGTAGGTTTTGAAAATTTTAATAATACTTATTAGTTAAATTTAATCTATTTATTTATACTATATCATATGTTTAAAACATAATTGATCATTATCATTCAATAATATTGATTTTTAATATATTACATGATATATTTTATAGTTTTTTTACTAAATGATATATTTTATAGTTAAATTATTATTTTACCGTATCTTTATAACATTAATATTACTTAAAAAAAATTATAATTTGTAATTTGGATATAAAAAACCGATCAAAATTAAACTGCATTAAATTGAATCGGGTCGGATTTTTTTATTTAATCATCCAAAACGAAACATAACCGCTTCTAATTTTTTTCTTTGGATCGGATGAATTTTTGCCTCAAAATCGATTCAAACCGCACCGTGAACACCTCTACTTGATTATTCCTACAATATAATGTTGAGTTATTTTGAGTACAATCTCATGGATTTGTGATTCACTCTTATAATTATAAACATTATATATAGTTACATACATTTTTCAATCGTAAACATCGATCTAATTAGATCGGACAATTTCGATTGAAAACTGTGTTTTCTTAATTAAGACGATCTCAAATATTAACATTACATCGGACAATCTAGATTAACTAGTGTATCTTGCTGCTGCAACAAAATATCCTTATCTTAACTCTAGGGCTGAGAATCACCATTGAATTTGTTTTAGTATTTTATTTATTTTTATTTTTTTTGTCATAGTTTTAGGTATTTTATATTATTAGTATTTTGATCAGGAACAATGTTTGGACAAAAAGTATAATTATGATTAAAGAGTAATTTTTGCAATTTATTTTGGAATCTTCTTTGTAAGAAATTTTAGTGATTAATAATGGAATGGAGATCTTCTCTATCTCCTGGACGTAGTGTTGGGACATCAAAG
Source organism: Trifolium dubium (assembly GCA_951804385.1). Taxonomy (NCBI): domain Eukaryota; kingdom Viridiplantae; phylum Streptophyta; class Magnoliopsida; order Fabales; family Fabaceae; genus Trifolium; species Trifolium dubium. The sequence goes on from OX638067.1 coordinate 37,719,533, forward strand.
GGTGGTTGGGGACCATCTGCACTGAGTCTAAAATATCTATACAAGTGAGTCAGACATCACACTTTATCAAAAATTTTAAGTTATTGGGTTTATGAGTCCTCCAACTTATAAAAAATTCAACTTTCACTTTTCTTAATAATATGGTTCTTATCTTGTATTTGCCACAACATCAAACACAATTACGGAGAACAAACCATGATAATTCCTAACAAGTTCAACTCTAATCATCACCAACCTAACGTTTAATTTTTTTTATTTTCAGCACTAATATCCGACTCGTTAGACCAACTAATCTAATTCAAGATGAATTCTAATATAAAATAATTTTAATCATTATCTAAACACACTAAACGATTAAAATAAGAACCAAAGCAAACAACTACTGATAGTTAATTCCACATTGTCTTCGATACTTAAGATGCTAAACACCTTTGTTTATCCATCAAAATTAGTCAAATCCACTAAAACTTCCAAATTCTGAACAAGAGAATTCTCTTCTTATTTAATTTGTATAAAAACAAATTAGGTGAGATTGTTAAATACTCCATGACAAAAAAAAGTTCACCAAAATATTCGTCCAAATTATTAAAATGTGTTGCTGGGACAGATACACTTGTCTTGACCCACTGATTCAATTTGCTTGTATTTTATTTTATTTCCAAAAAGTTAATAATGTTTATTATTTGTACCATAAACTATAGATTAGATAAAAATAACATGGAGTATGCATCATGCATGTGCTACTCAATCATCACATGTGAATTTGGAGATGTGAGCAAGCAAATCTCAAATGATCAACCTAACAACTAGATATGTTGAAAACGTGAGTGCTACGCTCTATATATATATGAAGATTGAAGACTATACTCATGTGTGATTTATGTGATTCAACTTCTCTCTTCGTCACTTGTAGATTTTTTTGGTAATGAAACTACATACTTTAATTGCTTGTATCAAAATTAAACTACAACATGTAACTAAAATAGATAAAAATTAAGCTACAACAATTATATTGGAAAAAACTTCAACAATAATATTGAATTGTTCTTTTGTTGAGGGTTATATTTTTTCCATAAAAATGAAAATGTGTTTACAAAAAGAACTGCACGATGTACTTCAATATAATGTCAATAATAATAACTTTATTTCATCTACAGACAATGTTTTGCTGTATAATTCCTATCATGTCCACGTTCATCTTATTAAATAGTATAAACTTGGTTATTAATAATATTTTATCGTTAAAATATTTTTAGAGGTAATTAATACTGGACTTGGTAATAGAGAGGACCACAATTCGATCTTCTATAACTGTATTTGGAAAGAGACTGAAACCATTGATGATATAACTCCCCCCGCATGGAATTCCCCTATGAGCCGGATATTCTATTCAATCCAATTTAAAATGTTTTATAAAATTAATATATAATTGATAAGTTAACTACTTATTATATATATTCAAGTGATTAATCTTTATAATTACACAGGATAATTCCAAATTCATATAAACATTTACTCCTATGAATTAATTTGTACATATAATCGCCAACCAAAACAGGGTTACCTTAACCACAATGCAACACAAAAAACTTATAAACTATAATTTTGAGTTATAATAGCACCCATTTAATAATTTTTTTTTAAATAAGTCCTATTAAAAAGCTAACACACATATTTACAATAGCACTTTGCTATTATAAGTAACATTCATAGTAGCATTTTTAATATAAGAGCTATCATAGAATATAACCAAAATTATAACAATGAATTTTAACAGCGCTTTAATTGCGGAAGCAATTAAAAAGCTTACCCTTTGATAGCGTTTTTGCAGACACGCTATTGTATATTTCATGGATGGATACCTCATAGTCATAGATGATAGCGCTTTATCATAAATGCTACTACCTCCGTCATTAATTATAAGACCATTTTAGTACGTACGCTAATGTACAATTTTAACCACTAATATCATTAATTGTCTAATAGTAAAAATTATAAAAATTTGATATTTTGAAAGTACTCATCAAAAACAAATCAAACAAGATCTTATATGCTAATATTTACATTTATGTATTATTAAAAAAATACGGTCAAAACAAAATAAGTGAATAATGTACTTTTGTCAGAAAAGATCTTATAAAAAGGTACGAAGAGAGTATTATAGGGTTTTAATCAAAATGCTAATTCTCATTGGCACATTAAATAAGAAAAAAAATTTGCGCCTAATTCTTCCAATGTTCCCTCAATATACTTTTAGTTTCAGAGACCATTTTTTTAGAGTGACCCTTCAAACTCAAGCCACTACTCCAGTATGAGATTTCTAAATAAAAAAAATGAGAGAAATTATTTAGTTAGAGTCATATTTTTTTCTTGACTCACTAAATATTTGACTATAATAATTAGTCAACTTATATTTTTTATTTGTTTTTGATATTATTAGTCAACTTATTTTGAAGAGATAAGATCTACACTTATGATCACTAGGTCCATTGAACTATAGGGTCATTAATTGATCCCTCTTAAAATGAACACATAGTTTCTCTCCCACACAATTTGAACGGTGTGTGATGTGGGTGATTCACAATGAATAAAGCGCGTTTGGACTCATCAATTGGACAACTTATAAGTTACAAAAAAAAGCGTTACAAAAATTGAAATGGATAAGCTGAAGAAATGCAGTTGAGGTTGGTGTCAAGAGGAACCTTCCAGCTCTGTTACAGCACACTTCTTCGTCCTCAATAGAAACGCCTACACACTTTTTTTTATATTACATTTTATTTTAATTTTATTTAGATTTTGGTCCATTTAAGTGGGTCCCACATTGACTATAATTGGGATTCAAGGCCAACTCAATGACAAGCGTCACAATCCAACTTGTCTTTTTTATGATTTTTTTTACTTGCCAATTTTTTACTTAAAATCTAAATATATATAAAAAATCTAAAACTTAGACTCATTTTTTTCTTTTTTTTATAAATTAGTTCTTACCAAGACACAACAAATAAAATATACAATAAGGATACAATAGAAAATGGATAGAAACCATCATTTTTTAACCCTCAAAAAATTGGTCGGAGTGCATATCAGATTTTGTCTCAAATTTTGCGCTTATCTTTGCGTTTATTTATAGTTTTAAAAGTGATGGTACATTGAGGCATATCTCAAGTTATTTTTGGGAGAGATTCTAAAAGCGTGGTAGATGTAATACAACAATCTTCTCTGGATAGTTTGGAGTTTAGCATTATTATTAATCATATAAAAAATGTTCTATCTAATAAATTAAATTTTATGGTTAAGTTTATTAAACGACAAATAAACATAATTACTCACACTCTAGCTAAGACGGTCATATCATGGGCTAGACTTGTGTCTTTGATGGTTCACCACTTTATATTATTCCTCTTTTGAATAATGAAATAGCTTAAGCTTTTGTTTGTCAATTTTTTTTAAAATAGTGTCAAATTACATATTAAAATCAATCTATACATGCATTTGTTTACCAAAAAAAAACTATACATTAATTTGGTTTAACTTCAATTAAGTCTTCTATTAGTGAATAGTAAGATTGCTCTTTAAATCCATCGTCATTAAGGCAAACAAAATATTAAGAAAAACACATCATTTTTTCTCTAATATTTTGCATACTATTTTTTTTTTGGTAAACTAAAGGTATCCTCCGCGCGTAACTGCAGAGACTAATCTGCTCGAGGTAACTGAGATCCATTTAAGGGGTTGACCTCTCCCAACAAATGCTTCTCCATACGCACCGACCGGGGATCGAACCCAGGACCAAATGGTTAAGGGGTCCAAATATTTACCACTTGTGCCACACTATGTTGGTATTTTATTTATTTATTTATTATTTGACTTTGAATAAAATGAAATTAAAATTTTAGTAAAAAAATATGATTTAAAATAGTGTATAAAATAAATGCTACTATGGTTTTGTCAGATGCAATAACAAATAAAGATTAGACAGATGGCAAAGACTTTGTGATTGGCCAATATCATTTATGAGGTAGAAAAGAAACGTAGAAAATGTGGGAAAAGATCATTATTCAAAGAAAGCACAAATAAAATAATAATCAAATAAATAAATAAACCAAATTAAAAAAAAAACAAAAACAAAAAAACAGCATATATATAATTTACACAACACAAGAACAACACAATTCAACTTTCATCCATTCATTCTTAACCTTAATAAGAAATTTTTTTGGTTTATGTAAAATAATAAAAGGGTTTTTCATTTTGCTTCAAAGGTTGAAACTTTTTCTGATTTTAACCCTTTAATCTTTTCCTTCAAGAGCCTTCTTTTATTCGCCTTCTTTTATTCCAAGAAAAAAGAAGGCTCTTGTGTATTTTTATTGTTCAAAGATTTTTTCTTTGTTTTTTGGGTCTAATTTGAAGAAGAAATTATTCAAAAATGTTGAGATTATGGTTTAGTTATTTGCAATTGGTGGAACTTTTTGTGAGTTCATTGGTTCATTTGCTTTATGGGTTTTATATATTTAGTTCAGCTGTTGCTGGAGATCTATCAATGGTTGTTAATGAATATTTTCAAAAACCTAATTTGAATGTTGTTGATGGAAAAGAAAAATTGACCCTTGTTGAAAAACTTGATGATCATCTTCCTCCTATTGTTTTGGTTCATGGAATTTTTGGTTTTGGCAAAGGGGTAATCTAAATTGAACATTATTTGTATAAAAAGTTCTGTTTTTTAATGATGTTTTTTTGTTTTGTTTATTAATGTTGTTGTTGTGTTTTTGATTTATCAGAGATTGGGTGGTTTGTCTTATTTTGCTGGAGCTGAGAAGAAAGATGAAAGGGTTCTTGTTCCTGATCTAGGGTCTTTAACAAGTATCTATGATAGGTAAATGTTTGGTGTTTTTAATGTTAATGTTGTTTGTGTAATTGTGCTTGGTTTGTGTTTGTTAAAATTCTTAAGAGGGTTGTGTAATTTTGTTTTCTTAGGGCTAGAGAATTGTTCTATTATTTAAAAGGTGGTCAAGTTGATTATGGTGAAGAACATAGCAAGGCTTGTGGACATTCACAGTTTGGAAGAATCTATGAACAAGGTTTGAACATTGGAAATCTTAATGTTATGTTTCTTGTTTGAAGCAATTTTAATGATGTTTTGTATTTTATTATTAAAATGTGTTTTGTTGTTATTTTGTTATATTGCAGGGCATTATCCTGAGTGGGATGAGGATCATCCTATTCATTTTGTTGGACACTCAGCTGGTGCACAAGTTGTTCGTGTCTTGCAACAAATGCTTGCCGATAAGGTTGGTTTTGGTCTTTAGTGTTATGTTTTTTCTTGCATATTTGAATAATGTATGAGGTAGTTTCTGATTTTGGTGTAAATGTGTATGGTTGGTTATTTTGAATCAATTGATTGTGCCTTCAAAGTTTGGTTTGACTAGGATTGACAGAAAATCAAACCTGGATTTCGAGAAAAAACGTCCAAATCAATTTTGTGTCAAATCAACTTTACAAAAACAAGTTCATTCAAAATTATGATTGAGAAATGCTCAACAAAAATTATGTGTTTATTTATGTTGGTTTTTAATTTTTGTTGATAATTTGATATCATGTTGTCTTCAGGCATTCAAAGGATATGAAAACACTTCAGAAAACTGGGTATTAAGCATCACATCCTTATCCGGAGCATTTAACGGGACTACAAGAACCTACATAGATGGCATGCAGTGAGTTCTTATTAACTTTTGTTTCTTGTTAAGCATAGAATACACATATAGAGTTATTGGATATATTATTGTTTGCTTGAAAATGGTTGTTAAGTGAGTTACTAAGCTATGTGCACCGATTGAAGACATGTTTGGTGTCCGACACATATGGTTACATTACATGGAATTTGAATTATAAAATTTTCTCTATTTATCATAAATATCGACATGTCAGTCTTGTTTTCGGTGTCTCTGTATATGGGGTCTCTCTATTGTTTCATATGTGCTAAGCTAGTCTCTCTACTGTTTCAGGCCAGAAGATGGGAAAACATTGAAACCTATTTGCCTGCTACAGCTATGCCGAATTGGGGTTATACTATATGATTGGTTAGACATTGCTTGGTTGAAAAACTACTACAATTTTGGGTTTGATCACTTCAACATGTCATGGAGAAAGATGGGTATATGGGGTCTTGTTGATTGTCTGTTGGGAAATGCAGGTCCTTTTGCATCCGAGGATTGGATCCTCCCTGATCTTACAATTCAAGGCTCTATTAAAATCAACTACAATCTTCACACTTTCCCTAACACATACTACTTCAGCTACGCGACCAAACAAACAAGGAAGATCATGGGCGTCACAGCTCCTTCAAGCATACTCGGAGTTCACCCCCTGCTTTTCATAAGAGTATTGCAAATGAGCCAGTGGACTCATCCTTCAGATGTTTCTCCCCCTTATAAAGGATACAGGTGAGATTCCTAAAAGCAATATATTTTGTTTTCACCTTCTTGTGGCAATACTCAGTTATAAAATGGATTAAGGGCCTGCGTGGATCGACTTATTTGAACTTATCTACTGACATAAGCACTCAAGAAATTGTTTGGGAGAGCTTATGGAAACAGTTTACAACAGATCCATAAGTTTTTCAAGATAGCTTATGATAACAGATTACAACTTGTAGTGTAACATTTTGACTTTATTTTATCTTTTGTTATAGAAATGACTTATACATAAGCACTATAACATAATAATCGCCTACTTAGACTGTTTATCCAAATAAGTCCTAATCTTGATAATCTAAGTGTTTTGTAATTGTCTGTGCAGGGATGAGGACTGGCAAGACAATGATGGAGCACTAAACACAATATCAATGACTCATCCTCGACTCCCTATTGAACACCCCCACCATTTTGTGGAAAAGGAATCGGAGTGCCAACCAATGCAACCTGGCATCTGGTTCGTAAAATTACCTCTATATTTTTTGCATTACTGATTTTGAAATTTGTTGTGAATTTTCGCCTAGTATATCTGTTGTTCTGAGAAACTGTTCCGTGCACTGACCAAGTTATGATATTTGATGGAACAGGTACTACAAATATGTGGAAGGTGATCATGTATTATTCATTATTAATCGGGAGAGAGCAGGAGTGCAGTTCGACTTAATCTACGACAGTATTTTCGAACGATGCAGAAAACATGTATTTAGAAAGAAGCTTCCAACATTGCCTAATGAAATCCATCACTAGCAGACTTTTATACATCAAGATATAGGCCATTCTTTTCTAATAGATGTCCCTTCTTCACCTTTGTAAATGTGAATTCTATATAAATATTGCATTTTCCTTCACTTTTATACCCCATCAATTTCTGTAACTTGTAGGATTGTGAGAGAGGTATCAGAGGCTTTAGATATTTACAAACAAATCAAAATAGTGTATACAATTGTAACAGTATATGAAATGAAATATCATGAAAGTTTCTGTTCTCTGTGCCTGTTTACTGAGTAACTATATTAGTTTACCTTTGACAAATTCAACATAGTTTTTTTCCTAATTCTTACGAGCTACCTTTCCTTGGATGTTTTATACTCTTCTTAACTACCAGTCTACGAATGGTGAATGTTGTAGACCAACTAGAGAAGGCATCAGCCTCATGTAAAGTTTTTTAAGAGCCTGAAAATGTCATCTCAGTTTTGATTTTGATGTGACACTCTTTAATGCACCCCTCACGCCGAATACTATTGGGCTTAGAGTGTTGATGTAAATGGTAGGTGGTCTGATAGCAGGTGATCCAACGAATATTGAGAGGCTCTGATAGAATCTAAAAATTGAGAATTTAGTCTAATTTTATCCTACAAAACTGACTTATAACAATAAGTTTACCTAAAATAGTTTTTTAATATGTATATAGTTGATATGTTAATCACAATTTTTACTAAATGAGTGGTAGTAATTATATTTAGAGAAAGGTAAATAAAAGTTGGCAGAATCTTAGGTACCAATGGCCATTGGGTATTGGTTACCTATATTATTTGGTAGGAAAGGAGGCAAATGTGGGAACAAAATATAGAATATAGGCTATATAGGATGAGGCTGTGAGCTTTTATCTATTATTCCTAGCTCATTTTTATAGCAATTTAATTTTGATGAACTTTATTTTAGAGTTAAATCCTTCCTTTGATTTTTTTGTTACACCTTTGTTTGATTTTTTTTGTCAGATAGTTTACTGGTTATAATTCTATATTAAGAGGTGATTGTGAACAAGTGGATATATCATAGTTTGAACCCCGATCACTGCATATTACGTGCAATATCTTTATCAACCGAGCTAAACTTATGGAACTTCCTTTGATTATTTTATAAAAAACAAACGAGTCAATAAAAATTGATTGACGTTTTTCCTATTTAATTCATATTATTAATCAAATATATCAAATTTTCTTTGTTAGGTTGGACGTTTATGGTTGGAATTCGATATCCGATTCTTTCATTTTATATTTGTAAATTTATGATAATTTTTTTTGAAGTAGAATTTATGATGACTTTACTATTACATCTAGCTACTAAACAAATTAAGTATTCACCACAACATTAGTCCCCGTGGAATAACATATATTATATAATTTTCAATAAGGACGAAATTTTGGTGTTAGGTGGGGTGGGGTGTCTTTGTATGCTAGGTTACAGTGTTGACACAATATTTGTATGTAACCTTTTAAATAGCTACAAACAGCCTTATTTTTTTCACCACCTAAGAAAAGGCCTTATTTTATGGATTGTTGAAGATAAAAGAGGGCTATTTGTTTTTAAAACTTGATGGTTTTTACATGTTGGGGTGTGTTGATCAATAGCCAAAAATGATTAGCCTATGGAACATTTATCAGCAGTTGGTGGAGCTGTTTTTAAGCTCCTTGCTTATTTTATTTTATGGATTTTACATTTTTGGTACTAATGTTGCTCAAGATCTCTCCAATAGTCTCCTTGAACTTGAAAATGATGAAGTCAAAGAGAATGAATTGATGACATAGTTGGCCCAACACATATGGAAATCTGAGACGAATTGTAAAATTATTATATTTTTATTTAATTTTTCTTGTGCTTTTTAAAATTCATAAGTTGCATTTTGTAATTGGGTGTATGTGGAATGTGAACTATCTATACTAGTGGGTGTAAATGAAATTGTGAACCCCTGGTTTCACAGTCATAACATTGTACACACTTCATTATTCAATCATAATACTTTGCTTGATAGGAACATAAAAATACCATACTAATAATAAATTCATTAATGTATAGAAATAGATCTAGGGATGGCAACGGGTAGGGTTGGGTGCGGGTTTGACACTACCCAAAATCGAACCTGAAATATTAGGTAAACCCGAACCTGAACTAAAAGGAGCTTTCGGGTGACAAAATAACACCCAAACCTGTTGGGTTCGGGTTTTTCCCACCCGAACCAAAACTCGAACTTACATTAACAAAAGTAAGAAAAATATGGAAAAATTCAACGAAATTACGGTCTACAATATGTTAACATTGTTTTCAACATTAAAACAAAGATGAAAAATAGTCTACAACGTCAAAATAGTCTATAATATGCTAAGGTAAGAGAGATAATTATATAATTTAATATATAACGGATGTGATTTCTGGTTTCAGGTGTGGGTTTGACACTACTCAAACCCGAACACAAAATATCGGATGTCACCCGAACCTAAATTCAATCAACTCGAATTTTACCCGTTAACTCGGGTTTAGGTTTGGGGGCCCCACGGGTTTGGGTGCTTTGCCATCTCTCTTTTGTCAACAAAAAAATGAAAAGGACAAAAAAATTACAAAATGCATATCTATTCAGAAGTTGCAATTTGGGACATTTTGTAATTATAAATGCTCTTTTGTCAACAAAAAAATAGATCTCATCTGCCCCCCACCATTTTTTTTCCTCTGAAATTACTTTCTTACTTTTGCAAAAAGTTTGAATCATAAATTCCAAATTTTTTTAAGTTCAAACATTGATTTTTTCCAAAAATTTTTTGTAATATACGACCCAAACTTTTTTATAAGGGGTAAAAAGTAATTTTAGAGACGGAGGGGGGAAGAGAATGTGGAGGGGAGGGGGATGAGAATTTTTACTTTATTAGATTGTATTAGTTTTTCATACTATGAGGTTAGGTCCGAAGAAAGCAATTATAAATGGCCCAAACTGCTTGCTTGAATAGTTAATTGGGATCGGTTTACTTCTAAAATTGATCAATAAGGTACCTAATTAAAAGTTGGGCATTGATCCAATATTTAGATTTGGCCATGAAAATGTTTACCTAAAAGTTACGAAGCGGCGGGAATTTCGACACAAATACAATTATTTTTTAACAAAAGATGTTTATAGCACTTCATTTAAAATCAAGTTAGTAATATATATTGGTACATCAATATACATGAAAACTAACTATAAATATGGCTACCTTTGTTAAAGCATGAATTACCTCATTTGTTTGTCTTCAATTAAACTCAACACAAAAGTTTTCAAAATAAAAAGAAAAAATACGCTTATATTTAGACAACATATCCCCAAATTCAATGATATTGCTCCCCTCCTCTATGGAAGTAATCAACTATTGGTTTCAAATCAAGAGCAAAATCTACCTTTTCAAGTTACAACTCCCGCACTCGATCAAATGAGAGCATGAAGAAGTTAGGGATGACAAAAGTACCCAAAACCGTGCCCCCCACCCGAACCCGAGTCAAAGGGTAAAACCCGAGTTGATTGGGTTTGGGTGACACCCGATATTTTGGGTTCGGGTAGTGTCAAACCCACACCCGAAACCCGAAACCACACCCGTTATATATTAAATTATATAATTATCTCTCTTACCTTAGCATATTGTAGACTATTTTAACGTTGTAGACTATTTTTCATCTTTATTTTAATGTTGAAAACAATGTTAGCATATTGTAGACCGTAATTTCGTTGAATTTTTCCGTATTTTTTTTACTTTTGTTAATGTAAGTTCGGGTTTAGATGTTATTTTGCCACCCGAAAGCCTCTTTGGATTCGCATATTTTGGGTTTGGGTAGTGCCAAACCCGCGCCCGACCCTATCTATTGCCATCCCTAGAAGAAGTCCCAACACCTCTCCGATATCCACATTGCAAATTGAAGACAACCACATGGTCTTAGCAACCACAAAACGTCCTTCATCATCCCAAATGCACACTTTGATTCCTACACAATTTTGTTGAGATGAAAATGACGCATCAAAATTACACTTATACTTTCCCATCACGGGTTTTACCCAAGTAGGATAAGCTCGTTCAGACCCGCTAACTGATGCCACAGTGTTGTTGTTGTCTCATTTTTTTGTTATGTTATCAATGAGGTGCTCCACACTAGAATATGCTTCTTCCGTATCAAAATATATGTCGTTTTGAAAAAATAATTATATTAAAATATATGTCACTTTGCATTACCAATGAATTAATACTATTTTTTCCATTATACCCTTAACTTATTGTTTCCATTTCTTCTTTCAATTCTACAATTTATCTTTCACATACCATTAATGAAGAATAGTTTTGTAAACTGAATAATTCATAATTTCCCTTTTTTCATGCAACATTAATTACATTTCTTAATTTATGTGATATGTGAAGTAACAAAGTTTTTCACAAGAAAGGCGAGTTTGAATTGTGAACCTTTAAAAATTTACTTATAAAAAATAATAAGGTTAGTTTGTCAAATAAATCAAAACTTGATTAATGAATATTCAAAGACTATTAAAAGATTAGTGTGGTGTGTGTAGTGTTTTAATAAAAACTTAAGAGAAGAGTAAGAAGAGCACACCCAAACAATTTTATACTGGTTTACCCTTAATGATTGGGCTAGTCCAGTTTCTTCACTATGTCCATTTGAGATACTTTCGATCTCTAATTACAACACTTCTTTTGATCTAAACCAAGATCAAATTTCCTTAAGCCTTACTAGCTTAATCCACCTTGTCACTAAGGTGATCACTCAATCAAGATTGACTACTTGACTTGAGTATAACTTTCTTACAAAGAGATGTGTGTTGTAGAACTAAGCTTTGTAAAATCAACTAAGTTGAAAAGCTTATGAATCTTTCTCTAAAATCACTCTACTAATGATAGTAATACAGATCCAGTACTACTTAGAAGCTTTTGGAGTGATGGAGAAATTTAAAGAAGAGCTTATGAATTGCTTGTATGATAAAGACAAGTATGCTTGATGTGTAATTGAAAACTCTTGCTCTTCAAGGTTGTAAGCTGTCCTATTTATAGGAAATGAAAGTGCCAAGAAGCTTGTGGAAGAAATATAGCCGTTGGAATGATTACAGCCTTTGGATCATGACAGCTCAATAAAATTATTTGAGATGTAAAACTTCCAATAAATGGTCTGAGACCGTTCTTCCAGATCCAGCTGAGGGGAGGAGCGTATGAATGAGCTGTCCTAAACTTGTTCAGCAAGTTTTGATAAAAGGACAAAGACATAGCGTTGTATCCAGCTGTATGTTGCTGTTCATGACTGTCCAAAAGTTGTCTCTTAGCTCTTGTACTTGCAAATGTACTTTCCATGAATAAAGGATAAGGCAATGGAATAGAAACTCATTAAATATTTATGCCCAAGTACATGACAACTTGCAATTGTAGACTTGTTGTTGTGTTCCCATTGGTCCATGTTTCTTTATTCTTTGTCTTTGTAAGAATTAAATAATGAGGAGCCTTGAGAAACATTCCTTTCATTTTTAACCACATGTTTATTCCTCAAACATGTTAAAATAGGAAGGAATATATTAATTGCTTAAAAATTCCTTTGCCATTAAAGACCTTGCACAAACAGAAAATATTCTTCATAAAGTGCTTGTTTGTTCTCTTGTATTTATTTGCCAAAAGTCAATAAATGATAGAACGTGTTGTTGTGTTCTTGTCACAAACCAGTTTCCAGACCAGAGATCAATCTCAGACTAACTGCTGAAGCTTTTAAATTATGAATAAATTGATACAAAAGCTTAATTGATTCTGTCTTAATAGTGACACTCAAAAGCACTTGTTAGATAACAAAATGATCAGACTTATACACTTAAAATACATTTAAATGTTTGTTATCTTTAAAACATCAATAAAGGATTTTTGCCTCAACAATATGGTCAAAACAATATTTTGGTAAGGAAAATAAGTCCTTTAAATTAATAACATCCATCTTGATACAAAGGAAAATTTAGGTCACCATAAACAACAATTTTTAAACATAAAATAAGATAAAATAAGCAACAAAATCAACAAATCTATAAAAAGGTAAACCTAACCTATTATGATTGAAATCTTCATAATAGAGTTAAGTTATTACCAAGTAAAGTTATTCGTAGATAAACCAACTGGCCATTTTATCAACATAACAATTTTCTTCTTTGAAAATGTGCGCGACTTTAAAATTTATTTGAGAAACATGATGCATCCAATTTCTCTATTTATGTAAAAGTGAGTTTAACAATAAGTTTTAATGTAAAAATCATTTTTAGACTCAAAACCTACAAATCCTAACTTCAATTTTTATAAAAAAAGAAGAAGATAGAATCAATTATACCGAAGAATAATCAAACATGTCAAAATCAATTTTACACCTTCAAAATCAAATGTAGAACCCAAGAATAAAGACATTTGCTTTATGAATCATCTCTTTTATAAGCAATCTAAGATTTAATTCATCTCACACTTGTCAAAACAATCTTCCTCCTCAAGTGAGTCATTCAGTTCATTATTTTCCTCAAACATAAGTTATTTTCTCTTTCTTTTCATCAATACACTTGTACTTACACCACTGTTTAACTGCACTCAATCAAACTCGCTACCTGACAACCTTTGATAGGAAGGCTTTTAATTTGATAGTAGGACTTGTCCGACTAGAAGGACTTGTTCGACCGCATGTTGAACCATCATCTCTAATACCACACTTGGGTCGTGAGGGGAGCCATGTGAATCATCTAATTTTGGATAAGAGCAACTGTACAATTGTCTTGCAAGTGGACTAAATATACCAAATTTTTACTGAAAATCATCTATCATGTACTTAACCAATCGAGCCGTTTATTTACAATTATATTTGTTGTTGTTGACTGCTATAGTAAATTAAAATTAATGGCTAGAATTTACGCATGAGCATCTAGTTGCTGGAGATGATTTGATTCCGAGTTTACGAGTCATCTCATTTATAAAGCAACCTCCACTTTTATAAGCAACATGAGACTTAACTCTTTTAATATTTTTACAATAGTGATGTCCATGGATGGATTAGAGGGGACATTCCTTATATTCTTTAATATATGCAATGAATTTTTTCCCCGATTTTTACCACCAGTTTCATCTGATTTAGGGGGTTGATTCTAACATCAAGTGATTACAATCTCCTTTCGAACGCAGTTACAAAAAATTGAACGGTCATTCTACCTACTAAACTCAATGCTAATCGTCACAAGACCAAATAACATTTAATCTATGCAATGAATTTTTATTAACATAGAAATCAGATCCACTAATTAATGTAATTTTTTATAGGGAAATTCTATGGTATAATGGATAAATCATCATGTACCGGCACAATAGAAGATTTAACTAATAAAAAACCACCTTTTGTCCACATCAGCATTTTTATATTATATTTTAAAAATTAATTATTATCGCATTTCAAATATTATTCCACATGTCAAGTAATCATTGGTCAATGCATGTTATTGTACCGATACATGATAATTTATCTATTGTACCATAGCAACACCCTTTTTTATATTGCTTATATAGACTTTCGTCTTTAAAAAGTTATTTAAATTGTAGGAGTATTTTTCTTTCATATATATGTTTTCATTCATAAGAAAACAAACTGTGCGTAATTTTAGTTCATATTGTTTTTTAAATTTATTAATTATTTATCTTAAAATCTAGCAGACAGCCGAATACACACCAAACACAACCCAGCGAGCCTAACATGGGACTCGAACCCAAATTGCAAAAAACCAATTAGTAAAAAGTCGCAAGCATATAAATCTAGAGATGAAGCATCTCCTAAAGAATGGCGAGAGAATCCAACCGCCAACACGGCAACATAAACTCTCGCTACAACAACAACAAGTACAAGGCAAACTCATATTTCTTTTATAGTGGAGCAAATTATGTATATGTCATAGTTTTGATTTGTAGGTCGTATGAGGCATAACATCGATGTATCTTTTGATAATTGGCGAAGCAATCCCCTACTTTGTTTACAATGTACATAAAGGGTGGTTTTTTGAATTATAAGGGTTGAATACCCCTTGTACTTCTTATAATTCATTTTTACTTATAAAAAAAAAACAACAATGTCATACCCCAAATTTTGTCCTCTTGATTTTGTATATATATTTTTTGGTCAATTTACTTTTTGAAATAGTAAGTTAGTTGAGATGGCAGTGAGAAGAGCATTTAGAAATATTGCTAGCACAAGGTCATGAGTTCAACCCCCACTTGATACCTTTATATTTTTATCTCATTAATCATACTAACTTTTTATTTATTTTTCTAACAAGAAACATTTTCTATTTATTTTTGGTAATATTTATTATCTCTTTTTTGTTTGTCCAAAATTATAAAAAAAATCAGAACACAAACCTATTCTCAAACTGAAACCAAAAGAAAGACACAACAAAAATTCTCTACACAAAAAATTCTACATCAAAAAATCAGAACACAAACCTATTCTCAAACTGAAACCAAAAACTCTACACAACACAAACCTGCAAAAAAAAAAACAGCAAAAGAAAAGGAAGCAAGCAGAACAAAACGAGGAGGAGAAGAAAAGCGATCTGGGTCTGTTTTCTTTTCTCTTATTCAATTTTGGTTTTAATTTGTGTCTTCTATTTTTATGTACATAGATGTTGTTTTTTGGGTTTACTTACTTAATTAAGGATGATAGCCTCACATGTCACAGAAACAATGATTAATGATACATAACATAACATGCTCTATAATCTGATTTTTTGTTTCGGTTGTTTTTTCTTGCTGCTACATACAAAATTTATTCCCTTTAGTTCATTCCATTTAATTAGTTATTATAAAATTCTAAATATCAAGTACATAAAAATATAAACTTTAATTCTGTTATTGTTAAATCAAATACACAAAAAGTACTAAAATAAAAATCTTAATTATTATGGGATAAAAAAGAGATACACGGAAATACATCCGTTCATCTCTCGAATGACTAAAGTCTTGGTGCACACCTTGCCGGCTGGTTATTTGTCTTCCATAGAATCAAAACAAAAGAACATTACAAACTTCAACACATCAAACTAAGTTTTTTCCTTCGGGTCAATTTTAAAAATAAATTAAAAATCATTTTCATAAAACGAACATGTATACAATCAATTCAAACATGATACAAACGAAGCTTAAGCCTCCATCGTGCGAGCATACAAGTTGAGTTTAACCACTAGAATTCGATTAACACATCGTTCTATAAAAAACACCAACAAACAATTGACCCAGAACTACGTAGCTTTGAATTCCTCATCACACCAGAGGATACGTAGGAGCAAGAGTCTACATCTTGTCAAGCATAACAATAAATAACTTAATTTTTTTCTTTCTCTTGTAAATATTTGTAAATAAAAAATAATAATTAATAATATAAAAATCTTGTAAACAAACCCTAAAAGCTTTAAACCCTAGAATTAATTAGGGGTTCCCGTTGAGTACAACGGATGTGAGGGGTGCTAATACCTTCCCCTTGCATAACCAATTCCCGAACCTGGAAATGATTGCGATGACCATCTTTCCATTGTTTTTAAGGTTTTATCAATATTTTCCTTAACAAAAAAAATTTGATGGCGACTCTGTGTCATTCCGAGTGTCTTAAACGCTCGGGCGATTTTCGCGGCGCGACAGCTGGCGACTCTGCTGGGGACTAAATCTTAGTGAGTTAAGCCTATCCTCATTAGTTTTAGGGTTAAATGGTTTTGTTTGTTTACTTGTTTTATTTTTATTTTACTTTCCCGCATTATTATTTACTGTATTTTATATATATTGTGGGTGGGTTTATTTTTGAGTGAAGCTCCACACCTGAGCTTGAGAAAAAACCTAAGTTAAGTAAGGAGTTGTTAGTATGGACCCCCGGGATGCACATCCCTCGGGTGATTTACGAAGACTCCGCCTAGAGTAGATCTGTTTGAAACATTCATCAGGCATTGGCTAGCCCATCCTCCTGTTGGAATTTCAAATTAGGTCAGCGACTCTAGGGACCTTTTTAGAACCCAATAAATCCACCTAAGGGGGACCCTGTGAAATCACATAGGGGTCTGTGACCTTGATTGATATATTCTAGAGCCGTCCTTGTGAGGAGTTGGGCAAAAAATCTTACAACTGTCCTATCAAAAGGGGTCATCCTTTGTAGGTTGTTATGTTATATCTTAAACATACCCCTCATAAAATTTGCATCAAAGAAAAATATTTTTGCATACTCATGCATTTTCATGCAACTGCATACATGTACATACATCCTCAAAAATAAACACTCACATCTCTTCTCTCCTCACCGTCCCCAAACTATAATACCCTTGACAGTATTCCGATACTCACAAACGAACTTGAAAACATGTCTCAAGAAGATATGGAGGAACTCAAGAGAGGCCATGAGCAATTAAGGGTGGAGGTTGCCCAATTGAACACTCAAGTGCAGTTGATAATACAAATTATATTGGGGAAAAATGACAACCTGTTACCTTATCAATCACAAGGCCATCCAGCGCCTCAGACCCTGCAACCATGGGTGATTCCCTCGCCTCAACAGCATTTACCACAACAACCGTCCATGGCACCTGAACAAAATCATCAAAACAACGAAAGGGGTATCCACTCGGGAATCAGTCTAGTTCTTGGAGAAATTATGGGAAGAGCCGCGTGCAGTTCGATCCTGTTCCCGTACCATATGGTCAGATCCTACCATATTTAATCTAACTAGAGTTGGTAGAGATTAGACCTCTCAAGCCCATAGTACAGCCATATCCGCCAAGTTATCATGTACACGCCAAATGTGACTTTTATCAAAGGGCACCGGGTCACAGCATTGAAAATTGCAAAGCTTTCAAGTATAAGGTTCAAGAACTAATCGACAACAAGAAGTTAAGTTTCAAAGGAGGAATTCCATTCATCAATGGTCACCCTTTTCTTCAACAAAGTGCAAGAACTCCAAAAAACACCCCTTAGAGTGGGCCAATCAACAAGAAAGCTCTTTCCAAGGATCATTAAGCTTTGGATTTCCAGTGTTAATTTCATTCTTTCAAAGTATTCACTTGCTTTTAAAATTGTACCTTTTGACTAGTATTCTTAATATAATAAACATGCTTTTTTTGGAATTAATACATTCGTGTTCACTCTTTTCTTGTTTTATTACTTACAAACTTGGAGCGAGGATGGTGAAAATAAATAACTGATTTTTGCTGATATATGCTTTCAATGGTAAGAAAAAAAAACCTGGTTGATGATGTAAGACATTGTTTCACTTCCTTTCACGATTTCATACATAAAAATAAAAAGTGTATAAAAATTAGTTAGTTCATGCTAAGATGAGTCATTCTTGGATATGTTTTCATTGTTGTTGGATTCCCCCAGTTTCTTGAGATATATCAAATTTTTAAGAAAAGCAAGCAATTTTAGTTTGATATTTGACATGACACTTTAAGAGTATATAGGTTGTTTTGACACTTTAGGCTACATTATGAAGGTTTAGTAATGATTCAATAAAATCGGTACCGTCTTAACACCTTAGACACCTAGAACTTTGTAAGGTTAATTTGAAGTAGTAATGTTGACGAAGCCTTGAATTTAAATTTTAAAGTATCCCTTACTAGTTTATCTTAGCAGTCGACACCATCTTAAGCATAAACTAAGTGGGAAATCAATGAACATAAGTGAATGATCTAGAAATGAAAGTTTACATACTTTGGTTGATTTTAAAAAGTGGTAATGCACTTATTGAGTTAGATGACCACTCGGTCGTTTAATTCAACAGTCGTTGAATATACAAAGTAAACCATGGTAAATAAGCCCTTTTAGTAGTTGGTTCAGAGGTGTCTGATTCTGAACTTGGTAGGGCGGGTTACGATCCGATCCCCCACAACTACATTCGGGAGAGAAAAAGGGGTTTGCCAAACTTTTGTTATCAGCACCCCTCGATATATGATCATAATCACTAACAGATTTTCCAACCATGAGCGTGTATAAGATAACGGGCTTAATGTGATTGCACTTGAATGAAAAGGATAAGTAAAATTTAAGCAAAAGTTAGAGTCACAATAAAATACTTCAGATTTATCTTCATATGATGGGAATCTTTGACCGCAATGAGTGGTTTTGTGTTACTACAGTGCCCTTGGTGTTTAATATTTATTACTTGATTTTCCTATCTAGACGGCAACCACGTATGATTAGAGTTGTCATGTCCTGCTTCAAACATGCACTAAAAAGAGTTACTATTTCTATGCTTGAGGGCAAGCAAATGTTCAAGTACGGAGGAATTCGATAACGCAAATTTATATCATTTTTTGGCTTGATTTACATAATTTCTAATTGCATGTTATGATTCTCAAAAGACCTCGTTGAAGCTAGGTTCACTGAGAAAGCATATTCGACAAATTTATTGTTAAGCCGACTCATCCTGTTTGTTGTGTAATCAATTATTATCTTTTGTACATACCATATGTGCTTCCACCACAAAAATATTCAATTTCAAAAACTCGCATTACAGTGTGTTAGAAATATTTGTCAAAAGAAACAATTATACTCACAAGTCAATACTCGACATCTGGTTAATTCAACAAATGGTTCAATCAAAGGATAACTCAATCAAGACGCTCTTAATTAGGGGAAAGGCATCTAAGGGACCTATACATCAGTGGAAAATTCCTCAAAATTAGGGGCAGATCAATTAAGTTCCTACTAAACAGGGTCAAAAGTGTTCAAGACTTGGTCAGCCTTGGGCACTATCCCTAAATGCCAAGTAATTAAAGGGCATACCTCTCAAGAATTCAAATAATGGGACAGTTCGCTGCAATGTCATATTGTACCTGAATGGATCCAAATTCCTTTTCAAGCGACTCACTTCGCTCCAGTATTCAACATTGAAAGTATTACTCCCCTCAAAATACTTTCAAATCGTTCAAATGAATCATATCAGACATCAACAACTGTTGAGTTCAGAATGGGTTTCGGGATATCATGCTAGCAAAACTCCTATAACCTTCAAACAAAGAAACTCTGTTGCAAAGTACATTTTCAAGACTTAAACAATTCAGTTACCTTCCACAAAGGAACTCTCATGCACATTAAAATCATACACATGTATCATACATGTTCACATTTAATTTATCTAACATTAAGGCATGCATTGACACACAAAGTCCAACCTTTACTGGCATTTCAAGCCTCAACTATACTTGGCCTTTCCCGTCAAAAGAAAACCAGGATCCGAATAACACATTCATCTTGAAGCCCGATTTTCATTGGCATACATCAATCATGCATTTCATTTCATGCATCATCACATTGCATGCACATAAGCATATTCTGAAGTATACTCAGAAGCATATTCAATCATGATGCATAGCACAAATCCTATTTCATGCATGATTAAAAAACAATCATCGTTCTCGTCATTCATCTACAGTACAATCTCGGCAGTAGATCTTGTAGTTAATCTCGGCAAAATATTTTCTAGAAAAAACCTCGGCGGTAGGTATTATTTCGTTAGTAGATCCCTTAGTTGACCTCGGCAGTAGGTATTCCTCACAGAACCTCGGCAGTAAGTTCCCTAATTAATCTTGACAGTTGATTATCCAGCAAACCTCGGCAGTAGGTATCTCTCTTAAAATCTCGGCAGTAGATTCCCAAATTTAATCTCGGCAGTAGGTATTTCTCTTAAAATCTCGGCAGTAGATTCCCAAATTTAATCTCGACAGTGGGTTATCTAATAGACCTCGGCAGTAGGTATTTCTCTTAAAATCTCGGCAGTAGATTCCCTATTTAATCTCGATAGGATATTTTCTAGCAAACCTCGGCAGTAGGTACCTGCAATAACTAATCATCATATTCCCCGTAAATCAAACTTTGTCCGGCCACGAGCCGGCGACAATCGTTCTCACTCATTCCTAGGATCTAAGAACCCTGCAGGGAAATGATTACCTTTTAGTCTAAACACCCTGAGGGGAAATGCATACCTTTAGTTGAAGCACCCTGCGGGGCGATGTCTTCCTCTTAGGGACAATGGTTACCTTTCGGATAAATGCACCTTTCGAGGTGACAATGGAAAACTTTCGGACAGAAGCACCTTTCGAGGTGACGAATGACTACCCTTTCAGATTTAGGCACCCTGAGGGGGAATGCCTACCACTAATTGAAACACCCTGCGGGGCGATAACTATCCTTTCAGGTTTAGGCACCCTACGGGACAATGCATATCTTCTAGTTAAAGCACCCTGCGGGGCAACGAATATCTTTTAAGGTCTAGACACCTTCGAGGCGACGATCGAGCTTTCACCTCCACAAAGCAAAATTTTAGGTCTTCTTATATTTAACTACCTTCCATCATACAAATGCGATTAAGGTATTTAAATAGGGGCAGCTGTCATACCCCAAATTTTGCCCTCTTGATTTTGTATATATATTTTTTGGTCAATTTACTTTTTGAAATAGTAAGTTAGTTGAGATGGCAGTGAGAAAAGCAATTAGAAATATTGCTGGCACAAGGTCATGGGTTCAACCCCCACTTGATACCTTTATATTTTTATCTCATTAATCATACTAACTTTTTATTTATTTTTCTAACAAGAAACATTTTCTATTTATTTTTGGTAATATTTATTATCTCTTTTTTGTTTGTCCAAAATTATAAAAAAAAATAGAGCATATATATAAAAAGAAGAAAAATATATAGACTTGTATGGAAAGAAAATAGAATTAACACAAAAACATAAAAAATAAGTGAATTAAAATAAAAGATAACCAAATCTTTGGTCTTGGAGAGCAAGCAAGGGAATTAACACTAAAACATAAAATAAGAGCAAATCAATCATAAAAATAAGCAAAATCTGTCCATATTAATTTTCAAAGCAAATCTCTCAAAGATTCATTCACAATTTTAAACCCCTAATTCTATTACTATAAATAGGGACTTGTTTTCACAAAGAAAGACACAACAAAAATTCTCTACACAAAAAATTCTACATCAAAAAATCAGAACACAAACCTATTCTCAAACTGAAACCAAAAACTCTACAGAACACAAACCTGCAAAAAAAAAACAGCAAAAGAAAAGGAAGCAAGCAGAACAAAACGAGGAGGAGAAGAAAAGCGAATTGGGTCTGTTTTCTTTTCTCTTATTCAATTTTGGTTTTAATTTGTGTCTTCTATTTTTATGTACATAGATGTTGTTTTTTGGGTTTACTTACTTAATTAAGGATGATAGCCTCCACATGTCAAAGAAACAATGATTAATGATACATAACATAACATGCTCTATAATCTGATTTTTTGTTTCGGTTGTTTTTTCTTGCTGCTACATACAAAATTTATTCCCTTTAGTTCATTCCATTTAATTAGTTATTATAAAATTCTAAATATCAAGTACATAAAAATATAAACTTTAATTCTATTATTGTTAAATCAAATACACAAAAAGTACTAAAATAAAAATCTTAATTATTATGGGATAAAAAAGAGATACACGGAAATACATCCGTTCATCTCTCGAATGACTAAAGTCTTGGTGCACACCTTGCCGGCTGGTTATTTGTCTTCCATAGAATAAAACAAAAGAACATTAAAAACTTCAACACATCAAACTAAGTTTTTTCCTTCGGGTCAATTTTAAAAATCAATTAAAAATCATTTTCATAAAATGAACATGTATACAATCAATTTAAATGTGATAAAAACGAAGCTTAAGCCTCCGTGCAAGCATACAAGTTGAGTTTAACCACTAGAATTCGATTAACACATCGTTCTATAAAAAACACCAACAAACAATTGACCCAGAACTACGTAGCTTTGAATTCCTCATCGCACCGGAGGATACGTAGGAGCAAGTCTCTACATCTTATCAAGCATAACTATAAAAAACTTAATTTTTTTCTTTCTCTTGTAAATATTTGTAAATAAAAAATAATAATTAATAATATAAAAATCTTGTAAACAAACCCTAAAAGCTTTAAACCTTAGAATTAATTAGGAGGTTCCCGTTGAGTAGAACGGATGTGAGGGGTGCTAATACCTTCCCCTTGCATAACAAATTCCCAAACTTGGAAATGGTTGCGATGACCATCTTTCCATTGTTTTTAAGGTTTTATCAATATTTTCCTTAACAAAAAAAATTTGGTGGCGACTCTGTGTCATTCCGAGTGTCTTAAACGCTCGGGCGATTTTCGCGGCGCGACAAACAGCAACAAGTACAAAGCTATTTCTACCCAAATCTGAACCAGATTGAAGCAATCGGTCAAAGAAATACAATGAAGACGAAGATTAAAAAATCCAGCCGCCGTTAAAGGATGATAGTGAGTCCGACCTCCAAACGATAACGGATCCACGAACCAACAACTCACTTACACAAAGGCAACAATCTTAAAAGCCATTTCTGACTAAACTATCCGACTCCACCAGCGTGACGAAGACAACCAGAGTCGGAGGAACCCACTATCCAAAAGCTAAAATAGAAGACTAGGAAACCACCGGTGGAAACGAATGTGAGAAATTCTGACAGTAAGAGCAAGGGACAACCAAAACCATATATGAAAAACCAAACACAGATTAAGAAACCCAAAGCAGTAACCAGCGGATTAAAATCCAAACCGCAACCACCTCCGGTGGAGGAAGGCGGCAATATAATTTCGAAAAACAACCGCAAAACAGCGGTCGAAACAGAGTGAAACAGTTGTCGTCGTCTAAATGATATTTTTAGACATGCTTAGAATAATATAAAAATATATTATAAAAATTAGAATATTATAAAAAGTTTATTTACTTACTTTATAAAATTTTTAAAATTAGATGAATTAAATATAAATTTTAAAAGATAAAATTTTGAAAGATAAAAAGTCTATGAATGTTGTTTTTCAAAGATTAAGTTTCGCTATACAAAAAAGTTTAGCGGCGCAGCTTGTTACCCATCTATCTTTTATTCATATGTAATTATTTATTCATATATATAAAAAAGTTAAATATAAAGTAATGAAAAATTTGATTTAAAAATTTGTACAAAAAAAAATATTTCATTTAAAAATTAAATTTTAAGCTTTATTTCTTAAAAACTTTCTTAAATACTCCATTCTAAATCTCTATCTCTATTATATACATTACGATAGTTCCACGGAGCTTTCTGATGCATTCTCAAGAAAATTTGCTTATGTGTCATTCAATTAGAGCTTCTATAAGATTTTTTTTATATCTTTTTGAGATATTTTTTTTAGCATAATTCAGTTGCATTCTTAGCATTGTTTTTTTTAGATTTTTTTTTGGGAATAAATACCTTTACAGTCCCTATAAATATACAAAATTTGATTTTTAGTCCCTAAAACAATTTTCAGCAGGTTATGATCCCTCAAATATTTTCCTATCATGATTTTATGTCCTTATTTTGTGGGAGAGGTTCTTATCTCTATTATATACATTGCGATAGTTCCACGGAGCTCTCTCATGCATTCTCAAGAAAATTTGCTTATGTGTCATTCAATTAGAGTTTCTCTAAGATTTTTTTTATATTTTTTTTAGATATTTTTTTTAGTGTAATTCAGTTGCATTCTTAGCATGTTTTTTTTAGATTTTTTTTTTGGGAATAAATACCTTTGCAGTCCCTATAAATATACAAAATTTCATTTTTAGTCCCTAAAACAATTTTCAGCAGGTTATGATCCTTCAAATATTTCCTATCATGATTTTTTGTCCTTATTTTGTGGGAGAGGTTCATATCTCTATTATATACATTACGATAGTTCCACAGAGCTTTCTGATGCATTCTCAAGAAAATTTGCTTATGTGTCATTCAATTAGAGCTTCTCTAAAAAAAAATTTTATATTTTTTTTAGATATTTATTTTCGCGTAATTCAGTTGCATTCTTAGCATATCGTGATTTTTTGTCCTTATTTTGTGGGAGAGGTTCTTATCTCTATTATATACATTGCGATAGTTCCACGGAGCTCTCTCATGCATTCTCAAGAAAATTTGCTTAAGTGTCATTCAATTAAAGCTTCTCTAAGATTTTTTTTTCGGTTAAATATATTTTTGGTCCCTATAAATATATCAAATTTTGGTTTTAGTCCTTATAAAATTTTTCTTTGACTTTTAGTCCTTATAAAAATTTTCATCTTCACTTTCATTCCAAATTTTTGAATCAACTCATATATAGCCTTTCTATTTTTTTAATGAAGTTGTGCACAAATATGAAAAATATTACGATAATCTCTTCCTAAATAAATTGGAATTTTTTAACCAAACATAAATTAAATATGAATTTTAAACCACAAAAAGTTTAAAAATTCATATTTAATTCCTAAATTGTTAAAAAATTCTAATTTTTTTTAGAGAGATCATTATAATTTTAAAAACTTTTTTGCAAATTTTTTATTCAAAAATATGAATTCTACTTATGAGTTTACTTAAAATGAGGGATTAAAAGAGAAGATGAAAAATTTTATAGGGACTAAAAGTCGAAGAAAATTTTTAGAGGGACTAAAACCAAAATTTGGTATATTTATAGGGACCAAAAACATATTTAACCATAAAAAGATAAATTATGAGAATATTTATAGGGACCAAAAATATATCACAATGTGGGAGTTTTGTGATATATTTTTTTTGGTAGATCGAAAAGATAAATTGCTCCCCCAGAAATTGATCTCTGGAGCTCTCCAACCCATACGTCCCTTAGCTCATACCACCTGAGTTATGTTACGGGGAGAAAGTTTTGTCATATTAAGAAATCTATTTTCTTTGTTTTTAAAATTTACACTTGGATTACCATGCAAAAAGTTCAAACAAAGTGGGACAACGATGAAAAAAGATATCTTAATTTACATAGTATTTTAAAAAAATGCAGTTTGATGGGATTTAGATGAATAAATATACAATAAACATATGAACATCACTATATGTGAAGCTATTATAAAAAAAAATTCATTTGAAACTTTTTTAAAAAAAATTATTTCCTAAAATTTTTTAACAAAAAAAAGATACACTACAAAAATATTTTCCAAAAATATCTAAAACAAACGCATCTTTAGTGTATAATATATAGGAATTAGGTCATATTGAATCAGACTACTGAAATTTCAAAATATTAAATTATATTATTTTTCTTTAATATAGATTAAAATGTCAATTTCCAATCTAAAATTTTATTTTAATATATTAAATATGTTTTTAGTACATCATATTTTTCTAAATATTAAGAATTGTTTTATTAACATTCAACTTTTAACTTCGTAAATAATATTTTGTCAAAAAAAAAACTTTGTAAATAATATTTTTTAATATAACTTTTATTTTTATTCAATGTCATTTATACGATTCTGAATATATTTATTCTAAATTTCTGTCAAAACAATATATTTACTTCAACAATATATATTTAAACAACTTATAAAATATAATATCTCAAATTCACACCAACATAGTGTGATACAAGTGGTAGATATTTGAGTCTCTTAACCATTTAGTCCCGAATTCGATCCCTAGCCGGTGCGTATGGAGAAACATTTGTTAGAAGAGGTCAACCCCTTAAATGGATTGCATATATCTCGAGTGGATTAATCTCTGTAGTTGCGTGCGAAGGATACCTTTGGTTTACCAAAAAAAAATCTCAAATTTACTATTAAATATTAAAATAAATTTAAAATAATAATTTAAAATGAATTAATAAATAATATTAAAAAGAAAATAATCCCGTGCACGGCACGGGCTAACATACTAGTTATAGTTATAATAATAACACAAGAAAAAATACAATTTCATTGTTTATAATGATTACACTAATATTTTTACATTTTTTCAATAAAAAAATTGAATATTGACTATTATGAAGAATAAAAATTCAAAAAATATCAAAATTTATATTTTTGACAATTTTGATTAATGATATTTGGTTATTATAATGTTTTTAATGATAGAAAAATATTTTCACTTAAAAAAATATTCATTTTATTTATTAATTTTATACCAATGTACCGGTACATTAGAAATTATCCAATGTACCATAGAACTTGCCATAAAAATATATCTACATAGATTATGTATTCGACATATGATAATATTAGATGAAGACTTACATTAATGAAGAAAATGCCACATATTCTCACCATAGTCTCCATCCTTCTCATGGTGAAATTGATTCTCTCGTTATCTTATCATCATAAAGAAATCACTAAGTACTACTTAGCATTGATACTTCCGTGAATAAGCCAAGAAAGGACATAGACAGGTTTTAGTTGTTGGACTCTCGGCTACGATGAAACCAAATGATGAAAGCACTCAATTATATCGTATTCCCGGTCTATTGTTGTTGTGGATGACTGAAAATAAATAACCGGAGGCGTGTAATCACTGAACTAAGAAATTATCCGCAAAATTTGCGCAAATCCCCCAGAATACAACCAATTCTTCTCGACGATAAACATGTCGAGACTATCAATACACGAGAATATCAAAAAAGTCGGTAACTCAGACAATTACTAAAGCTTATTACTTTATACTTGAAGAAACAATAAAAAAAGTAGATCTTCTACTCGTGTACTACCTCTGTAAGTTCTTAGATTGCTCTTATATGTGTCAAGCAAACTTATATCCATTCTCCAAAAACAAAACCGTAACATAAAAGATTCTTGTCAATTAAAATCATCAATCCTATTTAGTAGAATTCACTAGCTATAATTACTTGGAAAAAGGTAACGGTTATAACTTGGTCACGCTAATAGATAACAATTAACACAAAATAATAAGGTATACGGTGGAGAAAAAATAGGAGCATATGTTTCATGTTATCTTAACATACTCGGTATAACTTAGTATTTAATTTGATCAAAACCACTAAGCCAATATATTTCTCACATAAAAATATTATTAGACACTCATTCATTTAAAACTTTTGAAATATACTATCAAATTTACAACACTTATCGTTTTAGAAATAAAAGACTAAAATAAGAGAGTATATTTTTGCAGCTTAATTTTCTATTATGCCTTTTTAAAAAAAAATATATATCATATTTAAAAACTTGTAAGTTTGTAACAAACTTTATTTAAAAACAAACAAGTAAAAATGAACAAATATTTTTTTTTCTAAAACGACAAATAAAAAAGAATGAAGCGATTAAGTTTTTTGTAAAAATAAATTATTCCCGCCATGAATTGCGATAATTGGTACTAGATTTTAGTTAAGTTTTTCAGTTAAGTTTCACTTAGCGAAATTTGTCGTAAGAGAAAGTAGTACGAGAAAGAAGAGTTGGATACTGAGTTTGCAGAATTTGTCGTGAGAAGGTTTGCAATTGAAGAAGGTTTGTTGTGAATAATTGGTACATGATTTTGGGTTTTTTTTGTCACTAAACTGGGTTCTAATTTCCTATTTTTCTTTATTTTATTCTTAAAAATATTTAATTTGTTAAATTTTTTTAAAGGTAGTTAGATTCTCTCCAAAATTTAGGTGATTATTGTTTTTTTTCTACTATTTTTTTTTCTTTTCGGTGAATTTTTTTAATCTTAACTATCAAAAATTAAATTTAAGGGGGTGTGGTTGAACGGTTGAGGCTCATTCTCCCTTAACCATTTGTCGATGATTCGATCCTCACCTTAAATCTTTGGTTGTCCCATCTTTCGAGGTGTCTTCAATTCAGCGAGAGATTAGTTACTGCGTTCGGCGGTGGATACACTGATTTTGACAAAAAAAACTATCAAAAATTAATTATCATCCACTTATTTTTTTTAAAAACTTCGTTCAAATGTCATAAAGCCACCGTTTATAGAAGTTTCTTCCTAATAAAATTTAGGAAGAGATATGTAACATCTAGATGTCTATAATCACTTGTCCGAATATAACTTTTGCTTTTTATTCTTTTGAAGTATGTGTTTTGTTTTTTATATAACTAAGTATTGAGTTTTCTAGTTAATTATCTTTTGATTTTGTTTATAACTAACTATTGATGAGTTCTTAGTTAAATATATCTTTTCTTATTTTAAGTTTTTTATCTGAAAGTTCAATTTTTTTTCTTTGAGCGAGAAGATTTCTGGGCTAAAAATAGAGTAGTTTTTTGTCTCAATATCACTCACTAATTATCAGTTTTTAAAATTGTCACTAATATTCAGTCTCTAAATTGGTCACTATTTATCCGTCTCTAAATCGGTCACTATATTATATTAGTGACTAATATAGTGACCAAAATATTTTTTATTATATGATAGATTAATCATTCTCTAAATCGGTCACTAATATACATATAATAACTATTAGGGCCCGTTTGGTGCGCCGGATTGATAAGAGACAAGATATGATAAGAAAATAGAAAATGATACGATAAAATAGGGACATGATAAATATTATCTTGTTATGTGTTTGGTGTACACATGATAAAAAATAAGTTAGCATTAATTTTTCCTATCACTTGTTTGATGTACACTTCATATTGACATGATAAAATATATATTATATTTAAATAATCAAATTATTTTTAAAGAATAAATGTGTTATTAAAAAAAACATATATTTAATTGAGTTTTTTTATTGATTAATTGATATTAATTAAAAAATACTCATAATTAACTAATTTCATATAATTGTGGAGAGATGAGAATGAATAGTGTATTGGATAATTATGCTATCAAATTGGTAACCTAGCTTAAAATAAGGATTAAAATAACAAAGAGTCAATGAGATATGATTAACAATATGTTTTTTTTTTTTTGACTGTATGATTAACAATATGTTTATGTTTAATTTATCATATCATGTTAGTGCACCAAACAACATATTTAAATAGGATACTATAATTTTAACATATCCCGTCTCTCTATCTTGCGCACCAAACGAGCCCTTAGTCTCTAAATCGGTCACTAATTATCTGTCTCTAAACCGGTCACTAAAATAAATATAGTAATTATTTGTATCTAACTTGGTCACTAATTATCGGTCTCTAAATTGGTCCCTAATATAAATATAGTAATTATTGGTCTCTAAATCGGTCACTAGTTATTAGTCTCTAAATCGGACACTAATATAAATATAGTAATTATTGGTCTCTAAATCAGTCACTAATTATTAGTCTCTAAATCGGTCACTAATATAAATATAATAATTATTGGTCTATAAATCGGTCAGCAATTATCTCTCTCTAAATTGGTCACTAAGTATAGTAATTATTGACCTCTAAATCGGTCACTAATTATTTGTCTCTAAATAAGTCACATAATAATAAATATTTTGGTCTCTAAATCGGTCACTAAATATTTGTCTCTAAATCAGTCACTAATATTATATTAGCAACTGATTTAGGGACCAAAATATTTATTATCATTTGACCGATTATTCGGTCTCTATATCGGTCGCTATATTATATTAGTGACCGATTTAGCAACCAAATATTTTTTTACTTTGAACTCCAAATTTTAGTCTCTAATTCGGTCTCTATGGTGACTAAAAATTTTTGGTCGCTAAATTGGTCTCTAAATATAATATTTCTAGTAGAGTGTTTTCTTAAAGTGTTTTTTCATCTTTGAGTGAGTGGTACAAAACAAAAAAAATTCAAGAAGTGTGTAATGCAAGAAACATAGGGATATTAGTGCAGGTGCACCCCCTCAATGCTAAAGAGCACCACCCTTGAATCTTCTTAAATATTTTATGGTAAAGTCAGCAGTTAAATCAAAGCTGTGCCATTTTAAAAATAAAAGATCAAAATTTAAAAAATAAAAAATAGATGAGTGAAAATCGTAAATCAACGATGAATAAAGACTAAATTAATTGAAAATCGTAAATCAACGGTAAAATTAGAAATTTCAAAACATTTAAATCTTGGATTATAATCTATGAAGATTAACTGTATAGTTAAGTTCTATGTCTCAATCGTCATTCATCCTATATGAGACATAATTTATTACAAAATAAAATGATTTGTTTAACTAGCTAGGGTTTAAGGCTTAGGGTTTATAATGCATTGTTTGAAGGTGTCCAACATCATGCTCTTTTAGCATTTGACAACCTTGTACACAATTCTATGAACTCATCATTTGTACCAATCATGCTAACCCTAACATACTTTGCATCAACACCAAATCGCTTCCCACCTCTTACACGAATCTTCAGCTTTTCCAAATATTTTTCACCATCCTCTATGCCATCCACGCACTTCAACCAAGCAAAAGCTATATGGAAAAAATTATAAGGAAAATTGAAAAAAATTAACTATTTGAAGTTTCTAAAATATTGACATTTTTCATCGAATGTGTTTTTTATGTCCGAAATAACACTGCCACATATATGATACATTCAATTAATTCATTATTTTCACAATACTAATTACGGTGTTGATGTGTTTTATGTGTGTCGTGTCTGATAAATGTGTATGTGTCAAAGCTTCAAAAATGAAAATACATTACCAGGGTATTGCTTAGATAGATCCTTGGTGAAGTGACAATAGGATGTTGGATACTTAGGCAAAATAAAAACTTTGCTTTTCTCGATAGCTCCTTTAAATATCTCCCACCTTTCTTTCATTATTCTTTTGCTATAATCAAAAAAGAGGTGATCACATTCAGTGATCTTTAAATTTTTGTAACCATCACAAATCACTTCAATTATCTTAGTAGCTCGAATTTGAGATTCTCTTGACACGCCGATGGAGTTCAGGTGGATGAATCTTATCATCTTCTTAGCAACTTCAATGTCCTTCACAAATGCCCATCTTCATAGCAAAATAAAAAAATACAAACTTAGCATATAATATAGAAAGCAATTATATACAAATGTGATGAGCTTAGATTTTATCAGTCTGAGAACTTGAGGTTGGCAAGTGCTTCGCTAGCGGTATTTAATGGCAGATGACTAAACATATTTTGAATTAACTTTTACAGTATTATCAAAATTAGGCTTAGGTCTAACACAACTCATAAATTTAACTACGATTTTGAGGTTTCCGCAGCAGTATTGCAATCGCAATTGGACTACTTAAATTATTTTTGCCACCATATTATCACAATATAAAGGTTCAAAGGAAAATTGCAACTACGACCACAAATGTAATAGAATATGATCAATCTCACAGACTCACCCGATACGAGAACCGCCATGACCGGTGCATTTAGAGAGTGTGAAGAGCATAATATCATGGTCAACCATATTAATAGGAGTGTATTGTGGCCAATAATATGCCATGTCATAAATAGCTTTCCCTTCAACATTAGATTCCACAACTGGCACACGTAGAGTCCCATCAGGGTTGTTTGGGGAGGTCACAACCTCTATGTAAGGTTCATCTTTCTCATACAAAGCAGCATCACCAGCCCATTGAAATAATCTTGATTGCAAGATATTAGTTGCTTCTTGGTATTCCTATAAATTAAAACATAAACACATTGTTAGATCAAGTCATTTTAAGAACTAATTATGAATTATAAAAAAATCGAATTTGAAATGTTTTTATTTATAAGAAATTCACATATATAAAGACTAAAAATACATATCTTTGCATTTTCGACGGACTAAAAATAAAAATTGAAGAAAAATATTTAATTTTTTTACTATGAGTAAATTAGTTGACACAAACCCATGTAGCCCATTTGAATTTAGAATCAAAATAATCATGTGAATATGTTCTTCCCATCTGTGGCTTTCTAAAATAATTAAAATCTCCTACTACTAAGAATGTTGGTAGGACTAGAATCAATGATTCGGATTGTGTTACTGGGAGTCTGGGAACATATGCTTATAAAAAAATTATAATATGTGTTTCAAAAAACTAATTATAATATGTTGTGTAAAGAGGAAGTTACTCAAAAGAAATGGACATATTTGATGCAGAAATTGGACCAAATAAATCTAAGTCCACACATGAGTCAAATGATATCATGTCATAGTTTATACATTTGAAGTTAAAACATGAGTCAAATGATGTCATGGTAATTTATACACCTTTTTGGAACTACTCTTTTTGGTCTTTATTATTATAAAAAATTTACTTTTTAAATTCATAGAATATTTTATGTATCTAGACCATATTATAAACAAGATACATGAAACATTCTATAAATCTAAAAAGTCAATTTCTTCTTATAATAATGACAGGAGAGAGTATTATAAGTAAAATAAAATATCTTTAAATTTATTTAAAAACTGAATATTATCAACAAAAAAATCAACTACATCAATTATTCAATAAATCTAATTTTATTTATAAAAAAAAAAGATTACCGAATAATAAGGAGTCGCTGCAACAATGTTGATGGGTAGATTAGAGGATTGTGAAGAAGAAAGTGCATACAAAAGAGCTTGATAGAGTTGAGAAGAACCTGTTCCTAACACTAAATACTTATCTTTTGTATCAACATTACCAACCACATTGTGGAGCCTCAAAATTGCATCACCGATTTGTGGCACCATGTACCAACATAAATTGTTGGCATCAGCAATGTAACTCATAAATTCTTCTCCTTTGATTACCACTGGACATTTATCACTCACCTTCTCCCAATATGACTTGAATGCTACTGGATCACCCCTGTTAATTTTTGCTCATTAAATCAACTTGCACCTCAAAAACTTTTTTTTTTGGTACAACATGCATATATATATATATATATATATATCTGAAAAATGATACACTATTTGTGTAAAATATTTTTCAATGTCAATAAATTACGATAATTTATATGTGTGATTTTAAAAGTAATTAGAAATAAACTAAATAATTAGTATGATCTAACAATTATGATTAATAAACGGCGTAAAAAGTTTATAAATTGATAATATGTATGAACTAAATTCTAATAGTATAACAACAACAAAAGCATAGGAAAGTAATATGAAATGAAAATATGAGGTGAAAAGAAATATGAAAATTACTTCTCAACATTGACAAAGGAATTGGGAGAAACAGTGGAGAGGGGCATTGTTGTGCCATTGAAATAAGACAAAGGAGAAGAACCATTATTAGTAGAGGCCACCATACTTTAATATGGTTAATTTTCAATTGTTTTGTAGATGATGATGATGATGATGGGTGTTTCACTATCACTCTTACTTGTTTTTTGTTTTTATTTAGATTGTGTTGTGTGCATACATATGTATATATAGTGAGGTGGTAGTTTTGTATGTGAAAGAGATGAGTAAATCGTGACCGTTGGATTAAAGTCATAAAAGTCAAAATTAGAATTATTTTTTTAGATGATGAGTCAAAATTAGAATATAAAATCGAGTAATTACCATTTTCAGTGAATATAAAACAGAATATACTTTTTCAAAAAAAATAAAATAATAATGAATCTAGATATGTTTGTATGGGAGGTGAATGAACTCAAATTCAACACTAATATTTTTTATTTTATTTTTTGATATAAATATTTTTTAATATTTGTCTCATTTATTATTTTCCCATTTAATGAATGTGAAACTATTTTTGTTCTTATCATATTTGTATTCAAATGAATATTTGACCACCGGCATGAGAAGGATAAACACGGTGACATATAAATACATGGGATAATAATCATAAAAGGTTTTTTTTTACTTTTAAAAAAATTGTTTTCCTCTTTAAAAAATGATTAAAATTCATTTTTTTTGACTAATATTAAAATTCATTTCTTATTTCTACACAAAAGTGGTTTATTTATGGCAAGTTCTATGGTACATTGGATAATTTCTAATGTACCGGTACATTGGTATCAAATTAATAAATAAAATGAATATTTTTTTAAGTGAAAATATTTTTCTATCATTAAAAACATTATAACAACCAAATATCATTAATCAAAATTGTCAAAAATATAAATTTTGATATTTTTTGAATTTTTATTCTTCATAATAGTCAATATTCAATTTTTTTATTGAAAAAATATAAAAATATTAGTGTAATCATTATAAACAATGAAATTGTATTTTTTCTTGTGTTATTATTATATCTATAATATAATAATCAACTAATAATGTTTTTAATTCATAAAAATAATCGTGAATTGATTAAATTATTATGTCATGTACCGGTACACTTGAATTATTCAAATGTACCGTAGAAGCTACCATATTATTATAGTTTTCTGAACTTGTGGTTAATTGATATATAATCACTTGTTATTGTTTGTTTGTTTTTTTTATCAATTTGCCTATATCATTAATTACTGTGAAGTTTAATTATTAAAGATATGTTACGGACCATAGTAGTACTAGTATTATGAAAACATATGTTTATTATATGCATTATGAGATACTTGTATTAGTATTATCTTGTTTTAAGAGTGATTATTGTATCATAGTTCTATCAAATTAAGAATAATGAATTTTGAGAATGATTTTAATATCATATGAGAATAGTTTATGTACTATATTAGAATGATCTGAGTATCATATTTGAGGTGTATTTTTGAACTTATCTTACCGTGCAATAGGACTCTGATACAGTTGTTGTAGTTGAGATGTTTTATCTATAGGGACGGTGTGGTTGATAGTCTTCTTGCACTATTTTGGGCAGTAACGTGAAACGTCTTAAAGAGAGGCGTACTATCCACGACTCAACCCAATAATATCTCCAGTGGCTAAAATTTATTTTGAACGGGTTTTTAATCCGAAAACAACAAATTTTACACTATCAAAATCTAAAATATTTTTTAGACCTAAAATTGTGCATGTGATTTGATTTAACAGGGAATGCATTCTTTCTCATTGATGATATGTAAACAAGTGGAAGAGTAATCATAGTGGATTTGAATTGGAAACCAGAGTCTTCCATAACATATTCTATCACAAGAAACGTTTAGAAGCGTCCTGAAACTGTTCCAGCGATGTTTCGAATGGATTTAAATTGTATTGTTTTTATTTTATTTTACTTGATTTTAAAATATTAATTAGCTATGTATTTATGTTAATAGGAAACACATAAACATAGATGAGAATAAATGACTGAACAAACATCTTTGCAAGGAACTCCGCCATCAGAGAAAACATAAGTGTGGTTTGAGGTTGCAGGAATAAGGAAAGGACATGTATATGGTTTTGGCAGTGAATCATCTTTATTTGTAGGCAGGCGAAATTGTTGTGGTTCAAGTTACTTGTCAACTGAGTGGGTGCGAAGACATAAATTCGAATAACTAAAAATAGAATGGAAGAAATGAGAAAGGAAAGGAATGGAGTTTGTGATATGGTAAGACAATTGAAGGACAATTTAAACTTTCAATCGAAGCCATATACTAGAGATCAAGTTCATGAAGATAATGTGGCTAATGATAATGATGACGATGTCTCTGATGATAATGATGGTGTGTCTGATGATAGTTATAAGTTTTATGGTGGTGAGATAAATAATGAAACGTGTAGTAGCTAGTGACATACTTTTGTATGCAAGTTTTGTTTGATTTAGAATTCCTTGTTTTTTTTATAATTATTTGGTAATTCTAAATCTACTATGTTAATATTGTTGTGTTGGTGTTTATGAAATATTTTTAGAAATATTAAATTAGATCTAAAAAATTGATTTTAGGGATTTTCAATTATAAAAAATAATATTTTTAAAAAAGATTATAAATAAAATAATATTTTTAAAAAACATATTTAACATATAATGTAACAATTTGGTCACTGAATCGGTTGCAAAAAACATAGAAATTAATTCTAAATTGGTCACAATAACGGTCTCTAATAAGGGTCACTAAATCAGTCGTTGTTAGCGTCATTCGAGGCGTCACACGTCACATCGCTTGTAGTCTCTAAATCGGTCTCTAAATTTAGTCACCAAATCGGTCTCTAAATTCAGTCTCTAAATTCAGTCACTAAATCGGTCTCTAAATTCAGTCTCTAAGCGGTCTCTAAATTCAGTCTCAAAATCAGTCTCCAAATACAGTCTCTAAATTGGTCACTAAACTCAGTCACTAATTCGGTCGCAAAAAATTGGTCACTAAATTGGTCACAACAGATTAGCAACCTAGGTTTTATAAACTGATTTTAATTGGTCTCTATATCGGTCACTAATTGATTTAGTGACCTATTTTCATTAAAATTGGTCTTTAAACTGGTCTCTAAACGTGAATTTTCTAGTAGTGGAATGTGAGAAATTCCGACAGTAAGAGCAATGGACAACCAAAACCAGATTTGAAAAACCAAACACAGATCAAGAAACCCAAAGCAGTTACCAGCAGATTAAAATCCAAACCGCAACCACCTCCGGTGGAGGAAGGCGGCAATTTCAAAAACAGCCGCAAAACGGCGGTCCAAAAAGAGTGAAACAGTCATCGTCGTCTGAATGATATTTTTAGACATGCTTAGAATAATATAAATATATATTATAAAAATTAGAATATTATAAAAAGTTTATTTACTTACTTTATAATTTTTTAAAATTAGATGAATTAAATATAAATTTTAAAAGATAAAATTTTGAAAAATAAAAAGTCTATGAATGTTGTTTTTCAAAGATTAGGTTTCGCTATACAAAAAAGTTTAGCGGCGCAGCTTGTTGTCCGTCTATTTCTTATTCATATGTAATTATTTATTCATATATATAAAAAAGATAAAGATAAAGTATTAAAAATTTGATTTAAAAATTAAATTTTAAGCTTTATTTCTTAAAAACATTCTTAAATACTCCATTCTAAATATATTTAAAAAATAATTATTTAAAAGTATGTGGTGACTTAACAATAGAGGCTAAAACTATGTGCATAAGTATTTTATAGTGAAAAAAATAAATCACTTTTGAGTAGAACTAAGAAATGAATTTTAATATTAGTAAAAAAACGAATTTTAATCATTTTTTAAAGAGGAAAACAATTTTTTTAAAAGTAAAAAAAAACCTTTTATGATTATTATCCTGTAACACCCGGCGCAAGCACAAAATAATATTGCAATGAAGCCGCCACCATATTTTATTTATCCCGTGAGGGGAAAGGAAAATAATGACAAAACCTTTAAGAGTTCGGTTCGAGAGTTGGTTACATGAGGGGAAGACGTTAACACCCCCTCATATTCGTTGTACTCAACGGGAACCATTTGAGGAATTTGGTTTGCATAAAAAGAAATAACCACATAAAAGAAAACATTACTGCATATTAAAACAGAAAAGGAAAAAAAAGAGTTTTGTATTAATCGGCTTGACGAGATTAAAATACCGCTCCTACGTATTCCCCATGTGCAATGAGAAATTCAAAGCTCACGTAGATCTTCCTGAAAAAGTTTGTTTGTTGGTTGTTTTTAATGAACAACGTTTATGTCGCATTCCACTGATACGACAGTTTGCTTGTATGCTCAACCGAGGCTTAAGCGTTTGTCGGTATCATGGGAATGGATAAAACATCGTCCTTGTAAAAAAGAAGAGTGAAAAAGATTTTAGTTGAAAAAAAAAGTTAACTGCGCAAGGGCAGGAAAAAAACAGTTGTGTAAGTTGAGTGTCTTTTAGGATTTTTCTGAGAGATTTATTTAGTGAACGAGAATAGCCCTAAGTCGCGAGCCATGCGGCAGGTACCAGACTACTCAGAAAGCGAAAGTCATGCGTCAGACGCTCCCCATTTCGTTCAATATATTAATTATCGTATTTTTTTAGTTTAAAATTCAGGCCAGAAAAGCAAAAGAAAAAGAAGATAAAAGAGGAGAGAGATGCAAATGCATGAATACGAATGACATACAATTGATGATGCTGAGCAATTAAAATTCACAGGATATAGGCATATAAAGGAGTAATCATGTATCAGACAAAGGAGAAATAAGTCAACAAGAGATTATATGTGTTTAGCACAACTCAGTCAAATGAGAGAAAGTCAACTGTAATAAGTCAACCAAAAAGTCAAGGTAAAAAGTCAAAGTGAAATTGAGATAGAACGAGTCATGCGTCAGGCTCCGTCTCATGGTTCCTTCAAAAGATTTATGTTTCAAGTTTAAAAGTTTTGAATTAAAAACAAATTAGTCTAAGTCATGCGTCAGAGACTATTTATTTTTAATCCATTTTTCATATCCAAGTTTCTAATCAAAAACTACGAATTAAAAATAAATTAGCTAAAGTCATGCGTCAGAGGCTATTTATTTTTAATCAATTTTTCATATCCAAGTTTCTAATAAAGAGTTACGAATTAAAAATAAATTAGTCAAAGTCATGCGTCAAAGACTAATTATTTTTAATCCATTTTTCAATTCTAAGTTTCAAACTAAAGTTACAAATTAAAAATAAATTAGCCAAAGTCATGCGTTAGAGACTATTTATTTTTAATCTATTTTTATCTTCAAAATCAAGTTAATTGAATTTAACAAAAAATAAAAAAATTAAAACAGCAGGAGTATATCAGCAATTGTGGGGTTGTACATAGTAATATAGAAAAAAACAATAAAAAACGCAATTGGGTCAAGAACAAGTCTGGCCCAATTTTATTTCACCAGACCGGGCCGGGTCTGGGTTAGAAACGGTCAACCAACCCACTCATCCATCCAGCTGGGGGGTGGGATGAGAAACGTGGGGGCGCGCGTGAGAAGGCACCCAGCCACTCACGCAGCGCCACATGGCATACCACCCCCTTTCTTCTTCCTCAAAACAGAAAAACAGATAGCGGCGGGGGTGGAGAGCTTACTGTCGGCCAAGATTGTCGGAGCTCTTTCCGGACTCAAAAACAAAAACTAAATATACCAATTCGATCGTTTTTTGTGTAGATTACAAATCAAGGACTTAAATCATCAAATAAAACACGTATGAACCGGATTGAACAAACAAAGATTCTGTTTAACAAAACACGAACCGGCCTTTAACGATGAGAACGAACGAAAAGGATAAAAGGAAACTACTCAAAATCTTCCTTGGAGAACGAATCAGTCACTATCTACCTCCGTTGATGCTTGAATTGTTCGGATCGAGTGATTTAGTTTAGCCGCGACTTGAGAGCTTCATTTGAGGTGTTTCCGTTCATTTTTTCTCGATTCCGACTTTGGATTTGAGTTCAAAAGGGTCGAAATATATAGAAATGAGTGTTGGATTGTTCGATTTGGTGAATTTCGAGGTGACCGGAAGTTGGCCGGAGTTTTGGGTGGTGGTGGCCGGCGATGGGAGTGTTGGTGGAGGAGGGAGGAGGAATTTTTAGGGTTTTCTTGGGATATGTGTCCTCCCCTCCTTATCTGATTATTTTAATGGTTTATATAGTGGTAAATGGGGTTTTTTGTGTAATAACATATGTTTGAGGGTTAATGAGATAGATTAGTAAAAATAATGGTAATAAAAATGATAAAAAGATTATGAGGTGGAGATAATGAGGTGTCACAAAGAGATTGGTGCAAAGGCAAAAATTCTTTTGATAGAAAAAAATGCAAATAAAGCTAATAAAAATATAGAAATGCAATTAACTAAAAATGCATTAATCTTATTCTTTAATCATGGAAAATATGGAGATAAAAATATAAAATCATGTAAAATGCTAATAACTATTTTTATTTATTTTTGTTATTTTTCTCGTAAAATGAAAAAATTGCATAGAAATGAAAAGAATAAAAAGCAACTATATTTCGTAATTCTTTTTGAGCAAAATAAGAAATAATTTTCTAAATAAAAATTAATTTAAAAAAAGTTAAAAATTAGGGTATTACATATCCCATGTATTTATATGTCAGCGTGTTTATCCTTGCCGGTGGTCAAATATTCATTTGACTACAAATATGATAAGAACAAAAATAGTTTCACATTCATTAAATGGGAAAATAATAAATGAGAAAAATATTAAAAAATATTTATATAAAAAAAAAAGAAATTAAAAAATATTAGTGTTGAATTTGAGTTCATTCACCTCCCATACAAACATATCTAGATTCATTATTATTTTATTTTTTTTGAAAAAGTATATTCTATTTTATATTCACTGAAAATGGTAATTACTCGATTTTATATTCTAATTTTGACTCATCATATAAAAAAATAATTCTAATTTTGACTTTTATGACTTTAATCCAACGGTCACGATTTACTCATCTCTTTCACATACAAAACTACCACCTCACTATATATACATATGTATGCACACAACACAATCTAAATAAAAACAAAAAACAAGTAAGAGTGATAGTGATAGTGAAACACCCATCATCATCATCATCATCTACAAAACAATTGAAAATTAACCATATTAAAGTATGGTGGCCTCTACTAATAATGGTTCTTCTCCTTTGTCTTATTTCAATGGCACAACAATGCCCCTCTCCACTGTTTCTCCCAATTCCTTTGTCAATGTTGAGAAGTAATTTTCATATTTCTTTTCACCTCATATTTTCATTTCATATTACTTTCCTATGCTTTTGTTGTTGTTATACTATTAGAATTTAGTTCATACATATTATCAATTTATAAACTTTTTACGCCGTTTATTAATCATAATTGTTAGATCATACTAATTATTTAGTTTATTTCTAATTACTTTTAAAATCACACATATAAATTATCGTAATTTATTGACATTGAAAAATATTTTACACAAATAGTGTATCATTTTTCAGATATATATATATATATATATATATATATGCATGTTGTACCAAAAAAAAAAAAGTTTTTGAGGTGCAAGTTGATTTAATGAGCAAAAATTAACAGGGGTGATCCAGTAGCATTCAAGTCATATTGGGAGAAGGTGAGTGATAAATGTCCAGTGGTAATCAAAGGAGAAGAATTTATGAGTTACATTGCTGATGCCAACAATTTATGTTGGTACATGGTGCCACAAATCGGTGATGCAATTTTGAGGCTCCACAATGTGGTTGGTAATGTTGATACAAAAGATAAGTATTTAGTGTTAGGAACAGGTTCTTCTCAACTCTATCAAGCTCTTTTGTATGCACTTTCTTCTTCACAATCCTCTAATCTACCCATCAACATTGTTGCAGCGACTCCTTATTATTCGGTAATCTTTTTTTTTTTTATAAATAAAATTAGATTTATTGAATAATTGATGTAGTTGATTTTTTTGTTGATAATACTCAGTTATTCAATAAATTTAAAGATAGTTTTTTTAACTTATAATACTCTTGCCTGTCATTATTATAAGAAGAAATTGACTTTTTAGATTTATAGAATGTTTCATGTATCTAGTTTATAATATGGTCTAGATACATAAAATATTCTATGAATTTAAAAAGCAATTTTTTTATTATAATAAAGACCAAAAAGAATAGTTCCAAAAAGGTGTATGAATTACCATGACATCATTTGACTCATGTTTTAACTTCAAATGTATAAACTATGACATGACTCATGTGTGGACTTAGATTTATTTGGTCCAATTTCTGCATCAAATATGTCCATTTCTTTTGAGTAACTTCCTCTTTACACAACATATTATAATTTTTTTATAAGCATATGTTCCCAGACTCCCAGATTTTAATTATTTTAGAAAGCCACAAATGGGAAGAACATATTCACGTGGTTATTTTGATTCTAAATTCAAATGGGCTACATGGGTTAGTGTCAACTAATTTACTCATAGTAAAAATATTAAATATTTTTCCTCAATTTTTATTTTTAGTCCTTAGAAAATGCAAAGATATGTACTTTTAGTCTTTATATATGTGAATTTCTTATAAATAAAAACATTTCAAATTTAATTTTTTTATAATTCATAATTAGTTCTTAAAATGACTTGATCTAAGAATGTGTTTATGTTTTAATTTATAGGAATACCAAGAAGCAACTAATATCTTGCAATCAAGATTATTTCAATGGGCTGGTGATGCTGCTTTGTATGAGAAAGATGAACCTTACATAGAGGTAGTGACCTCCCCAAACAACCCTGATGGGACTCTTCGTGTGCCGGTAGTGGAATCTAATGTTGAAGGGAAAGTTATTTATGACATGGCATATTATTGGCCACAATACACTCCTATTAAGTTGGTTGACCATGATATTATGCTCTTCACACTCTCTAAATGCACCGGTCATGGCGGTTCTCGTATCGGGTGAGTCTGTGAGATTGATTATATTCTATTACATTTGCGGTCATAGTTGCAATTTTCCTATGAACCTTTATATTGTGATAATATGGTGGCAAATATAATTTAAGTAGTCCAATTGCGATTGCAATACTGCTGCGGAAACCTCAAAATCGTAGTTAAATTTATCTACTATTTGTTACTTTTTGTCAAACTAGCTTTGTATGAGTTGTGTTAGACCTAAGCCTAATTTTGATAATACTGTAAAAGTTAATTCAAAATATGTTTAGTCATCTGCCATTAAATACCGCTAGCGAAGCATTTGTCAACCTCAAGTTCTGAGACTGATAAATCTAAGCTCATCACATTTGTATATAATTGCTTTCTATATTATATGCTAAGTTTGTATTTTTTTATTTTGCTATGAAGATGGGCATTTGTGAAGGACATTGAAGTTGCTAAGAAGATGATAAGATTCATCCACCTGAACTCCATCGGCGTGTCAAGAGAATCTCAAATTCGAGCTGCTAAGATAATTGAAGTGATTTGTGATGGTTACCAAAATTTAAAGATCACTGAATCTGATCACCTCTTTTTTTATTATAGCAAAAGACTAATGAAAGAAAGGTGGGAGATATTTAAAGGAGCTATTGAGAAAAGCAAAGTTTTTATTTTGCCTAAGTATCCAATATCCTATTGTCACTTTACCAAGGA
Organism: Trifolium dubium; assembly: GCA_951804385.1. Taxonomy (NCBI): domain Eukaryota; kingdom Viridiplantae; phylum Streptophyta; class Magnoliopsida; order Fabales; family Fabaceae; genus Trifolium; species Trifolium dubium. Next base: position 37,763,363 of record OX638067.1, read on the forward strand.
TCTATCTGAGCAATACCCTGGTAATGTATTTTCATTTTTGAAGTTTTGACACATACACGTTTATCATACACGACACACACAAAACACATCAACACCGTAATTAATATTGTGAAAATAATGAACCAATTGAATGTATCATATATGTGGCAGTGTTATTTCCGACATCAAAAACACATTCGATGAAAAATGTCAATATTTTAGAAACTTCAGATAGTTAATTTTTTTCAATTTTTCTTATATTTTTTTTTTCCATATAGCTTTTGCTTGGTTGAAGTGCGTGGATGGCATAGAGGATGGTGAAAAATATTTGGAAAAGCTGAAGATTCGTGTAAGAGGTGGGAAGCGATTTGGTGTTGATGCAAAGTATGTTAGGGTTAGCATGATTGGTACAAATGATGAGTTCATAGAATTGTGTACAAGGTTGTCAAATGCTAAAAGAGCATGATGTTGGACACCTTCAAACAATGCATTATAAACCCTAAGCCTTAAACCCTAGCTAGTTAAACAAATCATTTTATTTTGTAATAAATTATGTCTCATATAGGATGAATGACGATTGAGACATAGAACTTAACTATACGGTTAATCTTCATAGATTATAATCCAAGATTTAAATGTTTTGAAGTTTCTATTTTTACCGTTTATTTACGATTTTCGATTAATTTAGTCTTTATTCATCGTTGATTTACGATTTTCGGTCATCTATTTTTTATTTTTTAAATTTTGATCTTTTATTTTTAAAATGGCACAGCTTTTATTTAACTGCTGACTTTACCATAAAATATTTAAGATTCAAAGGTGGTGCTCTTTAGCAATGAGGGGGTGCACCTGCACTAATATCCCTATGTTTTTTGCATTACGCACTTCTTGAATTTTTTTGTTTTGCACCACTCACTCAAAGATGAAAAAAACTCTTTAAGAAAAAAATCCAAAACATCAAATCAAATATGTATAATAGTGATAAATCTTTCAACAACCTTGAAAAAACACTAAGAAATCAATAAAAAAAATTCATGGTTTAGTGTTTTAAAATTTGGGATTTTTTATACAATTTCAATAGTGATAAATTGATTGATTGATTGATTATTTGGGATTTTAATAACATATTTGTGTGCTTTGTTGGTAACTTGTTTGTAGTTTGTAATTTGGGCCAAATATATTTTATTTGAATTTGCGTTTTACAAATTCTAGTTAAGTCATCTACAAATTTTTTTCAATTTTTGTCATGCAAAAATCAGTGTTATCATGAAGCCAATATAATATCTGTATTTGTTATTGCTACAGGGACAATTAAGAAACATATCTATAATTAACTAATACATAAAAGACTTAATTGCACTTTTAATCTACCTATTTTATAAGTTTTATAATTTTAGTCTACCTATTTTAAAGTCAAACATTTTTACCTTCCTATTTTAATTTTTGTTGCACTTTTAGTCCACCAATCCTTTTGATTCACCAAATATGTTGATGTGACCTTTTTATCATTATGTGGCATCTACATGTGCTAATGTGGAAATATAAAGTTGAAAAATTACTTAACACATCAGCAAAACAATAACTTTTAATAAAAAAAATATAATTTAAAACAAATAAAATTAAAAATTTTGTACAAAATAAAAACTTTCTTTTTTCATTGTTTTTGCAGAAAAAATATCTTCTTCATTTGTCAACAACACCACCATATTCATCAAAATTGTCCCATCAAACCCATCTCCCTCATCTCATCTTCCTTGTTGTTGTTGTTTGCTATTTTTGTGATGAGATAAGGAAGCAAGGCAATAAGGAAGAAGGAGGAAGAAGAAACATCAACACGAAAATAAAAATAAGCCATGTGTACTATCCATGTAGGTGCCACATAATTAAAAAAGGATGCATCAACATTTTTGGTGAACCAAATGGACTGAGAGACTGAAATTGCAACAAAATTTAAAATAGAAAGGCAAATATTTTTTATTTTAAAATAAGAAGACCGAATTATAAAATTTGTAAAATAGAGGACCAAAAATGCAATTAAGCCGACATAAAAACCATCCATTTAAACATTTATTTTATTAGTACCAGAAAAATGTCAAAAATACTTCTAAATGGCAAAAATTTAGTTACCATAACATAATGGAGTAAAATTAATTAGAAAAGTCCACATATCCATGTTGAGTAGGTAGAAAATGCCAATATTTATAATTCACAAGTTTGTTTACTCCATTTTATATGTGTGAATTTTTAATAATTTATCATTTTGTTTGTATATTAAATGTTAAGATTTCTATGGTATAGGGAAAATGGAGAAAACTTTAGAAAATATTCAAGATAGAAGAAATCAAAAGGATTCATAATTAATAAAAGAATAATGAAAAAATAACATGCAATGCAAGCTCTTATATAGAGCTATTTGATGAATAATCAACTAATTACATAATAACAAACTAACTAATCACATAGTAACAACTAACTAACTAATTGATCCTTTAAGTGATTATTACTATGGAATTAACAACATGGACTGATTAATATGGGATTAACATGGACTGATTAATATGGGATTAACATGGACTGAGCAAGGGTTGAGCATCCTATGCTCTTTATAATACAATTTTTGATTATAAAAAAAATAAGGGGGAAAATAATAAAGTAGACAAATACTTAGAATATACTACAAAATATTAGTGTTGATTGGGTTTATTCACCTCCCATACAAAAATTTATAGATTCAATTTATTTAGTTGTGGAAAGAATAGTTTCATTTTTTTTTTCGACAACAGAATAGTTTCATTTTTATATTCACTTAAAATGGTAACTCGGTTTTATATTCTAATTTTGAGTTATTATAAAAAAAAAAAGAAATTCTAACATTTGCTTTTATAATTCGTTCCAACATTCATGATTTACACTTATATATATGCATGCACACATCACAACCTAAATATTAATAAAAAACAACCAAGATTGATAGGGAGCCATCTTTCATCATCAACAAAACAATTAAAGAGCACATTATACTATGTTGGTTGCTACTAATAATGATTCTTCTCCTCTGTTTTACTTCAATGGCATAATACCCCTCTTGGATCAGAACCAGTAAGAAAATAGAGACATTCTCTATATGAAACACACATTTTATTTGTTTGTATTTGCTTGATTGTGAAAGTACGTAATAGATCTCCTATTTATAGTAGAGGAGCAACTATAATGCATGAATACAAGTGTTAAAATGAAAACATGCAGCAACACAAGTGGTTTCAAGAGATCATTCAACAATACAAATGTTATGAGACATCATGACAAGTGTACTTTCATGCAAGATGCCATATGCAATATGTCTAGTGACTTTTATGAATGGATCATATTTGGGCCAAATTGTAGGTCTAGGCTTTGAGCCTCAATCATTCTCCTCGGGTTGGAAAAGACTCGTCCTCGAGTCGAGCTCAGCTTCATCATCAAAAGAGGGTGAAAGATCAGCTACATTGAAAGTTGCAGAAACTCCATATGTTTCTGGTAGTTCAACTTTGTAAGCATTGTCATTGATCTTTTGCACAATTTTGAACGAGCCATCAGCTCTAGGAGATAATTTAGATTTTGACTAAGTAGGAAACCTTTCTTTTCTTAGGTGTATACATACTAAATCTCCTTCCTTGAAAATTTGTGATCTTTTGTGCCTGTCTCGCTGAGCCTTGTACATGGAGTTCTGTTTCTGAATGTTTACGCGAACCTTCTCATGTAGCCTCTTGATTTCTTTTGCTCTTTGTTCAGCATCTACACTATAAGGCTTGTTGCTCGACGAGGGCGTCAAATCCAGCGGACTGAGAGGACGTGTGCCATATACTACTTCAAAGGGGAATTTTTCGGTAGCTTGATTGGTTGAATTGTTGTAGGAAAACTCCACTTGTGCAAGAATGAGATCCCATTGCTTCAAATTCCTTCGAATAAAGCTCCGAAGGAGATTTCCCAAAATTCTGTTGATTGCCTCAGTCTGACCATCTGTCTATGGGTGACTTGCACTACCGAATTAAAGTTAAGTTCCCTTTTTTCTCCTTAGAGTCCTCCAAAAATGGCTTAAGAACTTGATATCTCGATCTGAAGCGATGCTTTTTGGAATTCCATGAAGATGAACAATCTACTTGAAATACAAATTGGAAATTTGAACGGCATCATTGGTCTTCTGACAGGGAATGAAGTGAGCCATCTTTGATAATTTGTTGACAACAACCATTATAGAGTCCTTTTGTCGCTGAGTTCGAGGTAAACCCAGGACAAAATCCATTCTAACATCTTCCCACGGTGCTTCGGGAACTAGTCGTGACATGTATAACCTCGTGTTCTAACTTTTGGTTTTAGCCAAATGACGCGTCTTGCATCTTAGAATATGCTTGTTAACATCTTTTTCTAGCTTTGGCCAATAGAAATTTTCTTTGACGAAAGCCACAGTCTTGTCTCGTCCAAAGTGACCTGATAATACTCCATTATGGGCCTCCCAAATGATTGCTTCTCGGAGCAAGCACTGTGGAATACATAACACTTTTTCTTTAAACAGGTATCCATCATGCCGATAGTAAGCTTGAAATGCTTGAGTTCAGTTGCACTCCAAATTTGGTGAAAGTCAGGTTCATCTTCATATAACTCTTTTATAGACTCAAAATCGATAACTTTCATTTATAGAATAAAAAGTAGGTTATGTCGTCTACTAAGAGCATCAGCAACGACATTTTGGACACCTGCTTTGTGTTTGAGTAAGAATGGATAAGCCTGTAAAATTTTTGCCCATGCTGCATGCCTACGGTTGATCTTCTGTTGAGAATTTAGGTGCTTGAGGGCCTCATGGTCAGAATAAAGGATAAACTCTTTGTGCAATAAATAGTGACTCCAATGTTGCAAGGCACGAACAATGGCGTAAAACACTTTGTCGTAAGTTGAGTACTTAAGTTTTCCATTGTTGAGCTTTTCGATGAAGAAAGCTATAGGATGGACTTCTCGACTTAGAACAACACTGATTCCAGTTGGAAGCATCACAATTGACTTTGAATTCTTGATTGAAGTTGGGAAGGACTAACACAGGTGCTTCGGTCAACCGCTTCTTTAGTTCGTCAAAGCTTTTCTATTATGGCTCGGTCCATTGAAACTGATCACCTTCAATGCAATCCGTGAGTGGGGCCGCAACAGAACTAAAATTCTTGATGAACCATCTGTAAAATGATGTTATTCCATGGGAACTTTTCACATCATGGATTGATTTCGGTAGGGGGACAACTATTTATGACTTCTACCTTGCTAGGATCAACTCGTATGCCATCAACAGTGATGATGTAACCTAGGAAGGCAACCTCATTGCTTAAGAATTAACATTTCTTCAAATTAGCATAAAACTTTTGCTCACAAAGGGTTTGTAGCACTTGCCGAAGGTGCTCTAAATGTTCTGCATTTTCCTTACTGTAGATTAAAATATCATCAAAGTAAAAAACTACAAATCTTCCAATAAAGGGCGAAGTACCTGATTCATCAATCTCATGAAGGTGCTAGGAGCATTGGATAAACCAAAGGGCATCAGTGTCCACTCATAAAGACCATCTCTGGTTTTAAATGTTGTCTTCCATTCATCTCCTAGCCTCAATCTAATTTGATGGTATCCATTACGAAGGTCAAATTTTGAGAAGATGGTGGCACCAATGCAACTGGTCAAGTAAATCATCAAGTCGAGGTATTGGAAATCAATACTTGATGGTGATTTTGTTGACAGCTCGACTATCAACACATATTCTCCAACTTCCACCTTTCTTGGGCACTAAAATTGCTGGTACTGCACAAGGACTGACACTTTCTCGTACCAACCCTTTCTTTAACAATTCTTCAACTTGATGTTGGACTTCGGCATGTTCTTGGGGGTTCATCCTATATGCTGGTCTGTTGGGAATGACGGCTCCAGGGACGAAGTCAATGGCATGTTGAATATCTCACATCGGCGGCAACCCTTGTGGACCTTCTTCCGGTACAACATCCACATAGTCAGCAAGTAATCACTCAATCTCTACTGGCAGTACAACTTCCTTGTTGGATTCGAACAACAGAACAAAGCACATAGTGTGAACTTCATTTATGGCTTCTTTGAATTGAGCCTTGGTGATTAAAGACACTAATGGCTTGGACTATTTCCTGCTTTTATCAGGTGGCAATGGAGTTAACTATATTTTGACTCCATCTTTGATGAAAGAGTAGGTGTTGGCATAACCGTCTTAATGGACACGACGATCGTATTTCCAAGGCCTTCTGAGGAGGAGGTGGCATGCATCCATTGGAACAACATCACACCAAACTTGATCTTGATACTTTTGGCCAATGGAAAAGGTTACAAGGCAGCGCTTTGTGACTTTTACCTCACTTGCTTCGTTGAGCCACAGCAACTTGTACGGATGAGGATGACTTTCTGTCGGCAACTTTAACTTTTCCACCATGTAATTCGACACCACATTTTCACAACTACCACTGTCAATGATAACATCACAAACTTTTCCAGCAACAGTGCAACGAGTATGGAAAATGTTGTTTCTCAACCAATCTGGTGCCTTGATTGACACATGGAGGCTTCTTCGAATTACCAATAACTCACCATGATCAGCAACAATGAGTTCTTCACCATAAACTGGTTCTAACTCTTCATTTTGAAGGTCGCCATGAGTTTCTTCTTCTTCTTCTTCTTCTTCTTCTTCTTCTTCTTCTTCTTCTTCTTCTTCTTCTTCTTCTTCTTCAGAGTCTTCATAAGCTTCTCCTTTGATAATGGTGATTGTTCTCCGGGTAGGACAATCAGAGGATATATGCCCAAAACCTTGACATTTGAAACATTTGATAGCCTTGGTTTTGTTTTGGGTGGAAGGTTTATGTAAAGGTTTATTTGAGGAACTGGGTTGTTCAACTGGTGGTTTGTGTATGTAAGGTGAATTTTCAGTAGAGGAAAAGTTTTCTTGAGAAGACCTTTTTGGTAATTGTTTCTCTACTCATATTGCAAGGCGGATAACATCATCAACTGACCAATATTGTTGGAGCTGTACAAGATGAGCAATGTCAGTGTTTAATCCCCGATGTAACGTGCTATTGTTTGTTCCTCTTTTTCATGAATATCACACTTCATTATCAACTTTTCAAACTCTCTAGTGTATTTTTCCACGGATAAATTCTTTTGACGGAGGTTTTGCAGTTGAATGAAGTTATCTTGGTAGTAATGGGCAGATAAGAACTTACTTGTTAGCTCTCGCAACGGATAAACTTTTATTTTATTTTTTTAATTTTTTTTAAACTTGTAAGATTTTGAATGAACTTTTTCAAATGTGTTTTAGAATAGTATAAAAAGTTTAATTATAATTTTTTTTAATTTTAAAATGAGATGAATTAAATTTAAATTTTAAAAATTTCAAAATAACATTAACGAAAATCATTTAAATTATTTTCTCTTTTTTAGAAACACTAAACATGTTCTAAATATGGTTGCAAATTAATCATTCAAAATTACACATTGACTTAACAACATGGACTGATTAATATGGAAATTTTTTTATTTTTTTCATTGGAGTTCTCTTGTATTGTAAGGGTTGAGCATCCTATGCTCTTTATAATACAATTTTTGATTATCAGAAAAGAAAAGAAAAAAGAAGGGGGAAAATAATAAAGTAGACAAATACTAAGAATATATTACAAAATATTAGTGTTGATTGGGTTCATTCACCTCCCATACAAAAATATATAGATTCAACTTATTTAGTTTTTGAAAGAATAAATTCATTTTTATATTCACTTAAAATGGTAACTCGGTTTTATATTCTAATTTTGAGTTATTATCAAAAAAAAAATTCTAACATTGACTTTTATAATTCGTCCAATATTCATGACTTACACTTATATATATGTATGCACATAGCACAACCTAAATATAAACAAAAAACAACCAAGATTGATAGGGAGACATCTTTCATCATCAACAAAACAATTAAAAAGCATATTAAACTATGGTGGTCGCTACTAATAATGGTTCTTCTCCTCTATCATACTCCAATGGCATAATACCCCTCTCCACTTTCTCACCCAATTCCTTTGTCAATGTTGAGATGTAATTTTCATATTTCTTTTTACCTCCATTTTCAAATTCATGTATTATTTTCCATTTCTATTATTATTGTTGTTATTATATATAGAATTTTAATTCATATACAATATCAATTTATAATTTTTTATATGTCAATTAATCATAACTCTTAGATCATAAACATTATTTATTTTATTTACTAATACTATACAATTGTATATTAATATTTAATATACGTATGTGTTTTTAAAATTCAAGTTGATTTAATGAGCAAAAATTAACAGGGGTGATCCAGTAGCATTCAGATCATATTGGGAGAAGGTGAGTGATAAATGTACCGTGGAGATCAAAGGAGAAAAATTTATGAGTAACATTGGTGATGCAAATAACTTATGTTGGTACATGGTGCCACAAATGGGTGATGCAATTTTGAGGCTCCACAATATGGTTGGTAATGTTGATACAAAAGATAAGTATTTAGTGTTAGGAACAGGTTCTTCTCAACTGTATCAGGCTCTTTTGTATGCACTTTCTTCTTCACAATCCTTTGATCGTCCCATCAATGTTGTTGCAGCTGCTCCTTATTACTCGGTAATCTTTCTTTCACTTCAATTATTATTGCAACCTTATTTAATATTTACGCTAATTTGTTACTTAATTCAGGATTGTTTAACTATTTCACAATAATACGCATAATTTTAAATTGTGATTGAAGTCTCATATTTATGATTTCAAAATTAGTTCTTAAAATCCTATTGATTAGTCAATCTTGCATTATTCTTTTCCTTTTGATTAATCCGACGGATGAGTGATAAAACAAAAAAAAAATAGTTCTTCAAATGGCTTACTCTAATTCGCAACATAAATTGCGACATATTAGTGTTTTATTGAACGATTACCTAAGAATGTGTTTATGTTTAATTTGTAGGAATACCAAGACGCAACTAACATCTTGCAATCAAGGTTATTTCAATGGGCTGGCGATGCTGCTTTGTATGAGAAAAATGAACCTTACATAGAGGTTGTGACCTCCCCAAACAACCCTGATGGGACTCTTCGTGGGCAGGTAGTGGACTCTAATGTTGAAGGGAAAGTTATTTATGATTTGACCTATTATTGGCCACAATACACTCCAATTACTTCTGAGGCTAACCATGATGTTATGCTCTTCACACTCTCTAAATGTACTGGTCATGGTGGTTCTCGTATCGGGTGAGTTTGTGAGATTGATCTTATTCTATTATATTTGCTGCCGCAATTCTAATTTTCCATTTAACCTTTATAGTGTTATAAAATGGTGGTAAAAATGGTCTATGCAGCCACAATTGTGTTAGCAATGACGCTGCGGAAACCTCAAAGTCGTTGTAATATTGGACTACAACTGCGGACCACAATTTACAACTATATTCTTATAGTTAAATTTATCCACTATGTGATACTTTTGTCAAACCAGCTTTGTATGGTTGTGTTAGGTCGGACCCTAATTTTGATATACTATGATCATGGTTTATATAAAATCCTTTTGCTCATCCGCCATCAAATTATAACTAGCAAATTAGTTGTCTTACTTAAGTTCTAAGACACATAGCGTCTAGACAACTCATCACATATATACATAATTTCTATTGCTAAATTTGTACTTTTTATTTTGATATGAAGGTGGTCATTTGTGAAGGACATTGAAGTTGCTAAGAAGATGATAAGATTCATTCAACTGAACTCCATTGGCGTGTCAAGAGAATCTCAAATTCGAGCGGTTAAGATAATTGAAGTGATTTGTGATGGTTACCAAAATTTAAAGTCCGTTGAATCCAGTCGCCTCTTTTTTGATTATAGCAAAAGACTAATGAAAGAAAGGTGGGAGATATTTAAGGCAGCAATTAAGAAAAGCAAGGTTTTTACCTTGTCCAAGTATCCAACATCTTATTGTCACTTCACAAAGGACATATCTGAACAATATCCTGGTAATGTATTTCCACTTTTAAAGCACTCACACATGCACGTGTATCGGACACGATACAAATATAATACATCAACGCACCGTAATTAAAAATAAAAAGAATGAATTAATTGGACATATTACATGTGTTATTGTCATTTCGGACCTTGAAAATACATTTGATAAAAAAAAAAGTCAATGTTTTAGAAACTTCTGGTAGTTATTATTTTTCCGTAACTAATAATGTGAAGAAAAACAATGAATCAATTGAATATGTTATTTTTTCATACAGCTTTTGCTTGGTTGAAGTGCATCGATGGCATAGAGGATGGTAAAAGTTATTTGGAAAAACTGAAGGTTCGTGTAAGAGGTGGGAAGCAATTTGGTGTCGATGCAACATATGTTAGAGTTAGCATGATTGGTACAAAGGATGAGTTCATAGAATTGTGTACAAGGTTGTCAAATGCTAATAGAGAATGATGTTGGACACTGATCAGTGCATTTTTGGTGCAATTTTTAATCGCTCTGTGCTATGGCAATTGTATGACTTCTTCCATTATTTTAGTGTTTTTATCATGTTGTGTTGTGTCTAGAGTCACGTTTTGCTATTAATTTTCGTAATAAACAATAATTTGACACCTTCTCATTGCGCAGACCATATCTCGAGCTAAGAATATCGGATTGAGGCGAGGCTAGTTGCGTTGGAAAGCATAACTTATATTTTTCGGCCCAATTGTTTTGTGGCCCGTTTTATTACATTATAAAAACTAACATCTGACCTAGGTCAGAGGTTACACAACATTCACGAAATCAAACCCTAGAGAGCCGTGTTGTTATGGAGAACTAAGAACCCTAGATCAATCCGTTGGTTTAAGATACTTCGATTCATTATCTTGAGGTTTGAATTCTAATGCAATTTCAATTCATGTTTCTATTTCTTTCTCTGTAAATTTCGCTGCCTCTCCCTTTATATGACTTGCAATTCGTTTATCATTTGATGCTTAATTGTATGTAATTTGGTTTGCAAGTTTTCTACGAGGTTATTCGAATTAAGTTACCGCTTGTTTAATTTAATTCAGTTAGGAATTTACAGAGTCTATGCGCTTGTTATAGGATTGATTGAATTCACGTTTTTATAATATTGATCATGATTCTGTAACGCTTGTTTGCTCTGTCATGGTCAATATAACATTCTGTTTTACGCTTGTTAAAACAATCCGAATTCGTATAAAACTAATTGACGCTTGATTAGTTAGTTTTATGATCAATCAAGGATAGAAACTGAAAAGAATATTTTTCCAAGAACCTATGATAGTTAATGGACAAAGTTAGACAAAACCAATGGATTGATTGTTTTACTTCTGTTTGTGATTTAAAAACCCCCCAATTCTTTTACTTCTGTTTGTGATTTAAAAACCCCCCAATTTACAGTCTTTAATTGTTCTAACATTGTTAAACCGATTGAGAGTCCTTGAGAGACGACCAAGGTTAATTCCTTGTACTACTTTCTTTAATTTAAAATTATTTTGACCACGTAACGACCGTGATCACACACCTTCAAATTAACAATATGTGATATATTATATAGCGCTAGCTAGTTACACAAATCATTTTGTGATATTATAATAGATTAAGTGTAACACCCTGTTTTTTATAGCCCAAAAGTAGGCTCTTTTGTTTTTTCAAAATAAACAAAGGCTTTGAAATGAAACATCCACCATTGCTTTTAAATTAAATCAGAGTAACTATTTTGAAAGTGAGGATCGAAATAAAATGCGTGTTTTATAAATTGTTTTCACGAATAGAATTTTAAGAATAATTCAAACGCTATGTCTTAACAAACATAGTAGTACCATTTATTCTAAAACATAACATGGTACAAATTCAGAGTATAATAACACCGAACAATAAATAAGAGTAACAAGATTCTTAACCCTAAGTTGATCTTTAAATTCTAACTAAAGATGACTGGGTGAGGAATACCCATAGATAGCTCCAAGCCTCGCCGCTTCTCAACGCGGTACAAGTGAATACCGAAAAATGCTCGTAGAGGGTCACCAACTAGAAATAACATATAACCAAAAATACGCAGCGCAAGATACACAATACTTGGCATCATATACACATTTAATCATATGATCACACATCATAGAAGTTTAAGTGCACAAATTATTTATCATTCACACACAACAATATTTAAATGCACAATTAGCCTATTAATGCAAACTATATTAGATTGTGATCACCGATAGGTCCAACCCTTACTGATATCATGCATCAATTCCGGAATTTAACCTCTCCGCAGAGAGTCGTAGGTCCAAACCCTACTAAACCCCGCAGGGCAGGTGAAGTCTCCAACCGACAAACACCGACTCCATAAAATCCCGCAGGATTAGCTAGGAGGTTTCCAACCGACACACCCCTGCAGTCTCCAACCGACATACATGACTATGAAATGCATGACATGTATTTTCTATTTTAACATATATAGAGCAGTCTCCAACCAACAACCCCGTGTCGTTTCCAACCAACTTACACGTTCATAATGCTCATGCAACAATTAGCATATCATACAAGCATATGCAATTCACAACCACGTGCCAATACATATATTCATAACAAAATTATATGTAAGACAACTAAACATCATGTACAACAAGTTTATTCTATCAAGTACATGCATCAACATTTCATATTATCCATATATATAGAAAAACATCATTCTAAAACATGACTCTAACTGTGATCCGGTAACAAAGAAGCTCTATACATTGAACTATTGACGAGTAGTCCAGACGTACTTTTCAACTTTTCAATGTCAAGTTAAACCTGGAAACATCATCCTAAACATAGTGAGCACAAAAACTCAATAACATAGATTTTTAAAGAAACTTTTTGATGTTCCCGGCCATGTCTGGTGTACTAGACATGGAGAAAAATCCTCTCATATGAAAACCTTAAATAATTGACTCTTGTTCCTAATATGTAAGTAACTAATTATTTGTTAAACTTATATACTCAGGATTTGCCTTTTCACTAGATGTAATAGTTAATCTAGGTTTGTCCTGCACTACTTAGCATATAATACTCAGGATTTGTCTTTTCACTGGATATAATAATTCATCCAAGTTTGCCCTGCAATGCTCGTCATCTAGTATTCAGGATTTGACTTTTCACTGAATATGATAATTCATCTAGGTTTGCCCTGCAATACTTATCTTCTAGTACTTAGGATTTTTCTTTCCACTGGATATAATAATTCATCCAGGTTTACCCTACAGTACTTATCTTTTACTCAACTACCACCAATTATATAACAAGTCGTATTTTGATTAGTTAAATATACGGATAGAAATCTTATACTTATTGGCTTAATTCTCTAATACAACTAATAAATTGTCTAGATATTTATCAACTATCTAATGATTTGTATTATGGGTTGATATTATGCATTTCACCTCTTGATCGTTCTATCTTAGCTACCTAGTTATATCATAACTAGATCAAAGAGTATGAGTATTATTATAAAGCTAAGGATGCTCATTCATTCATTCATTCATTCTTTCATCTTAATTCTTATTCCAAAAATATTACATAACATCTATACACAATACATGTTTTAACACGTCAATCATTTTATCAAACACATACATGCGTGCAAATATACTCAAACAATCTAAAATCTAGTTTTCCAACAATCAGACCTTAACTTCGACAATTTAATTAAAATATTAAACGATATCCGATTTGAGTAAATGACTCATCTTTAGAAAGCTTAGAACGTCTAGATTATATATATAATTTTTATTTTGGAGTTTATGTAGCCAATTGGTTCAGTTTATTAAAATAATGTGATCAGGTACAAAAACAGGATAGGGAATTTTATCAAACTTGTTTGCAGAATTTCTCCTGATTTATTCATTGAAGTTCGGTGATTCTTGTGTCTAACGTGAAGGAAAATGAGACTACTTAATGGTGAAAGAATCAATTCTAAAGAATGCACGCGGAAGAAGTTATGGGCAAAATACTAACAGGGGGTCAATACGGGATTGATGAAATTAATCATCACACTTATCAATTTCACTTAAAATCATTCACAATCATTATATTGCATGCAACTCAAAGTCAATAACTAAACACATCATATAGCATAAATGTCCCTCCAACATGCTTATAACTAACTCTTCAATCAGTTTTAAAGTCACAACAAAACCCCCTTTTCTTAATAAGCCCTAATTCCAAAATTTATAATTTCTTAGATGCAAAACCATGAATCAAATGCATGCAATTAAATAAAATTTCTAATTATACCCTAAGAGAAGTTTAGATTTTGGGATTAAAACAATGTTACCTTTGGATCTGTTGAGTTTTGAAGATTGGCTGCAATTGTGCAAAAACATATATTAGCCAGATGTGTGGTCAGTTGCTTATGATCACTGATGATTGGTCAGATGTTGTAGCATATGAAACAGCATTGCGTGATCAGCCAGCTCGCGCCAGCTCGCGCTTTATTATTTTATGCAATCTTTTACAAGATTCACTTTGGTTTTTCTTTTAACCTTACTTGGTGATTAAGTCACGTGTTTCTGAAGAAGTCTAAGGCGGTCTTGCCTAGATATATTTTAAAAGGTGATATTGATATATTTTTGAAGAAGAATTTTTGTTCTAGAAGATTCAAGACTTAGACCTTACAACGTCCAAGGGTGTCTGAAGTCCAAACCCTGTGCTACTCTAGTAGTATAAATATATGTAATGACAGACCCTAAAAGTTAAGCTAAACCGTGTGTGTTCTAAAAGCGTGTGTTTCAGGTTTAGTCTTCTTTTGTTTTTTGTTTTTATTATTTGTTTGTGAGCTTTGCTTGCGTCGTAACTGATTCAAGTAAAGGACGTGTTTGTTAGAGTTGTAATTGTACTTCTCCTAAGCCTTTAGGTACGGAGTAAGTGTTGAGTCGGAAGAGTGTGTCTCTTGTCCAAAGAAAATATATCAAAGAAATAAAAGTAAAAAGCAACGCTGAGTGTGTTGTTTAGGTTAGGAGGTGAGACGGAGTCTCATATCTAGGAGTTCCTAGGCAGGGCTGTCACGAGGTAGGGTCTAGGTGGAAGACAAGTAGTGCGGCTACGTCGTTGGTCCTTACACTAGAACTATTATAGTGAGTTCACTCCTGGATTGGTATCCCCCAGACTAGGGTAGTTGTGCCGAACTGGGTTAACAAACCTACTGTGTTATTTACTTTTTTGCTTCTTTTAATTCACGTTTTAATTGTGTTATTGTCCTGAGCTAGACACGCGCTCGGACAGTTGTGCTTACATTGTTCACAACGTTTGTCTGTCTGGTAGCCAGAATTTCAGGATCCTTAGGAAGATGAGTGAAAACCTAGCTTTAAGTCTAATAGCTTCCGAATATAGCTTCTAATCACAGACTCAAATGCTTCAACAGCCATCATTAGTAAAATGTAGCCCTTATTTGTGAATGTATGAACAAAACCATATTGAGGTAAGAATGAATGATTTTCGCCTAGAGAGGAAAAGAAGATAAATTGGACTTGTCTTGCTCTAGATCTTTCAAGCATTATGAATATAAGATTGCATATGGAGTTTTGATTAATAATTGAAGGATTACATATGGAAGGGTTGGGGTTCGGTTTGGTTTCTTCAGAGAAAAAGAAATGAATGGTGAAAGGGAGAGAGACCACATGAGGTGAGAAAGAAGAAAGAAAAAAATGATAATAATAACTAGGGCTGGAAATGAGTCGAGTCGAATCGAACCTGTCTGAGCTCGACTCGATAAGAATTAATTCAGCTCGAAACTCAACTCAAGTTAGATACGAACCTTTTTTTCAGCTCGAGTTCGGCTCGTTTAAGGTTCACGAACTATTCAACTCGGCTCATTAGGTTAAGTCCATTTTTTTGCTCATGAACCTAATGGACTAAAACACACTTACCAAATAATAAAATAATATATTAAATAATGACATTGGGAATTTGAGAACACTTCTTAAAAATAAATTACTTTAAAAATTACTTTAAAAAAATACAACTATGTGAGAAGAATCCCACTAGAGCAATGCAACTTAGAATACAAATAGATTATAAACTACCGAGTACTCTATTTATAAACAACTAGTAATCATACCCGTGCGTACGCACGGGTTCGACGTCAAGAGTTGGGTCGTGGGGGGCGTGAGTGCATCGAGAGTTGGGTCGTAGGATACGTAAGTGCGTCGAGAGTGGATTGTGGTGGTATGTTAGGATCGTTTGTTCAATAATTATGGTTTATTTTTAATAAAAGAATTATGAATTATTTTTTAAAAGGTAAAAATAATAATAAAAATATTTTTTAAAATGTCTATTATTTTTTGATGAATTTGAAAAAATAGTCAGAAAAAATATATTAAAATAGACAAATTATTAAGTTAAATTTGATCATCTCTGTGTAAGCTAAAGTTAGTGTCTTGAGTACGATAATTAGTTAAATTGTTCACAACCAAGAACCTGTTCCCCGTGTATATAATAGTTTATTTAAATTAATCAAAAATAACAACTTCGTTTGTAATAATCAATTTAAAACTTTTATCACCAACACTTTGTCTTGTGTATAATAGTTATTTTCAAATAGTTTATTTATTCATAAAAAAAAAAACAAATGGTTAAGTAATTTGATCATCTCCATGTAAACTTAAAGTGTCTCGGGTACCGATAATTAGTTAAACTTTTCATGAGCAATAATTTATTCCCCGTGTATAATAATTTATTTAAATTATTCGTAAATAATAACTTGTTTCATGTGAATTATAATTATTTAATTTTTTAAAAAGAACTACTTATTCCTCGTGTATAATATTCCTCGTGTATAATAGTTAATTAAAATTTTTAATAATGAACAACTTGTTCCCCGTGTTAAAGTGTACTCCTATATAATAATTGATAAAAAAATCTAAATTTTTACAACACCATGTAAAAGTGTATATTAATTATTTTTAAAAATTTATCACGTGATTTTATTATTATAAATATCAATGTGAAATATAGGTCTAGTATTTTTTATTCAAATACTCCTTCCGTCTCTTTTTATAAGACCTCGTTTGACAAAATTACTACAAAAACTAAAATTAACGTAAATAATATTAAATACTAAATTTTTTTTTTAACAATTACTTCTTCTCATGTTATGCATCAATAAAAAATATTAAATACATAATTAGATTAGTCCCGTGTTAGTTTCAAAGAAAAACTATTTACTCATATATAGTGATATTTTCACTAATTGATTTATTTGTATAGTCCCGTGTATAATATTATTTTTTAAATTTGATTAGTGACAATTGTCCCGTGTATACTATTTATTTTAACAAATGATTTATTTGTATAGTCCCGTCTATACTAATTAATTTATTCGTATAATCCCGTGTATACTATTTAAAGATGCCATTAGCAGTCAGGGGGTGTAAATATTATTCTGAATGGTGTGATCATGAAGAAGCTAGGCCCAATTCACACCAACCAGCCCAGCGCGCGCTATGATCAGGATCCGTTTGATACATGATCAACGATGGGGGACACAACAGTTATGGTGCGCGCGCGCGTACAGGATCCAGGGGCTATATATACTCAAAAAATCAGAAATTTGCTCATTTCTTAAATTTTTTCTCTCTCTTCTCTCCCCACTCTCAGATTTCGCTCTCTTCTCTCTCTTCATATATTCATGAATGTTCTTCATATTGAAGAACTTCCGGTTGAGTTTCAACCGGAGCCACCGCGGTTTCCAGTTTCCGGCACGCAGCCACCGGTCTGCCGGCGTACCGCCGCGCATTTTCTAGAAAACGATGAATTTTCTGGTTGAGTATCAACCGGAAAACTCATATCTTCAACCCCAAATTTCCAGAATTTTCCCATATCTCCCCAAATCGTTTTTTAACACTTTTTAACCGATTAGATCACTTCTAAACACAAATTAGCCTTCAAAAACACAAAATCAAACCTAAATTTTTTTAGAGTCCGAAAATTAATAGATCTAGGTTCTGTTTTTTTTGTTTTTTTTACCCAAATCTGTTCTGAAACAATGTTAATTACGTGTTTTTGCACACGAACTCAGTTTAAACAAACAAAGCCAAAACCCTAGATCCCTTGAAGAATTTCGTCCCTCAACTTTGCCTCTAAATTATTCTGGTTTGTTTTAATCACAAATTTAAGGTATGTTAACTAAAGCAACATCACGGAAACAGTAACAACAGAAAAACAGGGAAGCAAAACAACATGGAGAAATTTATACACAAATCCTTGAGCAATCAAATATTTACATGTTCGGAAGGATCGAAACAACCTACCTGGTGTGCCGCGAATTCCCCGCCAGTAAGTAAATTTATCTCCTTTCGTTTTGCTTCTGTTTTGCGTTCCGGGTTCGACTTCGATTCGATTTTGACCTTTCCCTTTTTTCTGTTTCTGCGAGGTGATGCTGTTGGAGGCTTATTCGGTGTTAATTTTTCTACAATGTGTAGAAAAATCAACTTTTGGGTGTGAGGGCAGTGAGGGCGTGAGTTCTTGTATACACTCTTATGCACTCATCTTTTTTATTTTAGAATACAAAATATAAACTCTTATGCTTCTCATCTTTTTTATTTTATCAATCCACAAAAATTGTTTTTAGATATGTTTATTTGTAAAAGGACATCAGATTCAACATTTGATCGTTAGAATTTTGTAAACTTTGGATCTGTTTTTTTTGTAATGATAGAAATAAAAAAATAAATAGAACAATATATTTACTTACATTTTTGGTTCTTCAATTCTTAATTTGATCTTTATATATTTGTAAACATAATATGAACTACATTTCTAATCTTTTCTGCAAAATGAAAAATAAGGTACATATTAAAAAAATTCACAAGATGAACAAAATGGAAATGAAAGAAAATTCAGAAAGAAAGTGAAAAAGAAGAGGAAGAAGAAAGTGGATATGAAAGTTGAAATATAAAAGGTATTATAGGAAGTGAAATTGTGAGGAGAGGGAAATTGATTTTGAATTTGAATTAAAGTAGTAGAAAAAAAGTCAAAACTGTGAGTTGTTTTTATAACAGGTGGGCCCGTAAAAGTTATTTTCTTCACCAGCCAATACAGTATGACATCTTCCTTTTTATCACTTTACTAATAAGTCCCTTAGTCATTTCTATCTATTAGAGGTAGTGCTTATTTTCTGAAGGACAAATGTGACATTATCTATTAATTCAAATGAGGATGAATGTGGTGAAGTTTGTCAAAATCTCCCAAATTTACCCTCAATTTTTAGTCTATTTCAGAAAAAGTAAATTTTGAAAATCAAGGACAAAAAGAGAATTAACTCATCTAAAGATTTATTATGTTAATAGTAGACTTGTCTTTCAATTTTGATTAAACTTTTCGATATGGGACTTCAAAGTAGTTCTAGTAGACTCTTCTTCTATGACTTTTATTTAAATATTTATAAACGATTGTTTTTTTTTTCTGGTGAACATTTTAAAACAGATATTAATTAATACTATTTTATTATTTTTAATGAATATTTTAATGACGTGTTAACTGCACTTTTAAATGCCTACGTACTGCCTATAAAAAACAGATTCATGGATAACAAAGATTATAAAAGAACTTAATTTTAAAAATAGGGAATTAAATTACATTTCTTGTTATGAATATAAATGTATAAAATCAAATACATAAATTTAATTTTTTTTTAAGTATTATGTATAATCGAGTCAGCTCGTGAACCAAACGAGTTGAACTATATATAGTTCAAGTTCAGCTCATTTAATTAACGAACTTAAGTTCTAGCTCAAGTTTGGCTCATTTGGTTCATGAACCAAGTTCAACGAATCAATTATCGAATCGAGTCTCAAATTTTTTTCGAGTTGGTTCGGTTCATTGCCACCCCTAATAATAACTTAGTAACTTCTTAATCTTGTTATGTTTAAACTTTAAATAGGCTAAGTGGTCCTCACTTTCATTGCAATTTACTAACTCATACTTATTTTCTTTACTACTCTTGCTATTTGTTCATAAATTGCCAACACTAGTTAAATTAAGGAAATTAAAAAAGTGGGATGTTACAAAATCAATCCAAATCAATATCCAACCAACATAGAGACACAACCGAGCAACAAAGGTTCACAATTAACTTCTCAAATTGTGATATATAGAAGCAAAGGTATACAATAAACTATCAAGAAACATAACACCCAACAAATGATGATATCTAAAATACTTCACAATCCACATGCAGAAGTGTAAAAGAAAATTCTTCAAGAAAAAGAAGAAAACTTCTAATCTCATATACAGAGCACGCAACACCAGTGCCGTTTCGATAGCAGCGGCAGCACAACAACAAACGATTTTTTTTTCTTTTCAAAACAACCAGAAAACCACTAACAACACAAACGAAAAAACACTAGAAATGAAACCAAATGACACACCATTCCCAAACTTTTGGATTTGGAAACTCAACAACGGAACAACAACTAATTCATGGAGGATTGAAACAAGCTATGATATCATGTTAACAATTGAAATAATCAAAGAGAAGAGAGACAAACAAAGAAGTGGCTAGAGTTTTTTTTTAGAACAAAAGGTTACAATATATATAGAATATATAGAAAAACATTAAATCCTAAAATTATTAAACTATTATAAATTTTTTAGTCGAAGAATTCCAAAAGACTTATTACATTATTGTAAGTTATTATAACTAACATATTATTTAAGAGAGGGTAGACTCTATGAAGTCCAAATATAGACACTGAACACGACATGGACACTGACATGTTGACACAATGAATTTTTTGAAAAAATGATAAATTTCAATATAATTGTAAGTGTTGGTGTCGAACACGACACCAGAACACGCTTAATCTAAGAAGTGTGGAAGCTTCGTAAGATAGACTTGAATATTGCTATGGGATGATAACGAGGGTTGCATTGATGCTGCAGTTAGGGTTGTTAAGAGAGTGAATGAGGAGGTATTGCTTGGCAAAAATTTCAGCCTTTCACAAAGTTTTGAAAAGATCAATTGCTGAATTAACTGTTTTATTTTATGGTCTTATTAGTCTAGTAAGATCTAATTTTGTTGATGTGACTTGCTATTCAGATTCTCTTCTTAGTGTTAAGATCCTTCAATTCTTCATGAGCCAACCCCAAAGTTCCACAAATATGCAATTCTGATTCAAAACACAAAAGATTTAATCCATCATGATTGGTGTTGTTCCATCTTTCTCATACCCTCCGGAAACAAAACAATTGTGTGTGTTTTTTTTTGCTAAATTAGACACTTCTTTTAGTGATAAATTTCTAAACCACGTCAACCTTCATTCGGTCATTAAAGATACTCTTTGCACATTCTTCCAAAATTTGATTCCGTAGAATTTTAAGGGCATGTTTGAATGACTTCTCAAAAACAGTTTTTTAATTTTAAAATCTAAAAAACTTGATTGGTCAATTTTACAAAATTATTTTCTATATATTAGTTTTTAAAACTAAAAAATAAAATAGGTTTAAAGAATTTTACTTTTTTCTTTTTAAAAATAATTTTTTAAAACACGTTTATAAAACACATTTTAAAAACTAAAATTGTTTCAAACAAGCACCTAGTCTTTGGTTTTTTTTCTGTCTTGCTTTTGCTTTGTAAACAATATAAAAAGTTTTTATTGACAAAAAAAAAATATTACTTGTTTTAAAAACAATGAAAAAAAGAATTATAAATACATGACATGCATGCTATTTTTAAAATAAAACCAATTTGGATAGCGTTTTTGGTTTGAAATACTTGCAAACTAGAGATTGCTTGTATTAGTTGTCTATAAACTCTGCTATTTTAAGTTTTAGGTTCTTGCTCTTGTTGTTTTGAATGGGCTGAATAAAATATCTCTTATACTTTTTTTATGATTATAAGTTTAATATTTAGGGTATGTTTGATCTTCTAAAAAATAAGGAATGAATATGACAACTTTAGTTGTACTGTGTTTGATTTGGAACTGTTCCTGAGACTGGACAAATTAGGGTCAAGAGACTGGGCAAAAATAAATTTTCTTGTCCTCGACTAAACTATGGGACAACTTTTTGGCCTCAGCACAAGTTGTCTAAAACATCAAAATAACATTGTTTTTCCATCAAACATCATACAAGACAAAATTTGTTCGATACTGTAAACGTTTTCATGTACTGTTCTGTCTAGTATTTAAATTTTGTAGATCAAACATACCCTTATTGTTATTTCTCTCTTTCTTTCATTAATAAAATCTTAATATAAATGTATAATTTTTTAAAAAAATATCTATAAAAAAAATTATGTATGATATAAAAAGCCAATGAGGATGCAACCAAATAAGGCTGTGTTACTGCTACATACTGTATATGACAAACCGATCGCAAAGGAATAAATCACAAACAGATCACAAAAGAAAGACAAACTTAATATAGAAATAACTAATATCATTTCCGGAAGACAAACAAATAAGGCCAATCAATCAGTATATTAAGAATTTAACACACATTGGTAAGGACGTTAAAGTTCGAATTTTACTATTTGTTTTGTCGAAACCGAGATATCTGCTGACTAATTCATCATTAGATTGAAGGTATCAGAAGGTAGGATAATTGGTCCAAAAATTTAAAGTTGTTTCATGCTCAATGTGACGATCAAATCTTCGACTCTTGGTTAAGCGAGGATAAGTCTCAACCACTCGACCATACCCTCTGAGTTAATTCGAATTTTAGTATGTTCACTTATCTACCTCTAGAAATTAGAATTTTAGCCATTAAACTACTTGACTAAAAAATATATCATCTATACATTAACTCAAATACTCAGATGAGTGATGAGCGGTTGGGGCTCATCCTCCATTAATCAAAGGTCGAAGGTTCGATCCTTACCTTGGATATGGAGCAGCTTTAAATCTTTGAGTCAGGTATCTCACTCATGAAGGTGCCTCCAATCTAGCGAGGGATTAGTCACTGCATTCGGCGGTAGATACCCCAGTTTTGACCAAAAAAATACTTCTCCAGTCTCATATATAAGCAAAATTGACTTTTTATTAGATTTATTAAAAAAGCAATATATTTAGTCTAGATACATTACTTTAGAATGAATCTAAAATGTTATTTGTTGTTTATACATGAGACTAGAGGGAGTACAAAAACGAAATCATATAAAATAAATGTTTGTAAAAAATTTTGTTAATGAATAATATATAAAAAAAATTTCCTTACCAAATATATATATATATATATATATATATATATATATATATATAAATATTTTTATCAACGTCTTTTATGCATTAAAGTTTCTTTTTTTTTTTGGTTGCATCAAAGTTTCTTCTATCTCTAATAAACTCTTAAAATCTTAATACTTATCACATCTAAATTTTAATTTGTAAAAAAGACAAAAAAATAAATAGATCTATAGTAGAGTAGAGGGTACACTATACCAAAAGGTCAGTTAGAAGTTTTATAAGAGAAACAACGGTTTCATTTCATGTGAAGAATCCTTCTTGGAAAAGATGGAAATAAAACAGAGAAGACAATTAAAAAAAGCCACAATTTATGCTTTAATCCTTATCTTTCTTCATATTCTAACATCATCATAATTGAGGAATTATAATAACTCAAGACCATATTCAAGAGATACACAAAGAGTGTAATCGATCTAGAGTGAGTTGCTTCCATTGTCAAAGAACATATTCAAGCATGGTGGTAGCAAAGTCTTCTTCTCCTTCTGATTCTATCAACAATGGCACAACAATATCCCTCTCTACTCTTCCACCTAATTCCATCATTGATGCTCAGAAGTAATCATTTTTTTTTTGTGATCTTCCTTTTCTTCACTTGAATTGTTGATGAAAACTAAAGAAATAAACAAAAATAAAACTTTCACTTCATTATATATTAGTGCTACTAATATCATAGATTAATTTCATTTTTTCTTTGATTTGAGTTATTGATCATATTTTATTGTGTCATGCTCATTGATTGTTGAAATATTTATTTATTATACCTATTATCATATGAGAAATGAACTCTATCTATCTTTCGATTTTTTTTAAATCTCTCCTTTCAAAAATTTGCTTCCAATTTTCATATTAAAAGTTTATCTAATCTGAGGTCTAGATATTACATTTCTCACGAATCAATGAAAATAATCTATTTCTCGTATTTAGTACCACATAATAATCAGATTGAACGCATTAAACTATATATGTACGTAACATCATTGAAAGTGTTTTTTTATGTCCATCACATATCCGTGCTGGATATATGTGTAGTGTCGGTGTCGAAGACCCCGATACTTCTACTCTATAGATCTTCAAAAAAAATTATAAAATAAAACAAAAAGTTATATTTATTTATAAAAAGAAATACTACTAAGCAAAATTTTAATTCTTGTATTATATAACCTTTCAATTTTTGTATCATAATAATAAAATAGTAGTGTTGAATATATGATGATGTATACATGATTGTGCAATGAACAGGGGTGATCCATTGGCATTTGGATCATACTGGAAGCAGATGAGCGATGAATGTACGGTGGTGATTAAAGGATGGGAGTTGATGAGTTACTACAGTGATTCTAGCAACATGTGTTGGTTCATGTTGCCAGAACTAAGGGATGAAATTGAGAGACTTCACCATTTGGTTGGGAATGCTATTGCCAAAGATAAATACATAGTTGTTGGAAATGGTTCTTCTCATCTCTTCCAAGCTGCTTTGTTTGCTCTTTCTCCTTCAGATGTTCCTAATCATCCCATCAATGTTGTTGCTGCCGCTCCTTATTATTCGGTGCGATTTCTTTCTTAATTTATATTTTAATGTTAATTCACGCTTCAACCATTTCTTAATTTATGTATACATCTATTTTTCGTACATCATGCGAGCAAAAAAATGTGATTAATTAATTCAGTTGAGTAGATGATTAATTCAATTCTTGACTAAAAGTGTGGTTAGTGGTTAGTTCAATCATATGATTAACCATAATTTTCGACGTGATCATAATGATGATTGATTAATGTCTACTAGAAGGTCAATTAACATTGTGGTTAAGTTTACTTTGTAGGAGTACAAAAATGCAATTAATATAATGCATTCAAGGATGTTTCAATGGGCTGGTGATGCTGCTTTGTATGATGAAAACAAACCTTACATAGAGGTGGTGACCTCTCCAAACAATCCTGACGGGACTCTTCGTGTACCAGTGGTGAACTCTACAACTGAAAGGAAGTTGATTCATGATTTGGCTTATTATTGGCCACAATACACTCCCATTACTTATGAAGCTGACCATGATGTTATGCTCTTCACATTCTCCAAATGCACAGGTCATGCTGGTTCTCGTATCGGGTAAGTTTGTGAATACATTGAATACTCTACAGTTGACTTTATGATGCAGTCGATCGTAGACCGTTAGATTAAGAGATATAACTTTTCTCCCTTTTATTCTAACAATTTAAAATCAACTGCATCGTAAAATCAACGGTAGTCGACTCAAATTCATTTGTGAGACACCCTTCTTTGTAGAAAACTTCCTAAATAGAAGGCATTTAGTATGATTTTTTCTTCTGATATGCTTAGGTTTAAATTTAGATTATTTTGTTATTGTGAAGATGGGCTATTGTGAAGGACATTGAAGTTGCTAAGAAGATGGCCACATTTGTGCAATCAAGCTCAATGGGTGTGTCAAAAGAATCCCAAACACGAGCTGCTAAGATCATTGGAGTGATTTGTGATGGTTACCAAAATTTCAAGTCCATTGAATCTGAACTCTTCTTTGAATATAGCAAACGTCTCATGAGGGAAAGGTGGGAGAAATTTAGGGGAGCTGTTGAGCAAAGCATGGTTTTCACTGTAACCAAATATCCAAGGGCCTACTGTAACTTCACCAATGAGATATCTGAAACATACCCTAGTAACTTTTTTCCCATTTTTATCTCTTTAATCAGCTTTTTGTAACTTAAGTTGTGGTTTTAATATTCAATTTTTCTTTTTTGATTCTTACAGGTTTTGCTTGGTTGAAATGCGAGGACAGCATAGAAAATAGTCATACTTGTCTAAGAAAATTGAATATTTGTGCAAGGGAAGGGGACAGATTTGGTGCTGATTCAAAGTATGTTAGGGTTAGCATGCTTGGCATGGATGATGAGTTCAATGAAATGGTAAAGAGGATATCAAATGCTAAAAAAGAATAAGATCAGAGATGATGTAAAACAGTTGAATTTATAAAGTGCCTTGAAAAACTTTAGTGTTTTGGCACTGTTTATTGGTAACTAAATAAAATTGAAGTTATGAATTATTTGTATTTAAAATGTTTATTCTTTCCCATTTTAAATTATAAATATCCAAATTATTCATAGACTGTAGACTCAAATTGGTCCTTAACAATTTGCACCCAGCACATTTCAGGGTTTCATAAAAGCTAATTTAAAACAATGTTAAATTCCATACACAATGATTAAGATTAAGACATCATAGGGTTAATTTTGGCAGAAATGACATACATAGATTTTTTTTATTTTCAGTTTTCACCACAAATTTAATCTAGTTCGGGGGTCAATTCTTACATCAACTGATTCCAACCCCCTCCGGAACGCAGTTGCAGGGGATTGAATGGTGGTCCTCTCCCTACCAAGTTTAACGACAATCACCATTGAACCAACTAACGTTCGGTTAAAATACAAATATTTTATTCCTAAATAATGTTTACAACTTTTTACTGTATTATTTTGTTCTTGACTTTGTTATCTGAAACACAGTATTTGCAGCATGAATGTCTAGATATATTTAATGAAATAATGAAATTAACTACACTGACAATTGAAGCTAACATCATACTCTCTCACTGGAATTCAAGACACTTGATATAGTAATAGTACAATGTAAATGACTAAATGTAGAAAACATAGTAATGCAAGAGCTAAAGATTCTCTTATAAATGTAAATCAAATGAAATCCAATTACAATATAAGACAATGGAAAAAGATAAAATCATACAGTGAATAAAAACAAAAAGGGGGTTAAAAACAAACATTTTATCAGCAAAAACAGATTTGAGCGAAAGGACTTGCACACGAGGTACAGGGCTACAGGCTCGCTTGGGAATTCCTGACTTTTGGTGTTAACTTTATAGACAGTGAGCAACTTACAATCTGTTGCCAAAATGATTATCTGAAGAGAAATATATTTGGCCAAATAAATTATAACTTTTCTAAAGAATCCCAACCCCCATCCACCTGTTTGAAGCTGCTGATCATTGACAATGACAGTCACCAAAAACAGATAAAAGACCTTAAATAAGTCTTAGTTCATACTCTCCTGCCATTGTTATGTATCTCACCCATGGAAGAGCCTGATACCCACTCTTCTCGATAATCTTCAAATATCTTACCTAAAAGACCAAAACATTTACACTTTCATTACTATCTCCATCAAATCAGTCAAAGCTTATACTAAATGAATAAGGCAATTAAAATATGCGAATAAGTTTAATTGCATCAATATGTCATATGGTTACCGATGTTCAATTGATACCAAATCATGTGGGTATTCATTTCTGATGCCAAGTTCATTTATTCCACTTTCAATTAATTCAATTATTTGCTAAAACTACTTGAGAATCTTGTTGCCTAAGGTTGTGCTATTGTCTCTCAATGATTGGCTTCTGACTCTAGCACTCGTATTTTATGTTATGAGTGCCCTTTTACAAGGAAGTTCTGGAATTGGCTCAGTTTTGTAATCTTTTCAAGTTAACACCGGTACAATAACTACTACTTGGATCTTTACAACAAGGGTTAGTCTCCTCAATGTAGAGATATAATATTGGCAACCATTATAAATATGGTAAATGTTATAAGGTATTGTCCAAATTTTAACAGGTTTGATAACAAAACCATTACTTGGCAATCTGCAGTGAATATGATTCTTTCTAGTGTGTCTTTTAACTGGTAATTACACTCATGCTTCCTCTTCATCCCCTATTCAAGAGTTTGTCATCCTCAAAACTTATTCAATAAATGTTCGTCCTCCCAGAGCTCCAAAAATTAAGGAGTTTTACTTGACATCTTCCTGTCCCTCCTTGGCTGGAATGTAATACGGATGGTACAGCTAAAAGTTGTTCTAGTCCAGCAGCTTGCGGTGGTATTTTTAGAGATCCTAGTACAGCTACGGAGCTACCATGGATTACTTTTCTGTTAACATTGGTAACTCAACTGCAGTTAGAAAAAGTTGGAATCACCTTTGGCTCAAATCTGACACTCAGTTTAACTTGGCTTTCGAATCCTCTTCTATTGTCGCAGGGTAGATTAGAAATAGATGGTTAAATTGTATAGAGTTGGCTAACATGTCTTTTATTGGCTCTCATATTTACCGTAAAGGTAATCATTGTGCAGATAAGCTTGCCTCTATCGTTCTTCACATTTCAGACTATTGTTGGTGGGATATGATTCCAATTGATATTATAGATACCGCAATAGGTTTGGTCTCGCATATTTTAGATTCAAATAAGCTCTTGCCAAATAATACTTCGAATATACGAAAACCATGTTTATGTAGCATACCTGTATTCCAGAAACAGTAAAATATGGTATCTCAAATTTCACGCGTATAGGAGCTTTTCTCTCAGGAGCTGCTTCCTCATCTGTTACACTGGGAAGCCGAAACTCTGCTCTTAACATGTACTCCTGAAAGTATGAAAGAGGGGAGAACCGAATCCAATAAATAACAATCAAATAAAATTTAGGTATCAAGATGGATGTTATTAATTTAAAGGACTAAATGCCACTTCCAATATACCTTGCCTCCAGGGAAGGATCTAATTTTCCAAATCAATGCATCTCTTTCAGGGGCATATGATGCAGATCCCATTGACGTTCGAACATTAGGATTGGTTGCATCAACAGGCACGGGCAACTCAATCTCAACATTCGTGGCAGTGCTATAAAATAAATCCTATTAGTTGGTGAAACAAGGATATTTAGGGGAGTCTAAATTCTGGGCAAAAACCTCACTGCATAAATAAAAGGGAAATGATTCCCTTATCTTCTGTCAAGAAAAAATAGAGAAGAAAAATAACAGATATGAGAAAAGAAGTTTCAGTACCTACGTTCCTTAAACTGACTCCTAGCTTTTACCATAATTTCTATCCGACTTTTTGAGTGCTTTTCAACATTTGCTTCCACCCAAATCAAAGGCTTAACCTGAAAAGATATGGTACAATTAACAGAGACTTCAAAAATCTATATATCACTCTCTCTGTGGGTGTGTTGTGTATGTAGGTACACAACTCTTTCAAAACAGAAACTAATTTCATATCTACAGAAGATGAACCTGTGTACTGAGCCTGTATGTCATCAAATCAAATGACCCATCAGGAGGTATGAAAGAAATTGTTCGATCATTTTCAAATCGAGCCAAACGGACACACCTTCATAAAATGTCAGACATCATTTAAGAATTAGCTTCAACAAGAGGAAAGGAAACAAGTTTAAAAAATGCATATCAAATTTATCACTCAATGTGATCAATTTGTAAAGCAAGAAAACCAATCATACATACTGATGAAATTTGATGTCCTCCAAGTCTATTGCCTTTCCCTTGGTTGTTCTACCCTGTGCCTCTAATAACACTCTATCATTTAAACCAAGTTTACACTCAGGCATACCACTGCATTAGAATAAGCCAAGAACGAAACATGTCAGTTTTCAAATAAACATTCCAGCATGGACGTTGATTAATAGATACTTCACAATTAATGCTCTCTAATGTCAGCAAAATATCTAATGGGTAGAAAATTGACATATATGTCCATTGTTCAGTATGAGCTCATAGAGAAAACCACTAGTGTACCAGATGAATGCATAAGCATGGGAAGTCAGCACAAACAGAAAATAACATACTCCAAATCCAAACATACTCCAAATCCAAATTGCTAATTTTATTTGTAATCCTCAAATTCCAGCTAGATATTATACCGAAAAAAGAGTATAAAAAACTACTCAATATAAAGAATCAGATAGGCTTGGTTCCCTAATCCTTAATGTTTATTGTTTCAGCCTTCACATTAAACCACATGTCAACACCACATTTGAGTAGACACGATAATAGAAATGCCGAAAATGTCAAAAACAGAAACCAGAAAACTACCAACAGAAACCGGAAAACAGACCTCTAGCACACTACCCAAATCCCTCACCACTAGACCAAACCTAGTGGCTTAATTTAGATGTTGCTACTATCAACACCAAAACTAGAAGATCTCAAGACAGCACCCATGTAGAAGATCAAAGGCAAAACAAGAAGCAGACCTTAAAAATGTTCTCATCTTTAGTGCACCAACAACGTCGGATCTAATCAACTGTCCATTGCTATTAACGAGTATATTAACACTCTCCACCACATCCAAGAAAACCTGAATACAAAATAGAAAAAGTACAATTCAGCGGCTCAAACATTCAAATTACAATTAAAAACCATACAATGCTTCACTTCTCTAATAACCACCTCATTTTTCTTGTAGCTTACACCTTCACTTCGCCAAGACACGGCATTAGTCACGGCCATTGGAGGTCTCTGATTAACTTCCATTCTATAAGCATCCGTCTTAATAAACTCACTTAGAATCTTCGCCTCAGTATATTGAGGATAACCAAAGTCCATAATTTCATCAAGTAGCTCATACTACAAACAAATCCAAATCCAAAAATCAAAACAAAACCACACAATCCAACAAATTCATTCATACAAAATCTATGACGCGCGAACACTTCTCGGAATAGGCGTGCCCCATTGTCACACACGCGTCATGTCCGACACTTACGTTTACATTGAAATATATCATTTTCACAAAAAAAAAAAAAAATTATCTGTGTCGACGTGTCAGTGTCATGTATGTCCGTTATAGTACAAAATACTTCAAGTTCATAAAATTTTCAAATCTTTACCACAACAACAAAGTTATCTCTAAGCGATTCCTCTTCTAACTCTTCAAAATAATGCTTAAAAACCTGCAAAAAAAACACACGAATCACACTAATTATTCGTCAAATACAAAAAATAATTCAATTCTCAATTTAAACGAGCGATCATTCATTCGAATCAGAAAAACGCTTACATCAACTAATCGATGCAGAAAGAAGAGAAGACTAGCAGCATTACAATTCTGTCTCGCGGCAATCACAAGATAAATATTGCTATGTTGTATGAACAAATAAGTAACACCGTTATCGTAAACAACCGGATCTTGTGACTGTTCATCAGCCTAACAGAAAAAATCAAAAATCGAAAATCGAAACTCGAATCATTCATATAGATGTGTGAATTTGGATCTGAGAGAATATGAATGAGTGAAAATGAAGAATGGAAGTGAAGTGGAACCTGTTTATCGATGAGTTTGGTGAAGAAACGTTCGGCTTCAATGGCGGAGACGTCGCCGCGGTAGTCACGCCAGACGAGGATGCGGCCTTTGATGTCGAGGAGGAATAGAGCAGAAGCTGCCCCTGACATTGATGATGCTGCGGTGTTTCGATCGGTGGATTTTCAGATCGGAATTGGCGTGACGGTGATGGAAGAAGAAAATGACGACGGAGAATTGGGAGTTAAACTACGACGACGACGGTGGTGGCACTGCGAGAAAACAGTTATTGAAGCATTTTCAGATTTTAAAAAGGACTATGAATATTATGAATTTCAACTTTCATTCTTATTTCTCTAGAATTAAAATTTAAGAAAATAAATATAAAACACATTAATTATGATGTTTTTTAAAAAAAAATTGATTAAATGATGTTTTTAAATTATAAAGTAAATAAAAGACATTTTTAATATGAAAAAAATGAGATATAGCATTAGGGTCTAAAGTGTGTTTTATTCTATGACAATTGACAATGAATGAATGATAAATTAAATTTTATTTTTGTTTTTTATTATCGGAGTTTGATTCATTGGATTGACTAATTTAATTTGGATGTGAGATCTTATATCAAACGATAAATCAAAAATTGACGATGAATGAATGAATTCTTATGAGTAAAAATATTTAGTGAATATTCATTAATGAATAGATTTTTTATTGTCTTTTATTTATGTTGTATAAATATGACTTATATTTTTATATAAAGCACACACTTGAAAAATATAATACAATATACTTTTATCTTCTTTATTTTTATTCTCTTAATTTTTTATGGTGTTTTATAACTCACTATCAGCGTGCAAGTCTAATCAACTAATAAGATAGTTTAATGTTTTGGAAGAGCTAATGTGTCTTTATGTGGAGGAACACATGTACATATTGAAAATGTATTATATTCCTTTAAGTTTTAAACAAATTTATTGAGTTTCGAGAATATCAACATAAATGGGTGCCATCTTGAAACATGTAATAAAAAAGTATTTAATATCTTTATATCTCTAAATATGATTTGAATAAAACATTTGTAAGAAAACTTATCCAATTTTTTCTCTTATTGTATTACACTTTTAAGTATAATCGAAACACATGTAACTGTAATCCAGAAGTTTATGAAACATAATAAATTTGTTGTTTGGCACAACCAATAAAATCATCCCGAATTTATAATAATAAGAAAATTAATTGAAAATTTGTGTAATCATCGATTGAAGAGTTGGGAGATTCTTCCTTCTAATAAGTAGTTTTCATTTAAATTTTGTTCACAAAAGAAAATAAAAATTCAACCATCATCAACAAAAATTAGAAATGAATCAATAATTTTTTAAAGCGGATATTTGTGAGCCACTAAATCCACCATTAAATATTTTATAGTTCTAATTGATGTAGCAACTAGTCACATGTTTGTTTAATTTATTGTCAACTCACGTTGCATTTGCTAGATTGCTAGCTCAATTAATTTGAATAAGAGCTCACTTTCCTAATCATCCAGTCAAAAAAACATGTTCTATATATAATGCTGCTGAATTTTTATCTCAAGCATTTAATAGTTATTATATGTCCATTGAATTTACATTGATCATGATAATCCGGTTGCATATGTTCGTACACTGAAGTTCATATGCAAAAATGAAAAATGTCATGAAAAAATTATGATAAACGACTAAATCATTATCTAAAGATAAGTTAAAAGGACCACTAGAATAATTTTTTAAAAAAAGAACACTTTTATTTTTTTTCTTATTACAAGAAGGGCCTAAATCCAAAGAAAAAAGAAATAAGACAAATTATTATCATGTGTTTAATTTTAAAATTGTTTGAGACTGAACAAATTAGAATAAATATATATTAAACACAAATATATATTATTGTCCTGCTTCAAAAAAAAAATATATTATTGTCCGTACTATCATATTCCGTCTAATAACTTTATTTTTCATATCAAAATCAAATATACCAAAGGGGCTGTAACTCCCCCAACACACCGGGTAACAAAAAGATGTCTAAAATCAGTAAATCACTCATTTTCCAACTTTCTCTATAGTTTTAGACATATATAATAATTGTATGTAATCTTGTTTATTTTGTGATACAAACATTCTCTTTGTATAATTTTAGAGATTAATTAATTGCTTTAAGTTAATTAAAATTATAATAAACAACAAAGTCATTCTTAATATATCTAATTAACGCTGCATTGTTAAAGGTTGAATTCGAAAACAACCCTTATATTTTAATTAAAATTAGGCTTAAATGCACTTTTGATCCCTCAAGTTTCATAGTTTTAAAGTTTTGGTCACCATTTTTTAAAATCAATTTTTTTGTCCCCAAGTTTCAAAGTCAACTCTTATTTCTTGTCACTCTCTCACTTTAATGATTTGGCACTTCTGACGCTGACGTGTCAATGCTGACTTGATTAAAAAAATCTCATGTCATAGTTTTTTTTTTGGTACATCCATGTCATAATTTTTTATTTCTACAATTAATAATATAAAAATAAAATTGTAGAAATAAAAAATTATGACATGGATGTACCAAAAAAAAACTATGACATGACATTTTTTTTAATCCAGTCAACATTGTCACATCAGTGTTAGAAGTGTCAAATCATTAAAATGAGAGGGGGACTAGAAATAAGAGTTGACTTTGAAATTTGAGGGACCAAAAAGTTGATTTTGAAAAAAAGGAACCAAAACTTTAAAACTATGAAATTTGGGGGACTAAAAGTGCATTTAAGCCTTAAAATTATCCAAAATTAATTTTCAAACCATTCCATAAGTTGCAACAAAAGAAAAAACCATTCCATAAACTTATGGTCCATAAGTAAGTTTCACCACACAGTGACTTATTTTGGCTTATAGCCAATAATTTGTATCTCATCACACCACCAAGCACCAAATGCCTTCTTATGTTGTCCAAATACTTAGTGACAAAAAAATTAGTAATAAACTATATTTCCATATTTTTCAATATATAATGTTGTTAGCATTAACAATTTTTGGGTACAAGTAGTCATTATCAAGATTAATATCTATAACTTTCTACCAAAATCTCTATATACACCCCAACAAATACTACATACATATAATATTATTTTAATTTTTTAATATTAAAGCGGCAAAGACAAGGATGCATGCATTATACATATACATTTTTTTTAATTAACATATAGTTAGTTTTCATCTTCCATCAAATACACCGCTGAAAACTTGGCTGTCCCCACCTAGTGATGCTTCCCATTCTATTGAAGACATTACAATCTTTGATAATTCTACAACTGTTTCTTTCATTTCTGGTCTGTCTACTGGATTTTCACTCATGCACCAATGTGATAGTTCTGCCATCTGTAACATGAATTGGAAGAATTAATATATTGACATTGTTAGTATGACTATAAACTCTTAGCACAATAGTTTATGTTGATACATTCTCACTTTGTCATTTGAACCTTTGAAGTTTTTGATGTTATTTACAAACAAAGGATGAATTTTTGAAATTTTTGTGCTTTTTTATTAGGGCCTAATTTGCCTCCAAATTTTCTTAGATGACCATGCTTATATCTTATATGAGTTTGAGTTTACTAATATTACATTGGTCCGAATGGAACTACCGGAATTAGACCCCTAAAATAGATTTTCATGTTCGAATCTTGTGGATGAAAAAATATGATTAGGAGAGAAGATCCTATTAAATTGGTACATAAGTGAGATTCTCCATCAGAAATTAGTCAACATCAAATCCTATGCATATTTCGCACGGTTTAAAAAAATATAATTTGTGTTTTGTTATAGAAATAGTTCAAACATCAACACTTTATATCATAAGTGTTTATGCTATTAACATTAATTAAATATCTATGCAAACAAGAATTGAAACATTTATAAGAATGAAAATGTTAATTGAATCTAACCTTGTAGACATCATCAATAGGATAACTACGTCGAAGATTTCCATCTACAACAACTTCTAAAGCAGTCAACGGATCATCATCTTGAAATATTTTATTAACCTGAATTTGGTTGAAACTAATATCAACTTATTTTGCAGAGATGTCATTTTCTATATTTCTTTCAACCTTAGCTTGAATTCAAAAGGAGATTAACTTACAACTGCAATAAGTGATTTCATATTATTTGCTTCTTTATTGTCACGAAATAATGCACGTTTCCCTGTTATCAACTCAGACATAACCACTCCAAATGCAAATACATCAGTTTTTATTGTAACTTGAAGCTCCTTCACAGATCTAAAAGTAGAAGTAAAAAATATCAGAAGAAAAATTAACTATAGAGTCATTTTCTTAACTTAATTCATATTCTATCCGGTTATATTTATAAGCAAAAATATATTTTTCGCTTTTATTGATTTTTGCTTATAAATATGGCAGGAGGGGATGTAGCTACTAACTAGCAAGAAACTTACTCCGGTGGAAGATAGCCCGGTGTTCCAACAAGTCTCGTTGCTAAAAATTCTTCATCATTGGTTCTTTCTACTAGCTTTGCAAGTCCAAAATCCCCTACCTAGTTATTGAAGAAAATGAAAGTAAATTATTTGTTTTGAGCTTATGAATATTGACACTGACACGAAGACACAGACACAAAACAGGGAAAATGTACCTTTGCTCTTAGCTTCTCATCAAGAAGAATATTACTTGTTTTAATATCACGATGCACGTATCGCGCTTTCGTGTAATCATGAATGTATTCGATGCCTTTTGCTGAATCAAGTGCAATTTGAGCTCTAGCACACCAAGAAAGAGGTTGGTGACCTATTAACAAATAGTGTGACGTATTTGATGTTACTAAATAATTACTTACCTTTATGCAATTGTTCTTATTCTATGGAATTTTTTAGGACAATGTATGAATATACCTTTCAATAGTGGATCATGAAGGTGTTCACTTAGAGAACCATTAGGAACATACTCATACACCAAGTAAAGGTGATCATCTCCACTTGCATATCCTAATAACTCTACCTAAAACAATGTCATTTGTTACATATATAATATAATCAAACATAAGAGGATTTGGATTATTTATAGTTAGCATACACATTCACGTAATCAGTTTACAGGTGACTGTTGAATCAAAATCAGACAATTCACATTTCAATGTCAATTTTAAATTTTTAAAAATCTAAATACGAGCTTGGAATTTGGTATGTTCAATTTCGATCGAACAATCACCGATTTACTGACTACGTAAATGTGTGACATTGTTGACCATAGACAATTCAAATCCCTTTAGGCTATGTCAAAGATCAATATTACATACAATGTTAATATGATGAATCTTGCATAAGGCTTTGAGTTCTGCATAGAACTCTTTGGATTTGGTAGATTTCATTTTCTTCACAGCAACCTCCTGAAAGTCACAGCATATGAAAAAATGTGATTAATTGCATAATTATGACAATGAAAGAATCTATGCATGATTTTCTTACTTTATCCTCAAGCATTCCAAAATAGACAGTACCATATCCACCAACTCCAATCCTTCTAGTTTCATCAAAGTTATTTGTAGCAATTTCAATCTCCTCAAAATCATAAATCACTGGTCTTTCTGAATCAAATTGTGTCGCATCTGCGCCAATATTTACCACGCACGAATAAGCCTACTAATGATCAAAACTTTGTACTTATTATTAAATTTTAAGGCCTGTTTGATTTCAGAAAACATTTTCGTTTCCACTTTTAATTATGAATACATCGAATTGTTTCATTTTTGTTTCATGTTTTCAAATATTTGTACATGAAATATAGTGAAAACACGAATTGAAAATTAAAAAAAAAATGTTTTCTCAAATCAAACAGATCTTAAGTTTCTCTTGCTTCCGAAAAATTTCCTTAAGCTTACCTTCCATATACTCTTTATGAAATTCATGAGTCCTTAAGGAAATAGTTCTATTGGCTAATGATCTCTTAGAGAAATTTTTTGGATCACTTTTGCTTGTTTGATAAGCTTTATTTCTCCTGAGAATTACAACAATCACAGTAATAACTGAAAGTAATGTCACACTCAATAAGATACCAATAATTATCACCCACTTGTGCTTCTTTTCTGCAAATAAAAGAAAATCAAATCAAGAAAAAATAATTAGAGTGCTTAGTGATAAAACAAATTTGTTAATACCAATTTGGTGAAAGATAATAAGTTCATGATCTTCGATTTAAACTTTGACGATTTTCTAACATTGTAGCACGAGAACATATTATCACATCACATTTGTGTCTGGTGTCTGTATCTGTGTCTGGTGACTATGTGTTTGTATATGTCAGTGTGTCTATATCTATGTCCGAACATAATGAAATTGTAGAGAGGTTGAGGCAGACAACTTATACCTTTTCCATTGGAATGTGAGGACCCTTTTAAATTCAATGGAACATATAAAACCCAACCAATATCTATGAATGAAGGGTTAGGAACCAAAACTTGGTTCATTTTCACAATGTCATCAACACTAGAATTTAACAAAAGAGAAATGGATGTTGGTGTATCACCTTGCTGAACAGTATATGTAACAACAATAATTTGTGACTCAAATTCAGAACATCCACAAGGAATATGTATTGTTATGTTCTCATTTGCAACTAAATCTTCGTCGTCTTGTGAAGTTTGTCCACTATAAACAAGATTCTTAACATCAACGAAACTTTCATTCGAGCTCGCGGTATAGATTGTATCATAGAAATAACCACTAAGGTCATTGGTGTTTTTGCAAGAACAAGGCACTTTTATAAGGTAATCTTGTTTTGTACTATGAATTATTGGTTTGATTTGGGAAGAATCAACAGAATAAAAATTTGCTATTTGTTCTATGTTGTGGTTGTAGTTTATATGGTAGAGTGATGCATTGCATGTTTTGATCTTTGTGGAACATTTAAAAGGTTCCATGTAAGTTTTTTTGATTGAAAATTCAATGGAAAAAACATTTGTTAATGAAGATGATAAAAGAGGGAGTAAAAGTGAAAGAAGTTGAATTAGAGAAACCATAGTTTTGAATTTGATCATACATGAAATTTCTACCTTAGTGAAGAAAAAAGAGAATTTGTCATCATATATGGATGTAGCTTTTTTGAAGAAACATAAACATCACAAAGTTGCTTAGATTAGTTTTTTTTATAATATCCTATGACCCTTTCTCTTTTAGACTTTCAAATAGTCACAAACTTATGAAGGTTTTGAAAAAAGAGTGAGTAAACATCCTTCACAATTTTCTGACCATCTAATTTAATTTCTCGATAAAAATAAATTTTAACTTAGTTTTTAATTTTTTTTATTGACGAAAAATTAATCTTTATGAGCTTAGTTCAGTTGGTAGAGACATTATATTATATTTGGGGGTTGAGGTTAGAACTTCATACACTCAAATTATTCACCTTAAGAGTGGAATACCTGACCACTAACCTACTTAAACATAAAGAGTAACTTATCCTCGATATAAAAATATAAGAGATTAATTTAAACTTTAATTTTGTCAAAAATTGAATTGAACCGTAGAAAATTTTAAAGAAGCAAAATGAATTTTCAAAAAAAAAAAATGTGACCTCAATTTAGAGAGTG
Organism: Trifolium dubium; assembly: GCA_951804385.1. NCBI lineage: Eukaryota > Viridiplantae > Streptophyta > Magnoliopsida > Fabales > Fabaceae > Trifolium > Trifolium dubium. The sequence goes on from OX638067.1 coordinate 37,802,350, forward strand.
ACATTAATGTTTTAATATCTTTTACACCTTAATTGAAACTGTATTTGACCGTGATATAATCTGCAAATGTTGGAACTTAGCATGATTATTATAATATAAAGTTCTTTGGTACCTATATTATTTGTCATTAAGGGTGGAGAATCTTTTGTGGGATCTTCGACGGCAATAAGGGCCAAATAAAATCCAGTTGAAAACAAAGGCTATAAACTAATAAACTGATTCTATCAAATAAAAAAGCTAGAACATTAAGTATTTACATTCTTAATCATAAAAACTATTAAGATGTTCGAAACTAACACCATGAAAAAAAATTAAAAATTGAAAAGCTTAATTAGTGGTGAATTGAATATCACATAGCTAAAGGTCATTTTATGCATTTCTTTTCTTATTTTAGTTGAGAGATAATTAAGCAATTGATCTAAACCTGTTATTGGCTAAAGAAACTTTGAAGTGAGCTATTATAATGTATCTAATAATTTGTATAGATTTTATTTAGCCCGTAAATTAGACACATTAGATACTATATGATATTTTTAAACACTTTAATAGTTTTACTCAAGTTATTTTTTGAAATAATATTCAAAACATATTTCTTAATTCTATGTACATTGTATCATAACCTTCGTCACATTTGCGAATTCTTGGTCATATACTTCAGATCTTTGCAGTTATTTGATTTTTCGGTTTTAATCATTATTGTTCATATTATCTTTCACTATTCCGTTGACCTCAATTACTTTTCATACAAGTTTAACCGTCATCCGCATCATTTTATTTTTGCCCTGGTGACAATACCACTAGACTCGCTGCCCTATACCACTATTAGAAAATTTGCGTTCAGAGACCGATTTAGAAACTGATTTTAATACAAATCGGTCACTAAATAAATTAGTGACCGATAGTCACTAAATCAATTAGTGACCGATATAGAGACCAATTAAAAATAGTTTTAAAAACCATGGCGGCTGATCTGTTGTGACCAATTTAGTGACCAATTTGTTGCGACCGAATTAGTGACTGAATTTAGTGACCAATTTAGAGACCGAATTTAGAGACTAATTTAGTGACTGAATTTAGGGACTGATTTAGTGACTGAATTTAGAGACTGATTTAGTGACTGAATTTAGAGACTGATTTAGAGACCAAAATGGTGACTGATTTTAGTGACTGAATTTGTGACTAAATTCAGACACAGTATTAGAGACGACAAGCGACGTGACATGCGACGCCTTGAACGACGCTATCAGTGACTGATTTAGTGACCCTCATTAGAGACCGTTATTGTGACCAATTTAGAATTAATTCTATGTCCTTTTGCAACTGATTCAGCGACTGAATTGAAAACATGGTATGTTAAATTCGGTCTCTAATGAGTTTTTTTTGTTTTTTTATTACTCCTCCGTTCCTTTTTATTTGTCGTTTTTAAAAGAAAAAAAGATCAAATTAAATTTTTTTGCACATTATTTTTTTTATATATATCCTAATTTTATTCCACCAATACTTTTTATTTTTTTCACACACTTTCAGATTATATGAATTTAACAAAACTTAACAAAAACAATACCTACAAAAAAGAACAATAAAAATTTGATTGTGTTTGGCAAAAAAAAAAAACAATATACTTATCTCTTTTATAAACAAAATATTGAATTATCAAAAACTAAAAAATAAAATAATGAAACCAAGCCACCCATGGATCGAAGGGAGTAAAGTTGAAAAAATTAAAGTAGCTCTCAATCAATACCTTAACAAAAGTTTTTTTTTTTTTAAAAAGTTTAGTAAAAAAAATAGGTATAATATAAAGATTATATAAAATTTAGTCAATAAAAAAAATTAAGAAGAGGGTATAATAAACAAAATATAACCTTCAATTGTCAAACGACAAATAAATAGAAATAAATACTTTTTTTTCTAAAACGACAAATAAAAAGGAAGGAGAGAGTATTCTTTATAAAAAAAATTTACTTGAAAGACAAAATATTATTATTTTTAATATCTCTAAAATTATTTCATAGACATAAAACAATTAATCATGCACACAACAACAATATTAACATAGTAAATTTAAGGATTACCAAATACTTATAACAAAAAAAAAAGATGAATTTTAATGAGGCTCATCCTCTTTTAACCAAGAGTTTAGGATTTGATCCTCGCCTTGAATACAAAGCAACTTTAAATCTCTGGACCAGCAATTCCACTCTTTGAGGTACCTCCAATCTAGCGAGGGAAATTGTCACTGTGCTCGGCGGTGGATATCCTGGTCTCGACAACATAAAAAGATAAATTTTAAATCAAACAAAATATGCATTAGGACATTAATGGATACTCTTGATGAAATTTCCCCTTCTTCAACGTCATATTGTTCTTGTATTTTGTCAAACGAGCCTTCAATTATTTCTCCCTCTTCACTTCACATCAACGATTCCAATGAGTCTTCCATTCTTTCATCCTTTTGGATATTCACGAGTCTTTTGTTTTTTTTCTCTCTCAAATATGGTATTTCACTCTACACTTGAAATTTTTAACAATTTCTACTAATCTTATTTATAGAATTTTACCCCCTTCATAGAATCATTGTTTTCTTTTTGGATAAAGACAAAAAAATTATTATTATTATTATTATTATTATTATTATTATTATTATTATTATTATTATTATTATATGTAACAAACTTTGTTTTACAAACAAATTTTAGTTTTTCAAACTTTAGTTTTTAATTTTTTTTTTACGTAAGTTTCTTCAAATTACTTTAGTTTTTCAAATTTTTGTTTAATATATATATATATATAACCCAAGGGGTGTGGTTGAGCGGCAGTGGGCTCATCCTCCCTTAACCAAGGGTCGAGGGTTCGATTCTCACCGGAGCAGCTTTAAATCCTTAGGTCAGCTATCCCACCCTTCGAGGTGCCTCCAATCTAGCGAGGGATTAGTCACTGCGTTCGGCGGTGGATACCCCGGTCTTGACCAAAAAATATATATATATATATTAAACAAATTTTAATTTTTCAAAGAAACTTTGTTAGTTAATTTTTTTTTTTGTTTGAACTGAGTATTGAGGTTTTAGTTAAATATATATATTTAATAATTTTTCTATAAATCAGTTGTTAATTATTAATTTTTAAATTGGTCATTATTATTCAGTCTCTAAATTAGTCATTGATTGTACCAAAATAAAAAAATTGGTCATTGATTGTCCGTGTTTAAATCGGTCACTATATTATATTAGTGACTAATTTAGCGACCAAAATATTTTTTATTATGTGACCAATTAATCAGTCACTAATATAAATATAGTAATTATTAGTCTCTAAATCGGTCACTAGTTATAAGTCTTTAAATCGGTCACTAATATAATATAAATATAGTAATTGTTGGTCTCTAAATCAGTCACTAATTATTAGTCTCTAAATCAGTCCTTAATATAAACAAAATAATTATTGGTCTCTAAATCGGTCACTAGTTATTAGTCTCTAAATCGGTTACTAATTATTAGTCTCTAAATCGGTCACTAATATAAATATACTAATTATTGGTCTCTAAATCGGTCACTAATTATTAGTCTCTAAATTGGTCACTAATATAAATAAAGTAATTATTGGTCTCTAAATCGGTCACTAATATAAATATAGTAATTATTGGCCTCTAAATTGGTCACTAATTATCTGTCTCTAAATCGGTCACATAATAATAAATATTTTGGACTCTAAATCGGTCACTAATTTGTATGTCTCTAAATTGGTCACTATTATAATATTAGTGACCGATTTAGCAACCAAAATATGTATTATTATGTGACCAATTATTTGGTCTCTATAACGGTCACTATATTATATTAGTGATTGATTTGGCAACCAAATATTTTTTTACTTTGAACTTAAAATTTTAGTCTCTAATTCAGTCTCTATAATGACCAAAAAATTTTGGTCGCTAAATCGGTCTCTAAATGCGATTTTTCTAATAGTGTACGTAAGTACTTTTTTTTTTTGACAACATGTGTTCAATTCTTGTTAAACATGTTTTATATATTTTGGTCTATTAGAAAATAAAAGAAATTAATTTTTTTAAAGAAAAATAAAAGAAATATTTATTTTGATTAAGATGGCTTTAAGATAGAAGTAAGAAATTTAACATTGGTTAAAAAAGCTCAAAGGTGGATTAGTCACTAAAATTTCCGATTCCACCGGATAAGAAAAAACCAATAAAAATAAAGACTCGCTATATATAGACAACATGAGAAAACGTTGCATATATTGTGCATTATTCCAAACCAAATTTAACATGTCTTAGAGCTGTCTACATTGACTTTCCTCAATCTAACAAACATTAACCTATTAGAAATCATCTATCCATAATAAGAAACACAAAATTTGAAACAAATTCATGTTATAAAAGGTTGTAGTAACTTTGTTCTTCTTTGGTGTAAACTTGAACACCCATTTCAACATTTGATTATTTTTTATTTTATTTTTTTGTTACAAAATGAAAATGGCAAGGATTATACTTGTGACCCTTTTATTTTTTAACTTGATCATTGTTCCTTCATTGGCTTTTCCATTTGGTTCTCGTTATCCAGCACTAGGATTACGTGATAAGGAAAACGCAAAAAATAAGGATGCGGATGGTGACAACAACAACGAAGACGACGACAACAACAACAACAATGAGAACGAGAACGACAACAACAAGAATGAGAACGAGAACAACAACAACAACAACAACAATAACGAGAATAACAACAACAACTTCTACTACGATTATAACAACAACAACAACAACAATGATAATAATAATAATAATAATAATAATAATAATAATAATAATAATAATAATATTGATATTAATCCTAATCTTAAGCAAGGATTCTATAGCGGTAGTTGCCCCAATGCGGAGAAAATTGTGGCTGATGCTCTTGCTGAGATTGTCAGGGTGAACCCAAATGCAGTTGCTAGCCTCCTTCGTCTTCAATTTCATGACTGCTTCGTCGTTGTAAGTTTTTTCAAATTTCAACCAACATTGTCTTTTTTATTGAATTTTTTTTTTTGGTCAGAGTCTTTTTTATTGATTATATCTCTTTAAATTAGTAATAGGAAAAAATATTGTTAAAAATAGTTGAAAATTACTTTTAGAGCAAAAGTATATCAATCTCATTTCACTTTCATTATTAATATATAGTATCTCAATCATGAATTTGATTTGAATGAATTTTATGCAAACGTCCACAATCATACGGTCTTTGATTAGATAGTCAGAAATTCAAGATCACACAATTTAAATTTTGACTATGTTTTATATTTTACTTATCTGAATTAAAATGTGAGTCGTTTGATTTTGATTTGAATATTCAAATTATATTGAAAATTATATTCAAATTATAGTACTATGAGAAAATGTTAAACCAAACCATGATCATGTGTTCTAATATCAACTTGGCTATGATGTAACAAAAAATATATATATTTAGGGATGTGATGCATCAGTCTTGCTAGACTTCTCACCAACAGGAGAAAATGTAGAAAAAAGTTCATTTTTCAATGGTCAACTTCTCAAAGGAGCTGATTTAGTTGATGATATAAAATCAAAGCTAGAAGAACAATGTCCAGGAATAGTATCATGCACAGACACATTAGCATTTGCAGTCAATGAAGGAATGACCATTGCCGGTTTACCTCGTAGAGTGCCTCTCGGCGGTCGTAGAGATTCCCTCTCTTCCCTCGCAACCATCGTAGAAGACAACAATCTTCCAATGCCTGGTTGGCCAATGGAAAAAATGGTTGAACTCTTTGAAAGAAAAGGTTTCTCAATCGAAGAAATGGTTATTTTACTCGGTGCACATTCAGTTGGTTCAGTTCATTGCGATATTTTTATGGAAAGGATTTTCAATTTTGCAAACACAAGAAAACCTGACCCTACGCTATCAGATCAAGTGGTTAATGAATTTCAACAGATATGTAAGGGTGCTGGGACACCTCAGTTTAGAAACCCACCGGTGAATTTCGATGAGACACCGACGGTGCTTGATACCTTGTTTTTCAAGAATATGGTGAATAAAAACAAGACAACTATGCTTACAGATGCTCATTTGATTAATGATCCTAGAACAATTCCTGTTGTTCAACAAATGGCCAATCAGGAAGGTTTGTGGCAACAAAGGTTTCCTGGTGTTATGGATAAGATGAGCTCTTTGAATGTTCTTACTGGAAATAATGGTGAAGTGAGGAAGACCTGCAGGTCAACTAATTAATTAATTAAATATTTATTGTTCATTAAAGTATGTATGTGATGATTGTATTGATTTGACTCAATTTGTTTTATTTATTTGTATGAGATATTATCATAATTAATTATCCAAGATTTCTTGTTTAGTGTTGGTCTGGTATTTTGGAGTGTGATTGTAAAAATTAAATAATTCTACTTTAGAGGAAGGTTTTAAACATTAAAAAAAATTATAAAATTTAAATAATTTTGCCAGTCACATATTTTGAATGGAGAAACAAATAGGACGGTGTAAAGAAACAAACAAGTGAATGGCCAAACAACTCAAATAAAGAATAATAAATTTCTAACCCAAAGTAAAAACAAAAGAACATAATTAATCTATATTAACTCAAAACAATAGAATTGAAGTGGCTTAAGCAAGTAGATTAAATTTTTTATTATTAAAGATATGTGGGTAAGGTAGCAAGTGTTGAAAGATTTACTCATGAAAGAGTTTAAATTCCTGCCCTGGTTTGAAAGAGTTTAAACTATTGACTGTTTTATTAATTGCTAATCAATTTCCTTCTCATTGAATTGGCTAATATAGTACTGAGCAAGTGAGCATTAACATTAAAAGAATTGAAGAAATAAATTGATTTGCTTAACAATTTGTCAAAATCATCAATCATAAATGGATGATTTATATAACTTTGTAAGTGATTTCTGCAACAAAACTACAAAATCTTGTCTAGTCATCTTTTTCAAAGTGTATATTTCTTCTTCATTTCAAATTTAACTAAAGCTTCCAAAGATCCTCAATGCCAGCAAAAGTCATAGCCACTTTTCACTTTCTTTTATCTTGTACCATATTCTTGTATTTCTCAAACAAACAAAAACTCACAAGTAGGAGAAAATTAATGAGTATAAATACCAATTGAAACTTAGTTCTAAACTGAAAATATCAATAATATTGTTATTACAAAATCAACCCTAATAATCTGTAAATTGCTTTCCTTCACTTTATAGTGATAAAAAAAACTAACATGTCAAAATATTGAACACTTCAGCCTGTCTTTGAATAATAAATTAATACCACCATATACAGAAACCATGTATCTAATTTTGTGTACATAATGGAGTTTGTAAGGATCTTGCAATCTCAAACAGAACAATAATCTTTCAAAACTTGCCTAGCAAGATCAAGAGCCCCACTCCTTTTGTAGATTAAATGCAAATTATAAGCTGCCTCTCTGCGAAGGTTGCAGTAACCAGGTTTATGATTTTCAATGACATCAATTTTCTCATTTGGTAGTTTTGGAATTGGATAGTCGCTTTCGCTAATAGCAATCACCTTCTCATAATACATTGCTGCTAGTGTTACAAGACCAACATGATGGAATGCCCGAGCTATGTTGAATAAAGATTCCTGCATGGCTTAGCAATCGATTAGTTCAGTTTGACCTTATTAATGTAAGTACAAAAAAACTCATGACTAGAATCAACCAGCTCTAAGTTTTTTATCTCATAAGCTACCCCAATTATTTTTATGTGTATAATATTCATATTCCATTGAAAGTGACTCCATGAATTCAAGAATTCATTGAAGTGAAAATGTAGTGAATGTACAAGTGTAATTTTTTTTTTTGAAGAAGTTAAATTAGTCCATCCAAATTGGCACCAGAGATAATCGAACCTGAGACCTCAAGGAGGAGCAGACTCCCAGGTTCCAAGCCAATACCATCAGACTAACCCAAGTGGGTTATGTACAAGTGTAAGTTAATGGACTTCGTTAATTTATATGGGGGCATAAAAATATATAATAGTAGTATTATTTAAAATTTCTTTCATTTTCTTGTACGTGAATCCACTGCTGCCTATCAACCTCTCTCTCTCTGCGAATTTTCAAGAACTCTCAATTACGAGAACTTTCACTTGTGGAAGCAGCAAATTGTGCAAGTTACTATGAAGGGTAATCACCACCATAGTGTTAATCCTCACCCAAATTTCATACAGGTGAAAATAAATATGCCAGCAAGCAAAATCCAACATATAGTAGCTGTGAGGAATAAGACCTATCATTGTTTTACAATCAACACTTTCTACACCAATACTCACAAGAATTATCGGCTGCGAACATTCTTGTAGTTTTGGGATCAGTACCACATAAGAACTGGTATAATATGTTGTAAATGAACCAAAATAATATACTACTATATAAATAAAGCCAATACTTCCATTTTCTTTTTTCTTTAACAAGTAATGAATATTTTCTTCTTAAATTGGCACAAAGAAATTCATCGAAACAAACCTGGCTGTTCCCACAGATCTTCAAATTATTGTAGAGGAATGCTAAACCTTGTACAACACACTGATGCTTATTTTGAAGTCTGAAACCCAGTGCCAAGTTGATCAAGGCCGTTCCTAAGAAATATTGATGAATAAGAGTTCAACTCCTGATTGTTCTTGGCTTAAAAAGCACAAAGATTAACCAACACAAAGATAAAAACAGTGTGAAATGAAAGAGCATACCAACACAAAGATTAACCAATGGATTCTCAGGCAAAAGTTTATAAGCTTCAAGGTATTTTCTTGCCGCGTCCTGATGATGGCTACATACAGTAAACTGATGTGCAGAAATGAGGATAGGGGGCACACAATCTACGAATTTTACTTGTGTCTTACGTAAAAATTTGTCGTGTTTTGTATTTCGATTTTCCAACCTATCAAACAGGATAAAACAAGTAAGCGAAATTATAGAAAAACTAGGTTCTACTTTTACTTTAAGCATAACTCTGTCCTACTACAAAAGCAAAGTAGAGCATAACTAACATTAGGTTCCTTGCATCCACAAATTTACCTTGATATGACCTTATAATAGGAATTCCAAGCAGCAACACTCTGTGCATCTTGTTCAACATTGTATTTTACACAATCAAAACCTTGTTTAGGATCTGCGGTGTTGTATGCGATTTCTGCAAACACAAAATTGCTTTGTCAGCAAGATAAGCATTTTCCCACCCTAGAACAACAAATTAATTTATCTCTTCAAAATATCTATTCTAAAGCTCAAAAAGGGAAAACATACCAACGAGTAACAAATCCATTTAATTTTTATTTTTATCTCTTGAAACAAGAAAATTTGGAAGCATAAAATATCAATCTAGAAAAAATACAATCTTGTTAAAGCTCAGGACTTACGAGTTCCAAGAGATCGAAGCTCCTCATTCTTCTCAGCAGACAGAGAAGTATGACGAGTGAGATTGATAATCTCCAATGCTTCCCCATACCTTTGTAAGGATGCTAATGCATTGCACAACTGTATATTGATATTAAGGGGTCACACATTAAAAAGGAAAGGGGATACCAAAAAAAGTGATAGAAGTACTAACATCAATGATTAGCTGGTGATATTCTTCATCTTTGAGAATATTGCACAAGAGAGATTCTGTGTTTTGTTTCTGGAATGCAATATACACAAAATCTAGTTAACACATAATCATTAAATAAACGATGTACTATAAGTGAAAGTACACAACACCAAACAGATTACCAGAGGCTCATCATCTGAACCATCACTTAACCACTCCATTCCATTGGCCTCGGCCTCGGCTTTTTTTCTCTCCCTCTCACTTTCCTTTTTCTGGAGCGACCTCATTGCCCTGGAAGCTTTCAACCTGATTTAATAAAACAACATAAGAGGAATTCTTTTCACTTTATGATCAAATGTAGTGAGGGCTAAGAATATGCAAAAATTGTCCACTAATATAGACCATTCACCCTTACAATTCTCAAAGGCATTCACACCAGATGGCCCAGGTGCGGCCTGACTTAAAATTCAAGTGGTTAGTAACTGTTAAGAATCAGATAATTTTTCGAATATGACAAGGAGTTGGAGCTCAAAGAGAGGGGGGAAAGGAGAGCTGCCTTCTGGCATACTACAGAGAGAAGGACTGAGTTGCAAATTATAATTATAACATTAATAATTTTAAAATCAATAGAACCACCATTTTTGGCAGATGTGGAAGCAAAGTAGAGCTGCCTTCTGGCATACTACAGAGAGAAGGACTGAGTTGCAAATTATAATTATAACATTAATAATTTTATAATCAATAGAACCACCATTTTTTAATAGATGCAATAGGTTAGATTAGTGGTGCATCCTATAACACACTAAAACACAAAGATCGTGGATGATAAGAGTTTGACAAGGGGGTCCTATAACTAATAAAATATAGAATATAGTAACTGTCTAACTGAGAGGCTATATTCAAATAAATCATTTAAAAATATTTGTAATAACGACAAAAATAATAATTCAAAGGTTTTTGGCATAATATAATTAATAGCTCTCTTATAAGTTATAGTGTATACAATACTTTTTTGTTAATACTTCTAACTTTTTTAGACTAGAACCAATCAGGCTCTTAATCAACAGAGATATATTAACTAGAACCAATCATCAAATTAATTATCATCAATCACCTCTGTTAAAATCAATAAGAAGTCAAAGGTTATGATTTGCTAGCTAGTTGTCATATCAATATTGTTTAATTAGCATTTAGCATTAATTGTAATTGATTCTAATTCTATTATAAATACAAGCAATATGTGCTCTTTCAAGAGACACACACAACCATTCACAGAAATTCTAAATTTTACAACCTTTAATTAAGGGTCAACATTAAATCACAACTTTATTTAAAAAAAGTTATACTCAACAGCATTAGAAGACAGATAATAGAGTAACTGTGTATACTCCATATCGTACATGGGAAAGTACAATTATGAATGTGATTACACTGAGAAAAATCACTCACCGATCAGATGTAGAAGCTGGGGGCTTTAATCCATGAAGCACACTATTTGTTATCGGATCAACCAGTTTGCTTACCCTTTCTTTCAGTTCTCTTGTGGACAGGCACTTTGATGGATTTCCCTACAACAAAAAATAATAAGGATGCATTCCCTTTCGTTTTTGATAAAAAATACTACTTATAAGGGCAGGAAAAAAGAGAACATACTGGGAGAGGAGCAAAAAATTCAAACATACTGAAAAAATAACTTCAAATAGCTCAAAAATGGAAACAAGATGGTTGACCTTACACATATTTTTGAAAACAATATATTTCAAGTTATGAATAATGTACAACAAGCACTAATCTATTTATATAGGCTATTCTAGCCTAATGGTCTAACTAATGGACTAAAAGACAGAATACAAATTACTACTAATAATTATAACAAGGGGTTAATATCCCTTTTATTCCCTACAAAATTGAACGAATCCGGTTTTAGTTCCTATTGAAAGAAAAGTTTAGATTCTATCCCTGTCATTTTAGATTCTTCACTTTTAGTCCCTCATTTAGCTTATGTCGGCAAAATCTGCTTACTGACATGCTGACTGAGATAATTTAATATTTTTTTAATCCACTTAGATTTTAAATTTATAAACATTATTTTACTACAACAAAAGTTAAAACAAATTCCTATCAGCAACTGACACCGCATAGTCAACACCAGTATATGCTTGAGGACCCACACTTGCATTCCGTTAGAACAAATTCCTCTACCTAGGGTTCTTTTTAAATATTGCACAATTCGGAGTGCAGCTTCTAAATCAATCTTCTTAGGTTGGTGCATGGACAAGCTGACTAAGCTTACAGTAAAAGCTACATCACATCTAGTATGTGATAGGTATATAAGTTTGTTGACTAACTTTTGATACATTTCCTTACTATTGAAAATTTAGAGAGAGATTCTGGATTCAATTTCTGATTACATAGATTGTGAAATGTAGTTTCAAAACGGTTACAAGCATGCCATTTAGAGAAGGCAAGGTCAGACCTGCTATAGCAGGTAGCACTCCTAGCAGCTATTCACAGTTGTCACACAATGCCAACTGCAGTAACTAACTCATACACTAAGACTAACACAAAGACTAGTTTAATCTAGAGTGACTTGATCATGTCAGGAGATGACCCTGTAAGATCATGTCTAGTATGTGCAGAGACCTGTTTATTAGTAATAGGGTTAATAGGTCAATACCCCATGTAAAATACGTGAATTTTGCAATACCTCCTGTAAAAAAAATTGAGAATTCCCCCTTGTAATGTTTGATTTTTTGCAATACCCCCTGGACTTAGTCAACCATAATATTTTATGGCGGTTAAAAACTCCCGCTAAAATTATATTTTGCGGCAGTTTATATTTGCGGCGGTTTAAAACCCCCGCTAAAATTATATTTTGCGGCGGTTCTGTTTTGCGGGGGTTATATTATGGTTGACTGAGTCCAGGGGGTATTGCAAAAAATAAAACATTACAGGGGGAATTCTCAAAAAAAAAAAATTACAGGGGGTATTGCAAAATTCACATATTTTACATGGGGTATTGACCTATTTACCCCTAATAATATTAATATTTGCTGTTGAAAAAAAAAAAGGTGAAGCACATGCCTTGAAGCTGAGTAAATGAACAAGGAAAGATCACATTTACTAGCTTGTAATCTAATCTAAAGTAGAGTAGATTTGTAAACTTTGACAACACTTCCTAGGGGCTTGCTTGAGGCCATATAATGCCTTATTGAGCTTGCATATAGAAAGGCATCGTTCACATCCAACTACTGAATATACCAAGTGTGATAGATTGAAGGGGTTAGAATTATTCTGAGCATCCCATACTCATAAAAATGTTTCTACTTTTTGTTTTGCTTGTTGCATGGGAAAGGTATGTAGGTTATACTCTCCGATCTCCACAATCTGACACACAAGGTAAAGTTCCTTGATCAAGTTGGTCCTCCATATATATCAATAAAAATTACTTGAATAAACCCATAATCATAGAACCAGAGAGGCCAAAAACTCAATGCTATAAGAGATAACAATATGTAGCTTAGATAAGTAAGCCAATATGATTGTGCCAGCTGGAGTTAGTCACACAGCTGTAGGTTGTTAGGAGTTAGTTACTGTTATCCTACACCTGATTGGCTAACCTGCACCTTGAGTGAAGGTTAAGCCAAATCTATAAATATTGTAAATGTACCGGCTTTGTGAATTAATAAAATGACAAATACTTTGATCAAAACAGTTAGAGAATTACTTAGATTTCTATGAAGTTTTACAAATGCCAATACAAAAAGTGCAACTGCAACAAGACATGCATGATAATAATTAATATGCTCATTCTTATCTAATCAAATGCACCGGAAATAGATCAGAAGAAAAGAGACTGGTCACTTCATGACTGATAAGATAGCGTCCTTATACCGAAGGAGCAAGGGATCCAAATGGACACTGCTGAGGTTTATTGGTTTTATGGGGATAAGTATGAACAGGGTTAAAAGAAATGAGGATACGGGATGTTTTTGCTTCATGTGTTTGTGCCCTCTAGGCCAAGAGTTCAGATGGCAGCCTAAATAGAAGATCCTTCCTTTGTATGATTCTATCAAACAAAATCCAACTGACTGACTGACCATCCATATCAAACAAAAGACTGGTATAACTTGCTCAATTAACTGCACAACTGAAGCATAAAACTCTTCATAAAGCATGATTATCATCATCCTAAGGTTTCACTACATAGAAAACGACAACAGAAGTCTTTTCCCACATGGAGGGATGGTGGAAATCTTTTTTCAATACAAAACCAATAAATGCAACTAATTGACAAGTTCCCAGCTGAACCTTTCTAAAAGAGAAAACAATTTTTTGAAGATCTAGATGAAATAATTTAGTTTTTTCGACAAGTTAAATTTGGACGGAGTGTGCATGTACACAGGTGTTTGTGAGCGCCCACTTGTATGCATCTATGTTCAGCTCTCTGTGCGCGAATGTGCTTGTATGAAAATGAGAGTATATGCATAAATATAGTTTCTCAAACAATACCTGTCCACGTCGTCTAGAAGTTGCAACACGCAGTGATTCATGTACCAAAGGGAAACTTACATCCACAAAATCATTAAGCATCCCACTAGTCTGAAATATGTTACAGAGCTTAAGTTTTATTCTCACATCAACCCACCATATATTTGAATTTTCAGAATGTGCTTCACCAGAGTCTGCAAGTACCTCGCAATTAGTGTCTCCATGGAAGAACTTCAATCACAAAGAAAAAATTGTTACAAGTACCAGAATCCTTTGGAGGAGATAGCAAGGAAATGGCTTCATTTTCTTGTCCTTCCTCAACTAGCAGGGATGCCAAACTTATGCGCGCTTCAACATCGTCTTGTAGTGTTTCTAGGGCTGAAAGAAAATCTTCATGAGAAACTATAGAGTATGATAATTAGAAGCTTCGGCACAAAATAAAAATGTTGAGGGAAAATAAATATTATTTAGTGTATTGAAAACAAGAGGGGAATGGTTCTCATGAAGTATAATTTCCCTAAATTCTGTTCTTAATAAAAATAAACCTTGCCTTTGTAAAAATAGATAATTGCTTGTTTCCGTTCTCCCAAGGATTGATAACATCTAGCAATTTTCAAATACAAAAGACCCTGCAAGAAAGAAGTTAAATTTCAAGATCGTACTAACCTGACAGTACAATAATGTACAATAAGGATGATGATGATGATGATGATGATGATGATGAAAGATACATTACCCTAATTAACCTAATATAACTAATATTATTTTTTCTTTATATTTTTATTTATAACTAATTACAAGTCGAATTTACCTAGACTATCGAAGTTTGACACCCATTGGGTGAGGGTGCCTCCCACTTCTGATTACTATTTTAGCCATACCACTATTCAATGTAGTAATCTCAACATCTAGGACTAGATATCTAAGGTGTGTCCCAGGTGGTGTCCTAATTAGTGGACCAACAAATCTAGAACAATATTTGATACTATCTTAGGATTTGGAGTAAGCCTAACTCAATCCCACAAAACCAACGTTGTATGGTGAGGGTTGTCTTCCACTGATAACCAACATCTTACCACTATTAAATGTGAGACTCTCAACAGGTATATGAAATCATAAAGAGCAAAAAGAAAAAACATAAAAGGATTGCAAACAATGATGTATTTCATTTTATTCAAATTCGCAAATATGATTCCACTTATGTACCCTTCATCCCTTCAAAACACTCGATCAATAATGATATCAGGCAGCAATAAAAATAGATTATGGGAAAAATACAAAGGAAAGGACAAACTGCATAAACTGCATATTCGTGATATTTGTGACATCGGAAGTAGAAAATATTCAGGCAAGGCAACTGCTAAATCAAATTACCCAAATAAAAACAAAACAAAGAATTGCAATACATGGGAACGAGTTACCATACACTTTCTTTTTTACTATTTCCTTCAAGCATCTTAAAATGATTCAATGCAGAGCTATAATGTCCAAAACCCATTAATGAGTCTGCGACCTCGGTGATCAACTCAACATGCTTGCTTGCACTCTCTGATTTCAAATTATTAAAGAAAACCTGTTAATCATGTAAAATTGTAAGTAATGCATACAAAAATGTGAAACCAAAACAAGGACTCATAGTTCTATTTGCATTTACAATCAACACCCTTGATTATGGGACAAGACCATAATAAAATCAGATCTAAATCTATCCTGTTGAGAACAAAATATTCAAATAATATCATATCATAATTTCCAATATCTCGACACTTCCCCTCAAGCTGATGTATAAATGCAATGCGCATCCAGCTCGTTACTTAAATAAAATATCCTTGGACCTCTAACTCTAAGTAACTTGGTGAAGATATTTGTCAACTGGAATTGCACAAAAGATGTAATGATTTCTCACTTGCAACAGAACCAGTAATAGGAGATTTTGCCATTAAAATTATATAAATTGAATTGAGGCGAAAAAAAGAACTACCAAGCTGTACAAAATCAGACCAGTGAGTAAAACGCAGCAAAGAGACTAGAGGAGAAACAATTATGTGCTCGAAGGAAGACTGGCAGCAGCTATGTGCAAAACAGAAATAAGCAAAATTATGCACTAAATGAGAGATTAAAGACCACGTCACTTGAATGAAAGACAGTCGGACTTTTGACCCCATGAACGGATAAATGAACCTCCGGCAATCAGACTGGGCAAGCAGCAAACAGAGGCACATGTCGCTCACCCTCCGACGGAACACCAGATCTGTTTTCACGCATGACAACGCGTGGATAGGTTGACACACCAAGTTTCAGACTACTGATAGATCGGCGGTCTCTGAACCTATATCTGGCAGCCAAACTTTGATCTTAGTTGGACGACATGGCGGCTAGGGTACATATTTAGAGATCCCTTTTTTTAATCAGGCCCACAGGATGTGAGCTTCGATACCAACTTGAAATTGGAGCAAAGACTGATTTAATTGCTTGAGAGATTAATCCTCAATGTGTTTATCTATTCTTATTAGTAGGTACAATCAACTCCCTTGATTTTGGGACATGGCCATAATCAAATCAGTTCTAAATCTATCCTATTTACACCAGAATATTCAAATATATCATAGCATAATTTCAAATATCTCATCAGAAAATAAGGGTTTTTAATTACAAAGCTAAAAGGATGAGATAACACAATACAAGTCTAATTAAAAAAAACTGAAACAAGAGGAAAGATATTTCCACAACATAGAAGCATCAGAAACAAATTACGCAAATCTCTTTCAAACATCAAAAGTGATATACAAGATGGAGATAATTTTGAGAATATTAACAAGCTTTTTTACCTTTAAAAGCATACAAGTTACATGCAAAGCTCTATTACCCATTAAAAAAGACGGGGAAACATCCGCAACATGGAAAAATCAGAACAAAGTTACAAGCAAATGTCTTTCAAAAATTCGGACTTCGGAAGGAGAGAATATCAAAGTTGGTTGAGAAAGTCCCAACTAAATACACATTCAAAGATACCCTTGAATTGAATATCAATAAACATAACAGTATATTTTGAGGTTCAAACAAATAATACTAAGCATGCCAATGATCAAGCAAACCAAAGTTAATGCAATTGGAAATACGCATGCAACGCACCTGAGCCATTTCCACGTTTCCAAGATGAACATGGCAGATTCCCGCTTTGACTTTTAAATTTATGGGTAATTCTTTTCCGACCACTTGAGATTGTTCTATGTACTGAAGAGCTTTGTCATGCGCCTTAATTTCCATCAATATGGCACCAAGTAGATCAACTACACTTGCATTTACTTCATCTGGTTTACTCTTCAGATAGTCTTCGAGAATGCAAATTGAGTGTTCGACTTGACCACATTTTTGGTAGAACTAAAAGAAAGCAGTAAAAATTCATTCAAATTTCAATATTTAAAGTCAAACCGTCAAATATCTATTTATACAAACAAAAAAAAGTATGAGACGTTCCTATTGAACAGTATTCTACAACGTGATTCCGGCAGAAGAAAAGCCAGTTTTGCTGATGATAAATACTGGCAAGACAAAATTCAAACACAATATAGTTCTGGCCTGACTTCACTCCAACAGTGGTTGGCCTGACTAATTTAAGCGGGAAAAATAGTGATTTGACCCAGTCCAACTTTTTCTCTGGTTTTCATATTGTGATTGTGTTGGGCTTAAGCTCTAACTTCATTATTGTATAGGCCAATGCTTCATATAAAAATTAAAAACAAAATGTGTATAAACATCAGATTTTGCACCTAAATCAGTTTTGAAAAATAAAATTTCGAATTTTGCCCGCTCAAACATCATACTTCCCAAATGGTTGCCCAATACAAAGACGCCAGCTTGACCCCTGATAATAGGTTACAATAATATATCAGACAGGAACAAGAAAGTTATGTGCATTATATAGCATCAGAAAGACCAATCCTATATTGCATAGGAAAATAATCATCAACAACAAATTAGCAAAGCATAAAATCTATAGAAAACTGAATGTATTTTGAATCCAGCTCAAAAGCAAATGACTAACCTTAGCTGCTGCTTTTAGTGCATCAACATTTTCACGACAAAGTTGATAGGCTTGTTCATACGCCGCAGCAGCATTTGGATAATCTTGACGTTCAGCAAGAAGCCTTGCTTTAAAAATTCTAAGACTGCTATCTTCTGGGTCTGCTTTTATTGCTTTTGAAATGCAATAATAGGCTTGACCAATATTACCTTGTTCTCTGCATTTGAAAATGATTCTCTACTTAGTGACTACTCCCACAATCTCATTTAAGGTGCTCCATTTGAGTTTTATCCACTTATAAAGATAATGATTAGTTGTGTTGGTTTCAATGATAAAATGAGTTTCATTTACTAAAATACTCTTATTAATAGTAATTAGATGAGTTGAAATATAATAAATAAGAGTATATTAGTGGAAAAAACTAATAAATGTATTGATATTCTAAAGGGACGACTAATTTGAGAGAAAAAAATATTGCAAAAGGGACACTTATAATGAGACAGAGGGAGTAACCATTCCTTATATAAACTGATTGTTTAAAATGACGGCATGCACAAACTTAGTTGTGTTAGAAAGTACACAAACTACAACAACATCAAAAGCGTTTTCTGATTTTAGGCTAACTAGAGAACCATATAGCGGATGTTTTGCCTTCTATCATCGACAACACCGACAGTGAAACATGTCAAATGACAAATCGTTTGAATCTAAATCCTTGAAAAACAGAAAATAAACACAGTGGAGGGGTATTTGAACGATTTTCTTCATATTACCGCACACACGAGTCATTTGTTTTAAGGACACATTATTTGATTCAATTTTATCCTCTTTCATCGTTAGAGTCATGCATCTGAAAACTTCCAAAAGAGTAACATTTAGGAAATAGCAATGGCAACAAAATGAATGAACATCTTACATGGACCGCGCAAAGAGCCTTTTCCAAAGTGATGAATCTTTTGGAGTCAAGACAGCAGCTACCAAATTAAACCCCATTTCTTTTTCGTAATCCCCAAGTGCACCGTAGACAAGTCCAAGGGTGTGATACGACTCAGATAAATTTGATTCCAGCCGGACAACTTCATGCAAAACAGATATAGCCTAGAAAAAAGCCAACACAGCAATCTATAACTAATTCACAAATAGCTAACATAATAGTCTTAAAGTTAATGTATATCAAGTTTAAATGAACACGTGTACTGTGCAAAATCAGAAAAAATTAACACCAAGCTCAAATGAAATCTAACATCAACAATTGCTTTTCTTGTTATGAAAGTCGAGCCAATTAAAAATGAGAACTCTTAGAATTTGGGTTGGCTCTAACTCAGCCATACAAAACCGGCTTGTAAGGTGAGGGATGTCTCTCACTTGTATAGATTTATCACATGCCACATCACATCTTATGTGAGACTCTCACCACATCTCCTTCACACCTAGGACTGAATATTTAGAGTGTGACCAAAGTAGTGTGATAACGGGTGGCCCAACAGATTTTTAATAGGCTATGAAACCATCTTATAATTTGTGTTGAGCCTAACTCAACCATAGAAAATCAGCTTGTAAGGTGAGGAATGCCTCCAGTTTATAAGCACTTCTTCAAGGCTATATCATATTTAATGTGGGACTTTCATTTCAACATGTATTGTTCAAAAAGCATTTCAATAAACAGGACAATGTGTAGCTATGAGTTGTTGCTGGAGGAAGCCCTGTCTCTTTGAAAAGTTAAACATTGTGTTGTAGTCAAATAAAATATGGGTATGTGTGGATATGTAATCGATTTAATGAACTTAGACTTTGAATACTATCTCAACAACAAACTCCAATGTCAAAACATATAGATCATTAGATCACAGAATAGTGTACCATGTCATAACGGCGATTTGCATAGTGAAGGTAGGCATCACCCAACATTTGCGAAAGCTTTTCGTCAAGTTTCTTCTTTGATCCTCTTTGCCTACCTCTTTTTTTAGACCGCGTCTGGAATATAAAAATATTGAAAGGTGTCGTGTAAGTTATGTTAGAGGCAAATAATCAAGTAAAT
This sequence comes from Trifolium dubium, assembly GCA_951804385.1. Taxonomy (NCBI): domain Eukaryota; kingdom Viridiplantae; phylum Streptophyta; class Magnoliopsida; order Fabales; family Fabaceae; genus Trifolium; species Trifolium dubium. Next base: position 37,822,470 of record OX638067.1, read on the forward strand.
ACTTAACATGTTATTCAGAATGCTCAACATTTTTACATTCTCACCTAAAAAGACCAAAACTTTACAAAAAAGGAGGTGTAAAAGTAAACTAGTAAAAAATCTAAACTAAAACCAAAAATTGATGAAAAAAGAATAAAAAACAAAAAAAGGAGCAAAGTCACTTGGCATGTAAAAAAAATGAAAACTCTCTAGAAATAGCTATGAGTGGAGAAACGTAATTGGCTTGATCATAAACAATTTTCTTCCAAAATCATAATACAAAATGTATTATTCACCGATGCCCATTCCATTGCTAGAGTCTAAAACTGGCAATCTACCTTTCATTAAGGAATTAAAGAATGCTAGCATAATATTTGATGGCAACTCTCTTACCAAGATGTTGCACAATTGTGAGTGTACATCATACCTTTTTAGGTCTCTTGCCCTGTTCAAAATTCATGAATGCCGCAATATCAGCTTCGCTTTTACTATCATCATCTTCCCTTGCCTTCTTAGATGAAGTCCCTTCACTGCATTTAGACACGTTCAATACAAATGTGTCAAACATATACAAGTCACTGCAAGCAACAAGTTATTTGGTTTTCATCATGCAAAACATGTATAACCATTCCGCTCAACACTCATATCATCTAAACTCAAAATCAAGAGTCATCTTTAGTACCTCATTAAACATTGATTTCATGTTCACCGTAGGATCCGGGTTCTGTATTCTAAAATTTCTTAACCTGCCGTAGTTTTCCTTAAATCCTAAACCCTAAAATTTATATCACTTATAATTTGATTCCTTATAATAGTTGCACATACAATTTTTTTCGGTCAGGTAGTCTAGTGACTAGAATTTCACCCTTAAAGGTGAATAAGTGACGCAGGAGCAATTCAAGATTTTATTTTATTTTATTATTTGTTTTTTATAGTTTGTTTTAATATCAATATTATTAAGATAAGTTAGTGAGTATCCTACTGGCAATTGAACAATTCAATAATAATATTTCTGAGTTTTCTCTTTTTTTGGTGGATTCCAAATTTACACAATGGTGGATTCCAGTTTTATTTCAAGAGTTTAGTGCTTGCTATTCTCTTCCTGGTGGACTCCAGGAAACATATCTATTAGGATTAGCGCTTGCTTTTTCCTTTTCCAGCTTCCGATTGCGTCAATAAGTGGACATACCAGGGTTCGAAACTTAGTGTCTACACCTTACATGCAAATGTCATACCAACTGAGCCAGGTTCACGGGACTATAATAGTTGCACATACACTATGATAAATATTCAATTCAATCACTAATTAACTAAATACATAGTTCAAGATCATAAATTACTAAATCATAACAGAGAAATTGTATTGAAATTTTGAAAAGATGAAATTAGTTACCGAAGGCCTTTTTCGGGCGATTTTCGCTTTTTGTTACCAAGAGCTTCATACTCTTGTAATCTCTGATACAATTGAACACCGGAATCATTGTTATGTACGAAATCCAAAGGATCCGTTCCATCTCTAAACATGAACTTGTTGTTGTTTTCTCCTTCTACGTCATTCTCTGACTCGTATTCTCCTTCATCTTCATCTTCCACTTCGTCGATGGCTTCTTCTCCTTCACTGTCTTCTATTGCCATTGGAGGATCTTCCTCTTGGTTCTGGTCAATCTCGTCCATTCTGTTGAATTTTTCAGTATTTTTTGAAATTTGGATCTTTTAAGGGTTGTTTGTAGGCGGCAGTTTGTATCTTAGGTGGAAGAGTGGGCCGTCAAGGGCGCTGTGGCGGTTATGATAGGGCGGCAGCGCGACACTGCTTTGTCTTGACTAAAAAACCAAAATTCCTCCGTTCTTACTGTAAGAAGAAATATGTTTTTTAGATAGATGGAATGCTTAATGTATTTAATTCATAACATAGTCTAGATACATCAAACATTCTATGTATCTAAAATGTAAATTTCTTCTTATAATAAAGACCAGAAAGAGTATAGTAATTTTTAAGTACGGTGTACTCGGGTTGGATTGAGCAAGATTTGCTCTAATCCACTATCCAACCCATTGCTCGGACTTTAGTTCGGGGTGTAAAATTTTAATTAATATTTTAATAATTATAATATATTAAAAAATTACATTGTATTCAAAAAATAATATATATATATATATATATATATATATATATTGTCCACTGCGTTGACTGATATTTTGAAATCTCTGAATAATCAACTTATTATTTAGATTGTTGAACACATTTCTTTCAACATAAACCACACGACAATCGTTCAAATGGTCATCTATATTCGATTATGCAGTCTAGTCTTCACAATCTTCATAGCTGAAAACGATCGTTCAATGTTTGTTGTGGCAACGGACAAAATCATTGCTAACTTCAAAAGATGATAAACCAATAGATAAACAAAATGACTTTTCGTTTCAACTATTTTTTTTTAAGAGATCACTTATTCCATTCAAAGCATCACCGCCGCAGTTACTGTCTCCAGTTGATTATCAAGCATCACCAAGCTAGTTGAACAAAATTATTTTGGGTAAAACTTTGCAAATTTGATCAACTTTTTCTTGTCAAAAGAAGAGAACAAGTTGGTTGGACACAAATAAGTTATACAAATAAGCAAACGACTATTTGTCTCGTTAATCCGATTGTTAAGTGGTGGTGGTTGTGTTTGAGAGATCTAATTTTAGAAAGAAGTTTAGAGAAAGGTTTAAAGTAAAAAATGAGACTTTAGTGAATAATAGTTTGAATTTTTGAGTGAGTGGTGCAAAAATAAAAAAGTCAGGGGGTGCAAAATGCAAAAAACATATGAAAATTAGTTAAAAAATTAAAATTCCAGGGGTGCACCTGCACCCTCTCACTAATGAAGGTCAACGCCTCTGATCCAACCCGATCAATATATGTTGAGTTGGGTTGAATTTGCGGATTGTTCATACATCGTAAAATATTTACTTTATATGAAATATTTTCTTTTTTTTTTGTTTTTTGTCAAATAGTCTAGCGGCTGGAAATTCAGCCTTAAAAATGAATAAGTGGGCATACCAAGTTCGAACCATGATCCCTACACAAATCTGCAATATTCTTTACCAATTGAACTAGACTCATGAGAATTAAAAATTTATAATTCAACTCAACACAATTGTGACACATTACTAACATTTAATTTGGATAAAACATATAGTATTATTTTAACTTCAAAAAAATTTCATCCGGTAACAATTTCACAAAACACATATAGTACATAAGTTCAAAGCAGTACTATCAAATTAAATAAAATTCTAAAATCAAATCAAATAAGTTTACGTAGTAAATTAAACAAATTCCAGTAAAAGAGCAATGAGGAAATTAATGAATGAAATTAGAATGAAGAATTTTTGGAATGAAAAAAAATCAGACGGGTATTTTGAAGTTACAATGAGTTTTATTGAAAATAAAAGTATAATAATAATAATAATAATAATAATAAAAATAAATATTAATAATGTCACGTCAGTAGGTTAGGTTCACGAATCCGCGGGTTTAAAACATCAAATTTGATACCCGAACCAATAATTTATGAGTTCAGTTGATTGGATTTGGTCCTACCCGTGAATAAATGGGATCGGGTAATTTTTTTATTAGGCTGGATTGGATGCGGGCGGATTCGCGTGTTAACCCGCACCCATGTACACCCCTACTCCTCCCTTCATTTTTAATCAACCTTTATTATTTATAACAATGTTATTTTTCATATTTTATTCCTTACTAGGGATGGCAAGCAACGGGTAGGATGAAAGTGGGTTCCACACACATGCATCCGAAATCACCACTCAAATTCAAACTCAAATAGAAAGTTTATTTGGGTGACAAAATAACACACACCCGTTAGGTTTAAATTTTTTCATCCAAATTCGAACCAGCAGCAAGAACACGCAAAAAATAACAAAAATAACATTGAAACACAAGCATTCAAACAAGGTCTCAAAGAAATTAAGAAATTAAATTACAATTTTCTATCAAGTTTGATAACATTATAATTAAACTTAAGGTCTTCTGATAATTATGTAATTCAACGTCTAAGTGGGTATGATTTCGGGTTTTAATTGCGGGAGCAATCTCAAACCCACCCCTGAAATATCGAGTGTCACCTGAACTCGAACACAGTCAACTCAGAGTTTCACTTGTTGACTTTGGTTTGAGTACTAGTGTGCCCCACAGGGTTTGGGCGTACCTGCCATCCATATTTATTACTTCTATAATGCAATGATTACAGGAGATAATAAAGTATTCCCTCCGTTTCAAAATAACTAACATATTTTATTAGTTTACGTATGTCAGTACATATCTTTGATATCTTTAGTTATGTATTATCAAAAATTTATATTTTGAAAATATACATCGAGACAAATTGAACAACATCTTATATATGCTAATATTTGCTTTTATATAACAATAAAAATATATGATCAAAATAGATTATGTGAATAGTGCGCACATAGCTCAAACGACAGTTAAAAAAAGAATGGAGAAAGTAACTAAAAGATCTACTTTTTAGAATTCTAAAGTACGCGGCCAATAAAAAAGATAAATATTTTTGTAATTGTCATATTATCTCTCATTTATTTACACATTTTTCTTAAACTATGTGAAATGTGTTGGGTTTGATATGTATTTTGTATTGCGGAATTTGGTGAGATATATGAAATGTGTTTATGGAGAAAACTCTCCTAAATATATTGATATATGAAGAATACTCAAAAGTTCTTATTTTTATTATGGCTATATGGTTCTATATATAGAGCTACAAATAAAACAAATTTTTAAATCATATCTTCTAAATATAACAAACTAATCCTATAAATTCTAAACAAATCCTGAATATTCTAAACAGAAATTATAAATCTTAGATCTAATATTATTTTATTTTAAATATAAATTTAAACTATATTTCTATCTAAAATCTTCAAAGGATATTTAGGCATATTATTCTCAACATTCCTCCTTGGCTGAATATCCTTTGTGTGTATCCAATATGAGCTTCTTGGAAATTTATTCTTCTTTGTTTTGTTTTGTTTTGGTTGTATTTCTTATCTGTATCTTTCTTGGATAAGATTGCATCTTGATTTGACTTGAATTTTTCCTCCATTGAAATTATTCCTTTTTCGCAAGCTTTAGCGTCTTTGTGCCTTGTGGACTTCATGGTAGAAACATTGAATTTCATATGAATTTTAAGTGGTTTTTCACAAGCATATTTGTTTTCCTCCTTAATTTGAAATCTTTTCAAAGCACATGAGTCTTCATGATCTTCTTTGGATTTAAGTTCCTTTTTCTCTTCAATAATATGATCATTCTTCATCAAATCTAAAACAAATTTCTTGTCTTTCATATGTGTTGTGATCACTTCTTTATTGTTTTGATCTTTAATCACACAAACTTTGCTTTCAAATAACACTTTGTAGCCTTTCTCTAACAACTGAGCAACACTTAACAGATTTTGATTAATTCTAGGAACATATATAACATTAGAAATTTGTTTCAAACCTGAATGGGTTTTAATTGTAATTGTTCAAATGCCTTCTACTGCAATTTGTGCTCCATTCTCAATTCTGACTTTGGAAATAGAAGTTTTATTGAGCTCTTTAAAAAGATCTCGATCATAAGTCATATGATTTGTGCAACCACTATCAATGAGCCATTCTTTTGATGGTTTGTTGGTTGTAGAACCTGATATTGCAAGTAGTAGTTCTTCTCCGTGTTCATATTGATTTTCAACAATATTAACATTTTGTTGTTGTGATGTGCATACTTTCTGCATATGGCCTAATTCACCACACTTCTCACATTTTGCATCAGGCCTCCACCAACAATACTTTGGTGAGTGATTAACCTTTTTGCAATGAGGACATGGTGTTTCATGGTTTTTGTGTTGGTATTTCTTTCCAAAATCTCTGGTTAGATACATACCTTCTATTGTTCTTTCTTCTCTCATAAATCTTCTTTGTTCTTGTGCCTGCAATGCGTGTAACACTTCGACCAAAGTGATTTTACTCAAATCTTTTGTGTTCTCCAAAGCGGTTATGGAAGCTTCATATCTTTCAGGTATTGTTACTAGAATATTTTCTACAATTCTAGAATCAGAAAACTGAGTTCCTAGTAATCGTACCTTATTAACAATACCCAATAATTTATCTGAGTATTTCTTTATTGTTTCATCCTCTTTCATTCGTTGTAACTCGAACTCTCTCATTAAATTCAAAACTTGCATGCTTCGAATTCTTTCATCTCCTGCATATTCTTCTTTTAGGTATTCCCAAATTTCTTTTGCTGTTTTGAGAGTCATGATTTTTATAAAGATAGTTTGTGAAACACCTGCAAACAAACAAGTCTTTGCCTTTGCGTTCTTGTTTTTTCTTTCTTTATGAATTTTCGTCTGTGCTTCTGTTGGATCTTCTGGTAACGAAGAAAGATCATAGTCATCCTCCACAGTTTCCCACAAATCTAGAGCATCTAAGAATGATTCAATTCTCACTGCCCATAAATAATATCCTTCTCCATCAAAGATGGGAGGAGCAACCTTTGAAAAATCCATCTTCACATGTATGAACCTTAGCGCTCTGATGCCACTTGTTGGGTTATTTTGATATGTATTTTGTATTGCGGAATTTGGTGAGATATAGTTTATGGATAAAACTCTCCTAAATATATTGATATATGAAGAATACTCAAAAGTTCTTATTTTTATTATGGCTATATGGCTCTATATATAGAGCTACAAATAAAACAAATTTTTAAATCATATCTTCTAAATATAACAAACTAATCCTATAAATTCTAAACAAATCCTGAATATTCTAAACAGAAATTATAAATCTTAGATCTAATATTATTTTATTTTAAATATAAATTTAAACTATATTTCTATCTAAAATCTTCAAAGGATATTTATGCATATTATTCTCAACAAAATGATCAACTAAGTCACTTATTTTATAGGAGGAGGGAGTATCATTCTAGGATTATTCATGTTGTTTTTCCAATTCTATTCTTATTTTAATATGCCACTTAATTTCTCTCTCCAATAAATTTTTTTGGTATAGAAGCTAATAAAAAGAAAAAAGAAAAACTAAAAAGAAAAACTAAGCACGAGGGAAGAAAGTTCTCATTGCGTCATTCCGAAGAAGTTCACGAAGACCTTCTGGATGAGATGTGTGAGTCACGAAGTCGGCTTCTGATGATGCTCCAAGTTTAGCAAAAAAATCCGCACATTGATTTCCTTCTCTCCAATAAAATTAAATCACATTCTTTCTCTCTGCAATAAAATTTATGGGAATTAAGATTTGACTTAATGCAAATAGTATTACATACGACTTAAATTACTCGAGCATAAAGGGTATAACGACTTAAAATAACATTTTAATTTTATATTGTAAGAAAAAAAAATTAATTTTATAATAATACTTGAGCATTATAACGACTTAAAATAGTGGAAACATATTATTTATCATGATTTTAATTGGATTTATAAGTTAAAAATCTTGAGTATTCCAACATGCTTTAAATAACAAATTTAACATAACATTTATTATAAATAGAATACTTTAGAAATATAATAAATTAAATTGGACATTATAACGGCGTACTATAAAATAATTTAGAGATATAATCTTCAATAAATTGTGCATTATTACAGCGTTTTATAAAATAATCTAAGTCAAGGTGAAAAATAAAATTATATAATGACATGCAGACAATGTATAATAATTGCATGGCATATATAGTGTAACTTTTCTATTTAGAAGAAATGGTAACAATGCAAAGTTGAAAAAAGAAAAGAACATGACATGCGAGTGATGTAAACCAAATTTTCTACATGAGGTTACAAATAGACATCGCCAGAATTAGAATTAATATTTAAACTAAGACACTCTGATTGAGAAAAGGAAGGGACATAGAGATAGAGTGTATTTGTTGGTTTAAGGGCGAAAAAAATGAGAAATGAAGATACGTATTTATAGTAATAGAAGCATGCAGGATTGCCATATTTTTCAAAGTACCTATCCTACAATTGCATGACACATAGTGTAGCTTTTATATTTAGACTATGTACAATGGCTAAACACCAAAAACCAACTTCAACACCCACATTTTTAATTCCTAACACTCCACATCATACTTCAACACTCATTCAATTTTAATCTCCTCCAATAATTTTTTATTCAACACCCTACCCCATCACTTTCTCTACCCCACCACTTTTTTTTTTCTTTCATATTCTTATTTAAATTTTTATTTTTATTTTCATGATTATATAAAATTCTAATAATCAATTAAAATAATTAACACTTAATAATTTTTATTTTAGTTTTTTTGTAAATAAGAACAAAATTTATTCCTCTCAAAAAAAAAAGAACAAAATTTATTTAAATAATTTATAAGATAGAGTTGACTAAAAAAAACTTAAACTTCAAAATTAACACTAATAAACACTAATAATATAATTAAGCTAGTGAAAAAATTGGATTTTTTTTATGTGTCCAAATCAAATGAACCAAGTCTCTATTTATAGAGGAAAAAATTACGAATTTTGGTGAAATAAAAAATTAATTTGCAATGAAATAATTGAGTTTAAAGATAAAATGAGATAAAAATTCGACCAGCCAATCACGTACTGCCACGCATCCCAACTATCTTCTCTCCACGTCCTCTACTGGGCGACGCGCCTTGTCACCGCGTGTTCTACATGCGCTCGATTTCGACCGCTCAAACGCTGCCGCGTGTCCCTTGTGGCAGACTTCAACAATGCTGAGTTTCTTCATCCTCTCTCTCCGCCAGCTAATCTTCAACTTACCATTGCATGGATTTTTTTTGTTGAAAGTGGGGTTCAACATACCCATTGCATATAGTCTTAGAAGAAATGGTAAAGTTGAAAAAAAGAAAAGAATGTGGCTTGCAAGTGGTGTGAACCAAACTTTCAACATGAGGTGGTCTTACATAATTATGTGTAATAATTTTGCTTCTATTTTCTACTCCCTCCGTCCTATTATACAAGTCCCTCTGACCAAAATCACGCTTATTAAAAAATGTTGGTAGTGTAATTATTATGTCTAGTTTGTGTGTAAATTTTACTAAATTATCTTTTGTTTGTATGTGTATTTAATTTGACTTTTCACATTTCAATGTAAGTTAGTGTAATAATTAGGGGTATGTGTAGAGAAAAAAGTAATGATTGCACCTAATAATTTGTAAAGGGGCTTATATTTTGGGACTAGACTTTTTTTGAAAGGGTGCTTATATAATGGGACGGAGGGAGTAGTTCTTAAGTATGAGTGGGTAGTATGTCTACTTAGGCTTACAATTCAAAGTAGTGTATATCACTTATCTCTTAACTTATAATTTATCAGTTACCATAATACTACTTTTATTTACAAATTATTGAACCAAGTTACACACTAGATAATATTTTTATTGATTGTTGTTTTTTGAGAAAATGAGAAAAAAATAATATTCAATTTGCATTTAATTTTATGAGAATAAAGAAAAAACATCTTTAATTTTTTTTTTCTTTTATAGTTTGGTACAAAAAAAATTAATTTTTCTCTTATAATTTAGGACGAAAAGAGTACAACAAACACATATTGCCTACATTACACGAATAAGACAATTGACAATTTAAAGTTTCTTCATCATTTTTTTTAATTTTGGCATAGTATTTAATGTGAAACACCCCCCTATAATACCTTTGTTTCTTATGGATTTTTAAAAAAAAATAAAAATAGGAGTGACATAGATGTTAAAGTGGGACACCCCCTACTAAAAATTTGATTATATATGGCAACTTTATATCAATTGCAAGTGCAACGTAAATGGCCTTAGAGCAATGAACAGTGATTTTTTAGTGCAAATAGAAATAGATAAATAGCTGCTTTAATAAAGTTTTTGATTCTCGTCTTAATTTTTAATATGTACTTTAATAAAAAAATTTAACCAAAGTCATTTTTACCCTCAATTTTACTTAATTGACAACTCAAATTGAGAGGGTAGATGTGTAATTGGAGTTGCATCTTCTTTTCTAAAATTAAATAGTAGATTAATAGTAGATAGATAGATAGTAGAAGTAGATGTTTGGCTGCATGTCATAACTCTGAAAGATGTGGGACTTCAGCCTCTACTGCTATTGTTGATGTGGGATTACATTACATAAGAGTACACATTAAATCCCACATTAACTTAAAACAATGAAATTGAAGTGGCTCAATCAAGTAGATTAAACCTTTTTAATATGAACATGTTAGCAATCAGAGTCATTTCATGGTCACTAAAAGGTGTAGCAGACACTACTGTTTGTAATACGAAGAAATATACACCGCGATTAAACTGAAATTTTCAGATAAAAGTTTTTATTCTTTTCTTTTTTGACGAAAAACTCGTGTTAAAGTCGAGGATATGATACAACAAGAAGAATAAGCTAATATAAGTCTTGTTTTATTCCCTTGCAAGTTCTAGATGCCATATAAGCCGCAAACTAAAAGAGCTTAACTCTAACTATCAATATTATTTCCATTAACTTTAACCATGTCTCTTATTCTGTCGATTTCATTTGGGGCTTAAGATGAAATTATAATTCATCAGATTTGAAGACTGGCTGATATAGAGCTTGCAAGGCTGAGAATCTCAAATGGTGGCTTATGCATCACCTCCTTCACTGTTAAGGGACATGAGTCTGTGATCCAGAAGTATGTGAATGCAGTCTCTGGATTCCCTGTTATGGAAAATCGGAAATTAATGAATGTAAGAAGCGAAAGCGTATACCGTAAGCTATCTGATTATAAGCAGTGCTAGATTTGTAGGTAAGAACGTAAGATTCAGTAACACAAGCCGGTTTCATAATAAAATGAGACTCTGATCCGAATAGCTTAACTTACTTCAAACCAATGATAATCAATCTAAAAGTCAGTTCCACGACAGGTTAACATGCTTATTTATTTAATACTATTGATAAATTGATGAATTCGTGTTTATAATTTATTAATATATATCAGATGAATTTATTTTTCTCTAGAGGCAAATTAAAACAGCTTAATGAGCAAAAGACAGAAAGCAGTACCTTCATTATCATGCTGAAAGCGTTCCCATGATTTATTTGGAAAAATGCCATGAGTCACGTAAGCACTAATCTTTGATGCTCCATGAGCTGCCAAAACTTTCTGAAAAATCGAGAAGAAAAAAAAAGAGTTACTTAGAAAAAATAGGTAGCACCTTTGCTACAATAAATAAAACAGCATAAGATTTCCAATTTCCATCATGTACGAATTGACATGCACCGATGTTTCATACCTGGCATTCTATCAGGGTTCCACCTGACTGAACCAAATCATCAACAATCACAATATGGCGACCTTTAGGTTCTCCCTCCTTAATTCGAACTATTCTTTTATCGCCTTCCCGAACTTTTGCACAAACTACCTGCATACATGCATTGTGTAAGTGCTAACAGATGGAATTGGTCGCTGCAAGTTAATACATTTTCACACGAGTAAGTCCTAGACTAACCAGTGTAATATTTATCACTTTTGCTAAATTTGAGATACATTGTTAGATTAAAAATATGCAATACCGTTGGAAAATGCTGCAGTTGCTTATGAAATCGTTTCCAAGCACCATCATCAGGAAAAGCAATTGATATCTGAAACACAAAAGCCAGATTTTCGTTGAATATGAAATAGTGCGAAAGCAATCATTCTCATCAGTTTTGGTAATCATGGAGCATGTAAAATAGCAATTTATTCAAATTCCACTGCACAACAATGCTATAAAACCGCTATAGCCGTTATTTGACAACATTTTATTATATTAAATAACGTTTCGCAAAACAATAGCAATTAGTTCAAGTTCTGCTATGTTATAGCGTTTTAAATTTAATGCCACTATAGCCGTGTTTTTTAACAACACTGAATTTCTCATTTACTTTCTCAATCAATATCTATAAAATATAAGCCTATAAAGTTTAAGTTGAAACTATAGAAGATTAATGAAGAGAGAGGAGCGCCGACTAACAGGGAAAATACTAGATGCAAGATTTAAAACAAGATATTTGTTAAGTTGATTGGAGCAAATTAATAAGATCAAGGTAATTTAAATGACCACAAGCAGATAAGGAAAAATCACAATTGTATAATAAGAAGAAGATGCAAAACACAGCTGCAATGAAAGAATTAAGTATAAGTGAAAGTCTCACATTGTCAGAATCAGGCAGATCTTGGAGCCTTCTTTTAAGCAATGGTATGCCACTCTCAAAGCATGGTAAAATGGTATCACCAAAGTAGAACCTCTCCTGAATTAAAAAAAAAAATCAAATAATTATGGCCAGGAATTTTACGAGACAAAGAAAAACAACCAACAAAGTGTGTTTGGTTTCACAGGGAAATTATCAACGGTGATTTTAGGAAAACATATAGACATTCGTTTGGTTTTGTTGAATAAAATTAATTTTAACTCCAAACCTCGGTTTGACATAAAACATAGTTTTTGCATAAGTATAAAATTTTTAGCCTAAGTTCTACAAATAAATTTTACAAAATCTATTTCGTTCAAAATCATAAATGACAAACATTCACCCAAACACACACCTAGAACAATTGTAGAAAGCAATTCTACCAATAGTACACCTGCAAAGCATGAATGTCAAATGTGACCAAACTTGTTGGTCCTCCTCTAGAAATCGGTATGTTCGACAAAAGCCTAGCCAAAGTAACAGCAGTGGCAACATCCCCTTCATCCTCCATTCTTTCAGAAGTCCCGGTTGGGAAAAACGGAAGCACAAGTGTAAATGAGGCAACAAACAGTTTTGGCAAGGCATAAATGACAGGAATCTGCTCAAAAATCACTGCTGGAGAGCTGAACGAGGCCAGAAAAGCCACGTGCTGTCCGCGAATGCCTTGAGCATTGGGAATGAAAATGTTGGGGAAGCCATCGGGAAACTTGCTGAAGTTTTCAATTCAATAGAGTATTTCAGTGAAACCATAAAAAAAAAATATACTCAAAAAACCAACAAATTTAAATAAAAAAAACCAGAACATATATTCAACATGTTGCATAGCCTGCATTTCAATAAAACATGAGACATCAAGGTTATCCAACATGTTGCATCTTAAAAGTAAAATCAACGGTTCCAAACATATATTCAGCTCATAAGAGAATAAGGGTCTATTTGGATTGTATTATTTGAACTTATCTACGTACATAAGCACATATGAGATTGTTTGAGTAAACTTATGGAATAAGTTTATGACACAACTAACAAGTTTGAGTTTACTCATGGTGATCCTATTCCATGCAGTGTTGTTAACTAACCGCTATAGCGCCGCTATAGCACTATTACATATCGGGATTTAGAGCAACCACAACAAAAGCCGATATGCTATTGCGAGTCAACTGTAGTAGCAACATCAATTTTTTTTTTTTTTGCATATCGGCAATAGTGGTCATGACATCCATAGCGTAAAAATTTGTTATGGATGCCATAACCACTATCGCCCAATATGCAAAAAAACCACCGATATTGCCACAGCAGTAGAATCACAATTTCACATCAGCTTTTGTTGCAGTTACATCAAATGCCGAGATGTAACCGCGGTTAGCAGCGCTATACTGGTTATTTAACAACACTGATATGATAAATACAAGCACTCAAAAAATGTCAATATAGTGGCCTTAACTAAGTTGTTTAATTAAGTTGTTAATCATCCAAACATGGCCTAGCTCTACTATAATTGGTACTAGTACTTCCAAGTTTCAAACTTTTAACCAAATCAATGTCAATTCAATCACAGGAAAGCAATTTAGCTAAATGGGTATTCAAAATAACAAAAAGGGACTCTTCAAATTAACCTAAAACAAAAAAATTGAAATAAAAAAAAAAATGAAAATAGCAATGTAAATGAGAATGAGGAAGAGAACGAACAAACCCCCATGAAATGGAACGAAGTTCAATGGCATCAGATTCAGAAGCAATATTATAAGCAAGAGATTTGGTTTCAGCAGAATAAAAAAGAACAACTTTTTTAGAATTCTTCATAGGAAGTTGAGAAGCGGTAGCAGAAACCAACGAAGAAGAAAAAGAATTGCTGTTGTTGTTGTGAAGGGAATCTCTGTTGTTCATGTTTGAGAAATGTTCAATTGTCCAATTTCGATGATTCTCGAAGCTTCTAATTTCGCCCCTTGTGGTGGTGGTGAAATTGGAACGGTTTTTGGAGGAGGAGATGAGAAGTGGTTTGAGAGATTTGGTTGAAGTTGCCGGGAATGGCGGAAGAGGTGGCGTGGCCGCCATTGTCGGCGGTCACTGATTGTTGTCACTCAAAAATCGCGTTTTCGGTTAAGGATTCAGGTTGCTTTATATCGCTAGGATGATTAATCATTGGAGTAAAACTTTATTACTCCCTCCGTTCCAACATAAGGATCGCAGTTGACTTTATTTTTTTATTAATATAGAAATATAAATATTAGCATGTAAGATTTTGTTTGATTTGTCTTGATGAGTATTTTTAAGATATATAATTTTTATAATTTTTAAAGATAAATAATTAAAGATATTAACGATCAAAGTTGTGCGTTGGTAAACGTGAACTAGTCAATTGCGACACTTATTTTGGGACAGAGGGAGTAGTAATTTTTCACACTGTTATTAATTATTCGGATTCGGAGCAAGTTATGATATTAAATAATTTGAGTCTCTGTAATTGAATTGTAATTTTTCTATTAAGTCTAGCGTTAATTAAAGACGCTCTCGCAAGATTGTAAGTGACTTTATTAAATCTAACATCAACTTGAACCAATTAAATTTGGTTAATGAGTTTAATAAGCTAATTCAATTAATTTATACAACTTATTGAAAATTGATAAAAAAAATTAATTTATACAACTTAGTCTCTCATCACTCTCAAATAATCTCTTATTCATATTAGAGCACTCACATTCATGTCACTTATATGAGTGGTATAAATGGGTCTCATTAATATATTATAATACTTTATATTTTTTAACTATTTAAACCATTCAACTATATTTTTTAAATATCTATACCATCCATCTAAAAGTTTAGCATGAGCTTTACAAAATCCACAATATAATTCAAATTTATATTTTATATTAACAAATGTGAAGCTGAAACATTTTCTTCTATTATTTTAAATCAACAAAAGCATTTGAAAAATGAAACAAGCTATTCCAGGAAACGGTGGTATTGTATTGCCACACCTTTTCATCCAATTATCCAAGACATCCTGACAGAGAGTAGCACATGTGACAAATACCACGGCCGATAATTGTGCTCTTAAAGGTTAAATATGCTTTTTATTTCTATAAAATTAACGAAATTTATCATATAATTTCATGTGCAAGTTAGGCTTCAAGAGCTCAACTTAGAGTCTTATATAAGAAGTCATGAGTCCAATGTAAAATTTTTATATAAAATTGAACAATCCTCATCTATGAATTATGATTTTGAGAAAAAAATGTAAATATAGTAAAAGAGAATGACTAAATTTTGGTTTTTGTCTTTATTACAAAACAAAAAAAATCAAATATAAGCATTTTTTTTACTAACAAATATAGAGTTTAAGCTATGTTCAAATATGATGTGAAAATAACTAGGAGTTAAAGTTATCCTTGGAATGAAATTTAGTTCTTTGGAATAGGATGCAGTTCTAGATCATTTATATGCTAATTTCAAAAAGAAGTATGGTGGAGGGGACACACATGAGAGATATTATGATGGGTGCTACAAAGGCTACTTACTTTGAAGTATGGGAGGCTAAGATCAATGAGATATAAGCATGTTTTCCCTATTTATTCAAGATGTGATGTGCTTATGAATATTTTAAGTAAAACCTATTGCATTTATATGTTGTTTGAAGATTTTGATCCAAAACCTATTGCATATTGTGATTTACCATAGCCTTTTAGTCCTATAGAAGTACTTAGGCAAGCTAATTCAATGTAATTACCTAATGTTGTGTGCATATAAGATTGATTTAACAAAAAATCATCTTTTTGAAATTGAAGTATTTAAAACCTGTTTTTTTTAATAAGCAATCAAATAAGTGATTTTATTGGCACACTAGAGTAGCACAAGACATGCTAACTCTATGGCAGGAAAAGAATAAAGATACATCCACTGTTAGGCTAATTAGGAAAAAATCAGCCTGAAAGAACCAAAACAACCAAACAGGACAAACGGAAATTATGCACCTTGCCAATGTAAACAACTGATATTATTTCTCACATAATACTGTCATACACATGCCATTATATAGGCATGTACATTACAAGTCCTCGCTAAGCGACCAATGCATGGCTTGGCGAGCTATAATCCAAAACAGCTTATTGACTTACTAAAACAGCTTATGAGCTTAACACTTGAACTAAAGCTACATTGCACATGTTCTAACATATGCTCCCCTAAACTAAACACTTATAACAGGTTTAGTTTACAAAAAGTAATGCAATACTAACACAAAAACAGAAACCTGATAACAAAGAATTAGCAGACAAACAATTACAAGAATGAACTAAAAAAAATGCAGAAGCTGTAAGCATTGAAATATTCCTTCACATCTCATCCTTTGAGCAGCACATTCCCAACATAGCTCTAAACTTGCAGAAGCTATCCAACTTCAATGGTTTGGTCATTATATCTGCCAATTGCTCCTTTGAGTTGCAGAATTCAACATTCACAACACCATCCTTAATTAGATCTCTGAGAAAGTGAAATCTTACATCAATGTGTTTGCAACGACCATGTAACACTGGATTCTTGGTTAGTTTTATAGAGGAACTATTATCACACAGAATCCTAGTTTCTACATGTTGCTTGTGACCCAATTCATTGAAAATTCTTCTTAGCCACACAGCCTGACAAGCACATGAGGCTGCTGCAACATATTCTGCTTCTGTACTAGATAATGTGACAATGGCTTGTTTCTTGGATGACCATGATATTGAACTTTCTCCATAAGTGAACACATATCCAGAGGTGCTCTTCCTATCATCAAAATCACCTGCATAGTCTGAGTCAGTCCACCCAATCAATTCTACTTTGTTCAAATGTTTGTAAACAATTCCATAATCCACTGATCCTTTGAGATATCTCAACACCCTCTTAGCAGCAGCTAGGTGCATTTCAGTAGGCCTTTCCATGTACCTAGCAATTAGGCATACAGAATAGGCTAAGTCAGGCCTTGTAGCTAGCAGATACATGAGACACCCAACTAGTTGTCTATATTCTGTGATGTCAACACTTTTGCCATTTTCATCCTTCACTAACTTTGTACCAGGGACAATAGGATTGCATACTTTGTTGCAATTCTCCATGCCAAATCTCATTAGTATACTTTCTGCATATTTTTGCTGGTGAATGAATATGCTTCCAGTTTCCACTTGCTTTACTTCAACACCTAAAAAATACCTCATCTTTCCTAAATCTGTCATAGCAAACTTACTTTTCATGGATATTTTGAAGGCTTCAAACATGTCTTCATCACTCCCAGTATAGATCAGGTCATCTACATATAAGCTGACTATCAAAATCTGCTTATTTGACCCTTGTTTGACAAATAGTGTATGCTCATGAGGGCATTTGTTAAACTTTTCTTGAAGGAAATAAGTTTCAATTTTGCTATACCATGCCCTAGGGGCTTGTCTTAATCCATACAAGGCCTTCTTCAGTTTGTAGACTTTGGTTCTATCTGCATCTTCATATCCACTTGGTTGGTAAACATACACATCTTCAGCTAGTTCTCCATGTAAGAAGGCACTTTTGACATCAAGTTGATAAACTTTCCACCCTTTATTTGCAGCCAAGGCAAGTATAGACCTGATTGTGTCCCACCTAGCTACAGGGGCAAACACTTCCTTGAAGTCAACACCATATTGTTGGCTGTAACCTTTTGCTACTAATCTAGCTTTGTGCTTCTCAATCTTTCCTTCTTCATTATACTTAGTTTTGTAAACCCATTTAACTCCTATCTTCTTACTCCCAGCAGGTAGAACTGTTAACTCCCAAGTGTCATTCTTTCTTATGGATTCTATCTCCTGATCCATTGCCTTTCTCCATACACTATGCTTTGCAGCTTCTTCAAAGGTTTCAGGGTCATTGCTTGTGCTATAGACAGCTAGATTATTCAATTCTGTATCTTCTAACATCTCAAGATTAGTCACATAATCACTATGCCATCCTGGTGGTTTTCTAGCTCTGACAGATGATGTACCAACAGCTTCATTGACAACTGGTTGTTCAATAAGCTGTTCTTCATTCTGCTCTTCTTCACCATCAAGTTCATGTTGATCAACTTGTTCTGCAGTTTTTTCAACTTGTTGATCTTCTTCTATTGAGACTTCTTCATCATCACTTGCAGTGATTTGCTCTTTTACTTTCTTCTTTTCCCAGTTCCAAGCCTTGTTTTCATCAAACACTACATCCCTGCTTATGATTATTTTTCTGTTTATTGGATTATAGAGCTTGTATGCTTTTGATTCTTCACTAACTCCTAGGTGAATGCATTGAATTCCTTTAGGATCAAGTTTCTTCCTCTGAGTATCTGACACATGAGCATATGCAACACACCCAAATATTCTGAAATAATGAACTGATGGTTTCCTTCCACTCCAAGCTTCTTGTGGAGTCATGTCCTTTACAGATAGAGTAGGACTTCTATTTATTACATGATTTGCCCAAATGACTGCTTCTGGCCAAAATCTCTTTGGGACTTGCCTTCCACTGAGCATACTTCTAACCATATTCATGAGGGTTCTATTCTTCCTTTCTGATACACCATTTTGCTGTGGTGTGTATGCTGCTGTTAACTGTCTTTTGATGCCATTGTCACTGCAAAAGTCATTGAAGATTTGTGATGTAAACTCACCACCTCTATCTGTTCTTAGGCACTGAATTTGACAATTTGACTCTTTTTCTACTAGAGCTTTGAATTTCTTAAAAGTTTCAAATGCACTAGTCTTTTCTACTAATGGATAAAGCCAAGTTCTTCTACTATAGTCATCAGTGAAGGTGATGAAGTACCTATTGCCACCATTAGAAGTAGGATTGATTGGGCCACAGATGTCTGAGTGGATCAGTTCCAATTTTGCAGTTGCTCTCCAACCAGTGAATTTTGGAATTGGATCTCTATGTTGCTTTCCTATGACACAATCTGAGCATGTGTCATTAATTTCTTGCAGAGGGGGTAACCCTTGAACCATTTCCCTTTTGAACAGTGTACTCAATCCTTTGTAACTCAGGTGTGCATATCTACAATGCCATAGATGTGTTTGTTCTTCTTTTGTTGCCTTTAAACACATTGGAATGATAACTGGTGCATATATCACAAACATTCTATTAAATGACATTTGAGTAGACATGATCAAACCTTTGCTTTCATGATAAACCTTGCAGCTGTCATTTGAGAAAATTATTTTCAAGCTCTTCTGTTGTAGTTGCCCAATGCTAAGTAGGTTATTCTTTAGGCCAGGTAGGAAGTATACATCAGTGATGACCTGAATCATGCCATTGATGCATAGCTTCAAATTACCTTTTCCCATGACAGACATTTTGGAATCATCTCCTAGCTTGACAGATTCTCTGAATTGATCATCAAATTCAAATAGCCAATCTTTATTACCAACCATGTGGTTACTGCATCCTGAATCCAAGAACCATATCTCATCCTTTGCTGCAGTTGTTGCTTTTTCTTGCGCCATAAGTAACAACTCTTCTTCTTCATCAAACTCTACATAGTTTGCGTTTTCTTCCCACAAGGGACATTCACTCCTATAGTGTCCTAGCTGATGACACTTATAGCATTGAACATGTTCTTTACTCTGTCTTCCTCTACCACGACCACGTGTGGAAGTTCTTCCTCTCCCTTTTCCATAACCTCCTCTCCCTGAGCTAGAAGCCTTCAAGGCTTGTTCCTCTGCAACTTCTTGCTGACCCTTCATTCTTTGTTCATGAACTAGCAGGCTGCTCTGCAGTTCATCAATGGATAATGTTGTAACGTCATTTGATTCTTCAATAGAGCACACAATGTAGTTGTATTTTGGGGGCATTGAACGCAAGATCTTCTCAACAACTGTTAACTGTTCAATTCTTTCTCCCTGTGATTTCATTCTATTGGTGATGGAGAGAGTTCTTGCAAAGTAATCATTGACTGATTCATTTTCTTTCATTGCAAGAAGTTCGAACTCGCGACGAAGAGCTTGCAGCTGCGCGCGTTTCACCTTGTTAGAACCTTGGAACTTTCTTTTCATGGCGTCCCAGATATCTTTGGAAGTGGTTCGTACAAGAATTGTGTCCATAATCGTGCGATCAATAGCTTGGTAAAAGTAGTTCTTTACCTTCAAGTCACGATTCTTGGTTGCTGCAATGTTCTGAAGTTGCTCTGCCGTTGCATTCGTCGGAGTTGCAGGAATTCCCTCTTCAATCAGAGGCCAAAAATCTTTCGATCGTAGTAGATTCTCCATGCACTCGCTCCAGTGATCATAGAAGCCATCAAATTTTGGGATCTGTGGATGTGCGAAGTTTGCGTTTTCCGCCATTGAAGAGTTGAGAAGGTGAGCAAGAAACTGTTAAAGCGGGAAGAAGAAGATGAAGAGAAGAAACGGTTATAACTGTTTTTGTGAAAACTGCGTTTTCTGTTTATTGGATCGTTGGCGATTGATACCAATTGTAAACAACTGATATTATTTCTCACATAATACTGTCATACACATGCCATTATATAGGCATGTACATTACAAGTCCTCGCTAAGCGACCAATGCATGGCTTGGCGAGCTATAATCCAAAACAGCTTATTGACTTACTAAAACAGCTTATGAGCTTAACACTTGAACTAAAGCTACATTGCACATGTTCTAACAGCCAACCCAAGCAAGCCAAAGGGTTGACATACCACAAACTAAAATCATACAAAAAATCTTTCCTTTTCACCTTTAATCCCCACCACACTTGTAATTTGATTTGAGTCAGCACTTGATCAGCCACGAAAGGTGTATTTTGAAAAAGACCTGAATTACGTGACTTCCAAATCCACCAAATGGTTGCTAGACACAACATTTGAAAAACAGTCTTCATTTTTAAACTCAGAAGCGCAAGTCCAAAGAACTGATGAGCATGAGAAAGAGCCGTCGAGTGCAAAAGCTCCTTGAAGTATTTAAAACTATTTTGTAGGAAAACAGTTGAAGGAGAAAATTGAATCTTACACCTTCCAAGTGAAGTGATAAACTAATGACCACATTTAGGCCTAAAATAGGCAGCATCATGCAAAGCACTAATAAGAGGGTGGAATCAATCGAAGAGTTTGACACAGTGATGGAAGTTGTTGTTGCTGTTTAGGACTGAACTTAATTTATTAGTTTATTTTGAAATAGTTTAAGTTAGATCCGTATTTAATGATGTTCGGTCGTAAGACAAGTGACTTTTTTTGTGATATAAGTAACTAATTTGCTCGTTATTATAAGAGATAAATGAACATTTTAGATTCATTAAAAAACTTATGTATTTGAAAAAAAATAGGACAAATTGGGTCGGGGTGGCGTGATTTTAATTGGGTCAAAAACAGGGCAACCAAGTCAGGGCGGCACGAAACAACACATGTTAGATCGTTGGTCTTGCGATTACACCCTCTTTCTTTGTGATTTCACTGCTCCGTCTAGCGAGTTTCAAACAGCTACAACACGGCGTGTCTCCACCACGGTGTTTCTTCACCTAACACGTGAGATCGTACGATCTTGAGAGACACCGATTTTGACAACCATGTCCATGTGGCAGAGGGAATGAAGCAGCCCATACACAAGGATATTTAGCATTAGATGAACCCAATAAAATTTGATACGGGGATATCCCTCAAAGTGTAAGCCAATTGAATTTGTTTATGATCTTATTCACAAATGATATCGTTATTATTTGAAAAAAAATTTTTAGGCCTCATAGCCTTCCTAGCCCAAGTTGAAGTTTTAGGCTCTCAAAACATTCCATCATAAAAAGTCTTTAAAAATGTCACTTAGTTTAAATATGTAATATGAAAGATCTGTAATAAATATCTATGCAACTTAGTTAGTCAAAATTAGGATATCATGTTCTTTGTAAACCAAGTTTGAACCTTGTTGAGAAAAAAAAAATCCCAAAATCCTTTTTGCAAGATGTTTCATTGATAATACAATAAACTGATTTGATTTAAGATCATTCATGATTATGATATATCTTGTTATCTCATCAAGTTTCTTTCAGATCCTAAATACATGAACCAACTCTTTAAGTTATTAAAATTATTTAAAGAAACATGGGGTTTTGATCACATTAGATATGAATCAAGACCATATATAGGTAGAGCTCAAAATCATATATTAGAATGATAATTTCAAAAAAGCACTTTGCATGTTCAAATTCAAGATCAGAAGGCTCAAACCTCTCTATATAAGCTAAACATGTCTAGATTTCAAAACCAAAGAATTGTAATATAATTTAGACGTAAGAATCAATCATTCAGTTAAAAACCAAATATCTTCAAAGTAAACCAATTATACTTTAGAAGTGTGTTTAAAGTATGATAATCATTATGTAACAGTGAAATCAAAATCCCTATCAATCTTTATGATATGGATTTGCCATCCTTCGTAGTCCTATCAAACTTAAGGGATTAATCTCTGCAGTTGTGCGCAGAGAATATTCGATTAAAACAATAAAAATCTTTACGATGGTGGGTTGTAAAGAAGAATTAGTTGAGTGTTAGATAATCTGAAGGAGTTGTGATAAACTTGAAGAGGAATAAAGAATACAAATTATGGAAACGGGACTAGACTACAATGCGTGAAACAATAAAGAAAACTCGTATGTGTTTTTTTTTTAAACAAATAAAGTTAGTGCATTTCAACTCTTGTGTGTCTTATTCTTCTAACTTTCAAGAAATTTAATTAAGACATTTTCTTGAAAACCTTTGGCCCTCAATAAATGATGATTTTCTTGTACGTAAAATCACATCATATCATAATCTTGTGCATTTACACACATACATATAATCTTGTGCACATACATACATATATATACATACATAATACATACATAAGTTTAGGTATATATTTAGTTATGACCTTCTTAATTAATTAGTTTTCCACATTGATCACTTAACACTTTATAAAATATTAAAATCAACGGGCAACAAATAAAAAACATAACTCTTTCTTTAGCGTAATTATTTGAATAATATGAAATCATTTTCAAGAATATCGAATCCCTCAACAAATTTTTCGACTTCACAACAGCAACAATAGTACTTTTTTTTTCTTTCTACAAAGCAAAAACAATTACTTTTAACTTTATCTTTTATACTTTGTTTGCTATTATTACATTAATCTTACAAAGAAAAGAATGTGACACTCATAAAATTCCACCTTTTACCAAAAAAAATCAAGCAAGAAGAAAGAAAACAAGAATGAAATAAAATTCTCCAAAAACCTATCTAAAACCAACAAACAAACAAACAAACATGAACCACTCCACCAAAAGAAAATGACACATCTCCATTTTGTCAAAAACACAATCAAAGAAAGACTTAAGGCCAGAGCCTTGTTATCTACTGACAAAACACAATACCCTTTAATTTCAAAGCTAGGCCACAAAATCAAGCACAAGCATTATCCCCTAACAAAAATTCAAATAATCCATTTCAACCCCTTTTTTTCAGTGGCTATGATTCTGCCATTCAATTCAACAAATGCCACTGCCACATGATAAATAAATATACTTTTTGCTACAGACAAATATTACACTCAATCTTTTGTTGTCACACATGTGTAGTATAACATAACATTGTGAGAACTATACATATTTTTCTAAAAGGTTGTTATAACAATACACTGTTTGGTTTCTCTAAAAGGTTCAAACCAATTCTGCAGGTAACTTTTCTTAACTATGTTTGATTGATCCATACAATATTATGAAACGACCCACTTGCAATTTAAAGATAAAAATTGAATCTTTTGTGTTTTTTTTCAATTGGGTTTGTGTTAATTTGAGGATTCATGTTTAACATTTTGTGTTTTTGAAATTAAATTTTGGTTTTGTATTATGGGTTTTCGTCAGGAATTTGGAATGTATTGTGAACTATGTCATGATTTAATTGTGGTTTTATCGGTTTTATGATGTATTGTGTGTTGTTTGATCACTGGTCTTTTCAGTTTCTTTGCAATTGTTCAATTTTTTCAATACTTTGTGTTGTCATTTCATTAGTTTTGAGCTATGAAATACATACATAGACACTGACATCTACATGTTGACACCAGCACTAAGTTCAGAAAATGGAAATAGTTGAATATAATCATGTGTCGGTGTCAGTGTCATGTCGGTGTCCGATATAGTGTCTGTACCTGATGCATAGGTTTTGAGATGGGGGAGCACAGATTCGTGTAGCGCACACGCTTTTACATTATGTTATGCTGGTCTTTTTTAATTCTGTTTTATCTTCCCAAAAAGGTTTAGTTATGTTATCTCTATTTTCATGCAAATTTGTTGATGTTGCAATTGTTCCATCTTGTGGAATATGCTGTATTTCTTAGGGTACTAAGAGTCCATGGTATGTGATATATGGTAAAGTTTGCTCTCTATCCTGTCTCCAAATCTTAGCGATCGGATTAATCTAACGTTAAGACTTTGTTGGAGAGGCAGGAGGGGGTAAAGAGGATCCAGTTGTGTATGATTCTGGAGCCACACCTCCTAAGCGTCTAACATGTCCGTATCACTAGTTAGCTTGAATTGTGTGATTGAAAAATCAATAACATTGCAGTGACATCCCTAAGTTTTTACTAATTTAAAATTTAAAATATTTAACATGTAGGACCAGGTAGTTTTATGATTTTTTATTTCATGAGTAGTAACTAGACACAGTTATTATTTTTCGAGTCTCTTCCCTCTTTGAATAATTTTGGTTGGGATATAATTTGTTAGTTGTTCTGTTCTTTGTTTAGTGATATCTGCAAGAAGACTTCTGCTTCACTATGCCACCAAAACCCTTAGACTATGAGTCCATAAATGAAAATGTGAAGAAGGCTCAGTATGCTGTCAGAGGTGAATTATACCTTCGAGCTACCGAACTTCAAAAGGAGGGCAAAAAGGTATAGTAGTATTTCTTTTCAAGATTATACACTGAAAGTTGTATCTACTTGAGTTGCACTTCTAGGTTGGAGGATTAAATTGGACCTGATCATTGAAATCCTTTCATTGAATTTGTATTTTATTCGCTATAATAAAATATGGGGTTTTGAGGTGATGCATGCTAGCTATAGCCTATAATGTAACTTGAAGGCTTTTATTTCAAATTATTTGTAGATTCTCATACGTATTTAGAGTGATGCACAAGTATGACCTTGTTGAACAAGTTATAGACTATAGTATGCCCATCATAGTTATGGTAGTATGTTAATGTTACACTATTGACAATTTGCTTTGTCTATTTTTCTATGTGGAAAAAACATCTTCATTAACGTGTTATAGACTATAGTATGATCATCATGGAGTTGGTTTCCGCCATACTCTCCGAGTGCTTGAAATTTAACGTGTTTATTTTTGTATTCTTATTAACTTTTATATCCTGAGATTGGATTGCATAAACGGCTGGTTATATGTTTGTCTAACTATAGTCTTATTATGTTTACTACTCTATTAGTTTATTGGTTTACATGTCATCTCCTCATAGTCGAGTTGCTCAAAAGAATTATATTTATATTATGTCCATCCTCTATATTTATATTATGTCCATCCTCTCGATATTTGTACTCTAGCTCCCAGTCACATTAAAATAACTTCTGTTCAATTATTGGCAGATTATATTCACCAATGTCGGAAACCCACATGCTTTGGGGCAGAAACCACTGACCTTCCCTCGCCAGGTTTAGCATACTTCTACTTATACTGGATCTCCATTGTAACTTTCATAATAATTTGGTTCGTAACAGCTAACCTATCTCAATTTTTCCGTTTCAGGTTGTTGCTTTGTGCCAGGCTCCATTCCTTCTGGATGATCCTAATGTCGGACTGCTATTCCCCGCTGATGCAATTGCAAGAGCTAAACAGTATCTCGCATACACATCCGGTGGTTTAGGTATTCGTGTCATATGCCAATTTATAGTTATATAATGTTGTAAAGCTTAAAATTCTGCACACTGAACACAAATTCTGTATATTTTCTCTTACTAAAAATGTTTCTGAAAAATTTACACAATTTTCATTAACTGAACATACTAGTCAAGGTTTTGCTAGTTTTAGTTTCAATTTTAGATTATTGATTCAACGCCAGACTATGACCATAAATTTTGAGGTACCCTTTATATTTGTCTGCATAGTTTTCCCTTTAATTATCCTTTGTTTTTCTTTCCTAAGGATCTTTGATAAATTATCAGTTAACTCTAAAAGAGCTTGATTAAAGAATATGGTTGTTACCAACAAGATATTTTGTAATAGTTTATGTCATGAGAACCAACTATACCAAAATCTTAAGGGTTTGTTCACTTCTGATATTTGATGTTTCCATTTTCACTGATAAAATAAACACTAGAGAAGACATTATGGAAGTATTTGAAAAATAGATTCAATATTTTTTGAAAATTCGGAAATATTTCAAAGCATTATTTTCGATGTTTTCAGAAGTGCATTCTCTATTAGAAATAAAAAGGAATATCCATAACCAAATGTCTTTCTAGCCACCCACACAAAATAAAATAAAAAATTGAAAGTGTTGTTAGAAAGTAAACAGGCCCTAAGTTGTTTGCTTAAAGGATTGTAAATGGGTCCTCGGATTAGGCGTGTTCCGGTGTCGGACACACATGTCCGACCCCGACATGACTCCGACACATGATTATATTGCCCCATGGGCCTTCTTACCAATTCTTCTCCTGATAAAGGATTTACGAGTTAAGACTTTTGTATGATATGAGAATATTGAGTGATGTGCTCCAACTAATTATCTTGTAGGTGCTTATAGTGACTCCCGAGGCATTCCAGGAGTGAGGAAGGAAGTGGCAGAGTTCATTCAGAGGCGTGATGGTTATCCAAGGTATATATGCTCTCCATACTCACTATTTTTTCCTACTTTGAAATTGCATAAACCTCTTACAAAGAGTCTTAAGTTTAGTTTCCCGTTTGTTAGACAAATTTGTTAATTACTTCGTCCTCTATTTTAGTGATCCGGAGTTGATATATCTTACTGATGGTGCGAGCAAGGCTGTGATGCAGACATTAAATACTATCATCAAAGGCGCAGGAGATGGGGTAATATAGTCTTTTTCTTACATCTTTTTGTTTTCTGAAGTCACATTGTCCTTTCAAATAATTTTCCAACACTTGTTATTGCCAGATTATGGTTCCAGTCCCACAATACCCGCTCTACTCTGCGACAATTGCTCTTCTTGGCGGTACTCTTGTTCCATACTACCTTGAAGAGACAGCCAATTGGGGTCTTGATACCAATGAACTTCGAAAATCAGTTAGAGAGGCTCGCTATAAAGGATTAAATGTACGTGCTTCTTCAAGTTTCATTTATGTCTAGATAGAACTTACAAAAACTAATGTCTTTGAAGGAAGTGATAAAATTTCTATAAAATTGCTTATAAATTGAAATTTGATTAGGTTAAAGCAATGGTGATCATAAATCCTGGAAACCCTACTGGTCAATGCCTTAATGAACAGAATTTACGAGAGGTTTTGCAATTTTGTTATGACGAAAATTTAGTCTTGCTTGGAGACGAGGTTTACCAGACGAATATATATCAGGACCAACGACCGTTCATTAGTTCCAAAAAGGTATATTTTTCTGTGCTTATCTTGAAAGGCGTATATTTTGATGTGTTGCTATCGGATGTCTTGCATCAGTTGTTGACACGAGATAATGCTTTGTTTTTCTTAACACAGGTTTTGATGGACATGGGGCCACCTCTTAGCAAGGAAGTCCAGCTTGTTTCATTTCACTCGGTGTCTAAAGGGTATTTGGGAGAATGTGGACAGCGAGGTGGATATTTTGAAATGACCAACATTCCTCCAGAGGTTTGTCTCTTTGTGTTACTAATTTTTCCTGCACCGACACCGAGTATCAAATTGATACTTCTTGTAACATTTGGAAAGTATAGATTTGTCACGAACAAGCTATTTATAAAGCTTAAGTTGTGGTGTGAAAGCACATGAAAGGTTTTATGTCTAATATGTCCTTTCATGCAAAAGCCCTTACGGCTTGATGCATGGACAATGCATATATCCACCCTACCTTGTATCGAAATTTAACAAGTTTTCAATTCAAGCACATTTTCTGACTAGTTTTTTAGTTTAGCTACACTGCTGATTTTCTATGACCTTCATTTTCTTTTGCAGACAGTTGATGAGATCTATAAAGTTGCATCAATATCACTTAGTCCAAATGTTCCAGCACAAATATTTGTGAG
Source organism: Trifolium dubium (assembly GCA_951804385.1). Lineage (NCBI taxonomy): Eukaryota > Viridiplantae > Streptophyta > Magnoliopsida > Fabales > Fabaceae > Trifolium > Trifolium dubium. Next base: position 37,850,900 of record OX638067.1, read on the forward strand.
TTAGCACTGGATGTTTTTCTGTTCCATATTTTAATTTTGACTTATTTGTTCAAAATATAATTTTAGCAAGTCCTATTCTCTTTTCCCTCTCCTTTTCCTCGTCCTTTCCCCGGTTCTTACCTTTGTTCTACAGATGGGACTGATGGTCAATCCACCCAAACCTGGAGATATTTCTTATGACCAATTTGCTCGGGAGAGGTAATAATCATCCCAAAACTAATTTGTTAAATTTTCAAATCAAAATTTTCATCCAGTTAATTCCATTTTCTGTAATGTTGTATTCAAATATTAGAAACCTATGAAGCACCGACACTGACGCGTGATTGAATATAACCACATGTGTCAGTATCATATTGGTGTTGAACATTGACGTGTCAGACACTGGACACACATTTGATTTAAAATGTCGGTGTTACAGAATTAGAAATCATCATTTCTCTCGTGCCATTCCTCCAAATGTCCGATCTGAAGTCATAAAAGTTTAAAACGGAGCTTAAGGTAATAAATTGACAGTTCTGTATAATATGCAGCAAAGGAATACTTGAATCACTAAGAAGAAGAGCAAGGATAATGACTGATGGGTTCAACAGCTGCAGGAATGTTGTTTGTAATTTCACAGAAGGTATAATAAATGAGGATCTTCCAAATTCAATTCGGAGTATTTTTTCATGTTACAACAGCATTTTTGGACTGTTTTGTGTCTAGAACACCATTACTGATCCATTAAGTTTTGTTCAGGTGCCATGTATTCATTCCCACAACTTCGATTGCCGCCAAAAGCTTTAGAGGCTGCTAAACAGGCTGGAAAGGTTGCAGATGTTTTCTACTGTCTCAAGCTTTTGGAAGCCACCGGCATATCCACTGTTCCTGGTTCAGGATTTGGACAGAAAGAAGGGTACACATTCATCCCTTCTTCTATGCCATTTTTTAGGCCAAATCAGAATTATTTTTCCACCATTTTAATTCTTAATATATCTCACAAGTAAAACTTTAGAAAACAATTTCTGCTTTTATATCCTATTGTTACTTTTAATTGCAAAATAGCCAACCTTGGATTTGGGTTGTCTGCAGTCACAACTCCTTGACTGCACACAGTCAGCCACATCTAGACCTTCTGATAAAGATCGAAAAGTCCAAATTTCCAGATTGGTATTTCAGACTGTAAGAAAAAATGCATTGAAATCTGGACCGTTTGATCTTGATCGGATAAGCCAAATGTGGCTGACTGTGTGTAGTTACACAATCCAAATCCATTGTTTTAACTTTGTTTTTGTTTCTAAAGATCTGTACCAAAAACAAGGTACAGTTTTACAAGACTGTAAGAGTAAACAAAAAACTAAACAAAACTTTTTCTCAAACCTATTAGACTCTACGTTCTATCGGTTTTGTTTTTCAAGTATCTTATGCTTCTTTGTGCGAAACTTTGTATAGGGTCTTTCATTTGAGGACAACTATATTACCAGCTGAAGAAGAAATGCCTGCTATTATGGATAGTTTCAAAAAGTTCAATGATGAGTTCATGGAGCAATATGAAGACCATAGAGGTTATTCAAGGTTGTAATGAAATCATCCTAAAAGTTGCATCATACTCATGTTCAATCCATCCCTTGAAAAAGACATACCCTCCTTCTTAAACCTTAGCTTTCATTCTATATATCACTGACAATCTTTCATGTATATTTAATCTCTCTTGCACCTTTTTATTATATGTTGTGCTACGATGGCAAACAATCATCTTGAATATAATAATTATCTCTATTGTTCTTTGTCAAAATAATAAATAAGTTGTCTCATGTGTTTATTTTGGACCAGATAATCTAGTGTTTAGAATTCTACTTGTGATCTAAGATGAATAATTAAGCGTACCAGTGTTCGAACTATGACCTTTGCATTATCATGCAATATATTTACCAATCTAGTTAATTAAACTCCCGGGGACATTTCATGTGTTTTATAAGTCCCATGAAAAATTTCAACCTTATGATTTGAGAGATGATAGAGTTTGTTTTGAAATATAATATTTTCACTGTCTCATAATAACCATCACAGTCTAAAAACACACTAGTTGTATTTTATCTTATTTATTTATTTATAATATTTTAGTCTATTATCATTGTTTTTTTTTATCGAATCGGTTCTTTACATGTCATATTAATATTTTGATAACAAAATATTTAAAAATGTTGCTTAGAAATAATAAATAAAATTGAATTATCTTGACCAAACAAAATAATAAAAAAAAATTGAATTATATGATTGAAATTCCATAACATAACAAAAAAGAGAAAATTGAAATTATGAAAAGTCTATAATTAAACTATTTTTCACAATTTCAAGACAATTTCAAAATAAAAGCATAGACAGAAACAAAAATTAAAATTGAATCCTAGAAATTTTTTTTTTTTTTTGAATAACAAATATATTATTAATAATAACTAAGTCTTTGTACAAGACGAACAAAGACCGATAGAAAAAGAACTACAAGCAACAGTGCCGTATATAAATGTAATTATTATAAATGCAACATGGCTATAGCCTACCATTTGAATCGTTTCCAAGCATTATTTACAATAGACTTCAATTTGTTGTTCTTCTTCTTGTTCTTCTTAATATTATTGTTCTGGATATTCAGAAAGAGTGATTCAAGAATTTTCTTGCAATCTTCTATTTCTTTTTTTCTTTGCTCGGTAGTGTGCTCGCTAATGTAATCTTTCTGAACAATAATATATGTTTTTATCAGCTTGGGCGGCCGCGCCGGTGCCGGTGGCCGATGCTGGTCAGGAAGGTTACAAAATAATAATGCGGCAACATGGCCAGGCATGTTATTGTTTTCCAATTGGCAATCAAATAGATTGATGAGATGAGATGGATGGTTTATGAACTAACTGCAACGACAAAATAGCTTGATGAATGAACCAACCGCAATAGAAAAAGAAAAGAGAGTACGTGATTCTGTTTAATAGTTTATATATATATATATATATATAGGGTTTAGGATTGACATTAAGATTAAGTTTTTTTTTGTTGAGGAAAGATATATTTTATTTTAATCTTAATTTAATCTTAATAATATCTTAATCTAATCTTAATTTTAATCTATCTTAATCTTATCTTAATCTTAATCTTAATAATATACAAATGCATAAACCTATCAAAAATAAAATTTTCTTATGTGTCAACACATCTTCTTGCCAAATCATCACTCAAATTTTTTAGCCAATTCAGACTTTCACAGAGGACAGCTTTGCCTACGTGAATACTAAATCTTTTTTCTAGGTTGCCTTGATAATTAAGGTGATAATTATTTTAGTCAAACTTTTGTGACCATTACTATGAGGCGGAATGAGTATCTTTATATTTTTAGGCTATTTTTCATATATAATCTCTTTAAATTTGTACTCAACTAAAAATCTTGCAGAACCAGAGTTCAAATCTCTTGCCCATAGTTAGTTCAAATCTTGATTTTATAATTTATAGTCAGAATTCAAATCCTTTTTATATATTACATGGAATATAAAAAAAATTATTTAAAGCTTATATAAATTTCATCAAGAGTTTCAGTATAATTTTTTTGATAAACAAAAGTGAATTATAAAGAGTACAAGATGTATTCAACACTAAGAGATTATTATACCAATCTACAAAATTAAACTAAACAAAAACTTACAACCAACTCGGCCTATGAGCCGAAACAAAAAAAATAGATAACTTGATCCACAAACAAAGAAAAATTGGCAAGAGAGCCCCTAAACAAGATATTATTTCTCAATTTCCAAATGCACCATGTGGAGGACAACCAAATTAAGTGATAGACTTTGGCTCGTTTTTTTTCCTTTCACCTTCAAACCGAAAAGATTAAGGGAGCTCCGCCCTTCTTCAAGAGGTTGAAAAGCAACACCCATCCACCTACAAATTCTCCGGCAAACTTGTGAGGAAAACTCACACTTGAAAACAAATGATTAATGTCTTCAACCTCTAAAAAGCAAAAAACACAACACATATATCCCCTTATAAGCTAGAGCCATATGTTTTTTCAGGAACAACCTCCAACCAAAAATACTAACCTTTGAAAAAACATCGTTTAACCATAATTTTTTTCAGAGCTCCCACCACATTTATATCAATATCACGTCTAAATCTTACGATTTTGAAGAAAAGTATAAGTTGAATGCACCGAAAAAATACCCGAGGTTGCAGGAATCCATTGTCTCCTATCTTCCCTATCCATGATGGGTTGAACGTCAGCCAAGAACAACCGCAGATAAGCAACATTTGTCTTTGTAGTTTGAGACAAATTGATCCTTTACTAATCACATGTACCTCCTAACCACAAAGAAAAGTGTCACCAAAAGAATCATAACGATGTTTTAATAATTCAAACCAAGGTGCATTAGAGTCATTCAAACATTTCCATTTCCATTTTCTTAATAATGCAAGATTAAACGCCTCTAAAATTTTAATACCCAAACCTCCCTTTTTTTAGGAGAACAAAGCCTTTCCCAACTAATCCAACAAATCTGATTTCTCTCCAAACCGTCACTCCATAATTTTTTTTCTGAATACTCACTAACTCTTTAAGCACGTCATGCCAATACTTTGGAAAAAGAGAAAAATTAAAAGGGTAAATTAGAAAATACCGAATTGATAAGCGTGACTCTATCACCAATAGATAAGTTGCGACCGTTTCAATTATTTCTTTCTCACTAACTCATTAATGGTTAATTTCTTTCTCATAAATTCTACAATAGGGGAGCAAGTGGCGTTTCTCCTCGGATTAGCTCCCATCGGAATACCTAAAAAACGAAAAAAGTATATAATCCACACCACAATACAAACATGACGATGCGACATATTTTAAACTAGGAATATATTCAAAATCCACTCAAAGTATTGATAGGTACAATAGTTTCTTGTTTGGTAATTGCTTTTTTGTATTTAAAAATATAATATATTTTAAACTAAAATATTTTGATATAGTTTGTATTTATCTTTTTTTTACATAGTGTATTTTCATTATTTTTTGTTGAGACAAATCTTTTTTATGGTGCGATAAGCTTGTCAAAAGTTCATTTTTATAGCTTTTGTTTTCTCTATGTTTCCTTCATTTGTATTAAGCCACTTTTTTCAATATGAATATGTTTAACTCTACTTATAACTTAAGGAGAAGTGAAGCTAAAACAAAGTCAAGTCAAACAGACACTAAATCTAAATAAAGTTTAAGATAAAAAGAGCTTCCTTTTCCAAGTTGCATGTAAAGCTATAAGAATCCATGCAAAGTTATAGTAATATGGAATATTGGAATATAGAACATTTTAAAGTATGTAAAAATAAAGTTACTTTGTTTGAAACCCTACATGTTTGTTTTTACACCATATCAATGTGTGTGTTTATATTCTTATCCACGTTGTTTGGTTTTTACATAAAATTGATTACTTTTTTTTAAGTTTTTTTCAAAAGAAAAAAAAAAAAAAAGGAATGCCTCATGTATAGAATAGTATTTTTCGTTTTTTTGTTTTAACGAGTGGAATAGTCTTAAGCTTGTTTTAATGAGTGGAATAGTGTTTATATTTTTTATTTTTACCTTTTTTTTTGTCTCTCTTGTATTTCTCATTATAGAATTGCGCATTAATAATATTTGTTATTTCAAAAAAATAAATATTAGTGATTGGTTTTGACTGAGATTTTACAAATTTAACAATAGTAATTTTTTTGGATTTAGGTTCTTTTTCATTAAAATTAAAAATCATTGTACTTCATTTTCTATTTGTTTGTCACATATTTGTAAATATTTTAATAAATAAAGATAACTTTATAAAAAATATTATATTATAAAATGATAAATAATTTGAAGAAAAAATAACAACTTCAAAGTATATATTTTGACTATTGGTCTAATATGTCCTCCTGATTTATAGTCTAATGGTCAGCTAGTCTCACGGGCTCCCACATTTCATTCTTTCTTCATTCATTTTCTGCTTTTTTTTGTCTCTCACCGCTTATTTTCAATAATCAATTATCTCTATTCTCTATTACCCTTATGTCACTGCCAAACCTTCCTTAAGTTACTCTCTCTATTCAATTGTTTTTATTTATTTGTTTATCACATGATCACAATTGGTTCAATGATCTCTTTTAAACCACATAACTAATAATTAAATAAAATATTAAAAAAATCGAACTGAAGGTACTAATAACCAATAATTAGTGAATATTTTAAGGCTTATTAATTAGAGACAATACTTTTTTCTTTTTAGTTTTTCAAATGTTCATTTCAAAAACTATAAAGCAATTTTTTATGGTACGTAAACAAAATGATAAATTATTGAAACTCACATGTACAAATTAGAGCGACCGGAGGAATTTCAGTCATGGACGTCTGGTCTCTAACAATTTCTACCAATTTAGCAATTTTTAGTAATAACTAATTTATAAAAGACATATTTTTTATAAATTAATTTTCAAAAATAATTTTAAAAAGCAAAATATATAAAATCCTTTCTGTTTTTTTGTTATTAATAAAACTATAAAACTAGATGTTTGAAAAATAATTTTTAAAAAGAGATCTTCTAAATTATTATTTTTTAATTCAAAAAGAGTTTTTGGAAACTGTTTTTAAACAGGCTCTAACTCAGTCTAGTTTGGGTTATTAAAAATAGGTTTAAATAGTTTTTTGGTCCATGTAAGTTGGCGTGCTTTTGGTTTTAATCTTTATATGTTTTTTTTTTGAAATTCATCTTTGAATGTTAAAATTATTTTGGATTTAATCTCTAAAGTCAAAAATCATAGAAAAATCAGCAGGTTTTCGTGCAGATTTTGCTTCGAATTTTCATGCGGATTTTGATTTTAGAGACTAAACCCAAAATAATTTTAACATTCAAGAATGAATTTTTTTTAAAAATATAAATATAGAAACTAAAACAAAAAACACGCAAACTTACGAAGGTCGAAAGATCATTTAACCCTTAAGCTGGTGAATTACAAACTACTATTTGGTATATTTACCGAGAAAGACTAGATTTTTACTGTATCTTGATGAATCAAATTTTGAATTTTAGTTAGAAGAAGTATTTATATTTAGTGTGTGATATATTTCTAATTAATTTACTTCAAGTGAAATAAATCTATAAAAATATGTAGAAAAAATTACATGCATAATACTTGGCAAGGAAGAAAGAAAGCTCCAAACCAAAATTTCTTAGGGAGCAAGTCATGAATATGTTCATATATTCTAGGTCACGCATCTTGCTCAAGTAGTCAAGTGTCATAAAAAACACTTGTTATTCACTCTAAAAGATCAACTTTTTTTGGTAAATAAAAAAATAGTCTAAAAGACCAACTAATTTAAAGAGATAAATTTTACCGTTCACTCCATCTAAAATTATACTCTTTCTGTTCCTTTTTACTTGTCATTTTAGAAAAAAATTAAAATAGAAGAGTGTATTTTTGCACCTTATTTTCCTATTATGTCCTTTTTTTAAAATATATATAATATTTTTAATCCACCAATAAATTCTTACTTTTCACAAATATTATAGATTTATTTCAAAAAACATTGTAACAAAATTTATTTAAAAACAAACAAAAATATACAAAATTTAATTAATAAAATAAATTAGGAAGGTGGATATAATAGGTAAATTATAACCTAAATTGTCAAAACGACAAGTAAATTTTTTTTTTTTTTCAAAACGACAAGTAAAAAGAAATGAAAAACATAGTAAAATTATGTACGAATCACCTCATCAAAATTGGATAGTAAACATTTTATAGCAAAGAAAAACAGAGTCCACATGTGAAAGGTAATATAATGTTACAAAATACATTTTACTATAGGACACTTTTCATTAGAATTGTATAGCAACTGCATGTGTCTTTATTCTTGAAAGTTTATTTCCACAAAAAACAGTACAATCATTTTTATACACACACCAAATAATACTCTATATATATAAAAGTCCTCAAACTCTTTCAACCTACTTTCCCTTTGTTCCCTCACTTTTCTACAATCTTCTAAAACAAGCTCTTTTCCATTTAACTTAAACTAAAATTCCTTTCTCTTTTAATCCTTTCTAAGTGCAACAAAAAACTTTTTCAATTCCTCTCTTTATTCTTCTTCTTCTCCTCAAACCTTTTCACTTGATTCCTCAAGAAAGAAAGAAAAAAAAAAAGCAAAACCATCATCTTTAAATTATTCCCACATAGACAACACTTTTTTGGTGGTTAAATATGGGAATATCTGAGAAGTCACAAGTGGAAGGAGTGTTAGAAAATTCAGAGAAAAATAGAAAATGGGTTATCAATTTAAGAGCACTACCATTGAAGCCAATAAATACAATAATCCCTTTGGAGAAAAGTGAAGAAGAGGAAGTTGAAATTATGGAGGAAGAGTGTTCAACAACACCAAGAGGGGAAGGATCAAGGATTCCAACAATTTTAACATGTCCACCAGCTCCTAGGAAGAGAAAATCCTCGTTGAAATGGAATTATCGCGGTAAAACAAGAGAGTTTTTCACTCCACCTGAGTTAGAAACTGTGTTCATACGCCGTGTTGAAAGAGCTATAGCTAATTGATCGTAGTTTAGCTAGTCGCAAAATATTGTAAGTGACATAGTGGTCTTGTTGACATGATACACTGAGATTCAGACTTCGGCGCTTTAATTCATGAAAATAGTTAGTACTATCTAGCTAGGTAGAACATTTGATTGGTTCTATTAACTATGTAACTTTTTTCTCTCTTGTTTTTTTTACTATGTTTAAGATGTTTAATTCCTCTGTTAATCTAGCTCTAGAGGTTAATTGGGTGGTTAAGAGAATATGTTATTTTTGTATAAAGTTTAGTAATAAAAATGACTTATTTACCTTGCATGTGTTTGATCTTCTTTTAGTTTTTGGTTGATGTGTTAATATTTCTTTTATTTTGACTCTTTAATCATGAAGAGATTGTTTATATATGTTGAAGTAGATGATATGCAAATCCAATTAATTGATCTTGTCTAGTGCATGTTTGTGATATGCTTCATTTGATATGGTAATTGAGTATAGTACTCCATTGTTGAGTTATTCAATTCTACAGAAATGAAATGGTACTACTATATAGTACTAGCTTTGTGTCTATATATCTATGCATGTGTGTCACTATTCATTACCATGGGCAAGAAGAATGTGCAATCCTAGGTAAAATAGCAAAAAAAAAAATTTTAACATACAAAAATAAAATATATTAAACAACTGAGAGTCCTTACTAACACAAAATATATTATAAAGAGTCTTTAAAAATGTATATCAGTCAATATCCAACTAAAATAAAAAACAGACAAGAAACTTAACCACTGTCCATTTAAACAAAAAGGCTTAGCAAAAAATATATTTGGTCTTAACATTATTCAAAATTCAGATAACAAGTACTTAAAGTCCAACTAAGATTGAGCTAATAGTTGAAGAAAACAAAAATTAAAGCAAATCACATTTATATGTCAATTTGAAAATTTCAAAAATGAATTTTTTTATTCTCTCCGTTTTAAAATAAATGACCTATTTATAAAAGATATATTTGTTCTAAATTGATCAATCATTTCAATTTTAAATATCATTAAGTATTATTATTATTTCAATTGTACACTCTAATTACTACTTACAAGTAGTATCACTCCAAATTCAGTATCTTTCATTTTAAATTTTATAATAAAAACAATGTATACCAATACATAATAAGAACTACTCCCTCCGTACTAAAATATAAGTCGTTTTGACCATATCACACAAATTAAGAAATGTAATCATTGTTGTATGGAAAAGAGAAATTATGAGTTAGTTTACAAAATTGTCCTTCATTAATGATATGGAAAAGATAAATTGTAGAAGTAAAAGAAGAGAGAGTAATAAATAGTTAAGAGTATAATAAGAAAATTAGCATTAAATGTTACATTGGTATTGTAAAACGACTTATATTTTAGTACAATTTTTTTTCCTAAAACGACTTATATTGTGGTACGGGAGTAACATTTTAGTAAAAATATTATTTACTCTTTTATTTATATAATTTTCTTAATCTATGTCAACTAAGTCATTCAAATTGAAACTAATTAAGGGAGTATTGCAATTGGTTTAGGTAGATGCTTGCTTGCATGGATGCTTCTCATCTTTGATTTGTTTGAGACCAAAGACCAAATTAGTCATGTAGCCGGAGAACCAATTAGGTGAATTCAAAGTCTATTGTCATCTTCTATCTTTAGAGTTCAAGGATCTTCCTACATATGGTACCCCACATATATATTAATTAAATAGCCTTTCATCAACATTTAGTGCACCACCAACAACCTAAACTAGTCGATCTACAACACTCTACACTCTTTTTCTCTTTACTAGTAATATAATATTCACAAATAAAAAAAAAAAAGTATTTAGGAAATTCTAATTTTCTTAAATGTTCTGCTAGCTCTTTCATAATTGTTGTATACATGCAAGTTCTAAAAATAGAAAAGACTAGGTTTGATGGGAGAAAAAAATGTAAAGGAACGTGTGAGTATTAATTTTTGGGTGTAGAAAGTAGTTTTCTTACATTTTTGTAGAAAAGAAAATCTCATATATATATTTTATAAAATAAGATGAACAAATAGTATATGTGCAAATGACCCTCCACTTTGATAAACTTATTTATGCTTAGAGTGGGAAGGTTCCCTATAAATTCTTTTGTGACGTAATTGGTCATAGAGTCAGTCATGTTGTAAAGAGACAAACCACGTGATGAAGTTTAGAATCCAATGCTACTTGAATGGCTCTAATTTTTGCACTTCTAACTTTGAACCTCAATAATTGACATTTTTTAACAATAGCTTACTAATTTAAAGTCATTGTTATCTTATCTTGTTCTACCACTATCGTATCATAATAATTATATAATATAATATACCCCAGCTCTCCATTTATTTTTACCATATTACTAGTATAAAATATTCATTGTTTCTTTTTTGTTTTTTTAGGCAAGTATTCATTTTTTCAGAATGATGATTAATTACTACTTAAATTAATTTTTATTACCATGTTAAGTCTCTTCATAAATCGAGCATCTAATCATTTATTTACGGATTTAAGTCTCTTACAGTCTTACCAGTTAAATTAATTTTTACCATAAAAAATTAAGCAAAACTTTGTTGCTTCACACACATTAAAAAATTAGTTATATAATTACTAAAATACTCTCTCCGTCCCTTTTTATAAGACCTCGTTTAACAAAATTACACTATTCACTTATCTTGTTTTGACTGTAATTTTTTAATAATACATAGATGTAAATATTAGCATATAAAATTTTGTTTGATTTGTTTTGATGAGTACTTTCAAAATATTAAATTTTTATAATTTTTATTATTGGACAATTAAAAGTATTAGTGGTCAAAATTGTACATTAACATACGTGCAGTGGTCAAACAGAGTCTTATAATTAAATATGGAGAGAGTATATGTAAAATGGTCAAATACAATATATATTTATTTTTGGTAAGAAGGATATATACTTTATGATAATACTACGAATGACTGAATGAGGATTTAACGTACGTAATAAGTTTTATAAATATGTAATCTAATCATCCAAAATTTAAAAAAAAAAAACGTACTTACTACTATTAAACATAGCAAAACTACAAATATAGTTTGTTTGATTGGGCAAGGAAAGGCAAAAGCAAGTGTTTTAAATAGTGGATTGGATGGGGGGGATTCATCTGGTATGGTATTTAACTATTTATGAATTACTCGAACAATTATATGATTCTAGGGATCGGAGCCAGTGATTTAGAGAATGACATTCGAACACGTCTAAAGATGATTGATTTGTACTATAAAAAAAATTAAAGATAAAAGAAACTCTAGTGCTTGCTTTGGCTTGTAGTGGGTCTAATTAGTGGATTAGATATACTCCGTTTTATACTATTCTTAATTTGAGTCTCATTATTGGAGACCACATGGTTATAAGCTAAGTTGATTGGTATATTCACACAATACATTAAATTGTCAATTGGGAAATGCATGCAAAATTTAAATAAAATAAATAAATATTAATTGGCTTAATAGTGATTGACAATAGATTTAGTAGAAAATATTAAGGTTCGATCATATGCAATTAGGGGTGTTCAAATTCAAACCGATCCAAAATAAAACTGCAAAATTGATCTAAAAAACGAAAACTGAACAAAACAAAATATTATTAGATGTATTTAGATGTTCATTTGTGGAAACAGCTCGAGTTAGATCGAATTTTGGATTGAGTTTTCTAAACCACGCTTAAGAGAAATTGAAACCACTTAATGTCAAAACTAATAAGAATGTGGAAGATATTGAGTTTTTTACTTAAAGTGATTGTATTAGTTAGTGATTTTTTTTTCTTGACAAATTAGTGAATGTCGAATAAATATTTAAGCAATATTTAAGTATTGATCTATAGTCTATATATAATATCACCATGGTCCCGAACTTAGAATTTATGAATTAAATCCAGGTGAATGGAAAAAGAATGCAAATTATAAATGGAAGCAAATATGACGTAGTATTGACTTATGGTTATTATGGATGAGTTGAATATATCACTGTTTATTTATAGCTGAGGTATTGTATTGTTCTGATCATAACGTCTTTTGTCTGTTCACACTCTCTACATATCATGTGTTATTGCATAATGCTGCATTGCTGCATATGATCATATACTGCACACTGCCAATGTCCTTTCTAGGCTTAGAAGACTACCGACAATTGAAGGTTGAATTTATAAATGTTGTATGTAGCCATATTTTACATGATAGGATTAGGATGGATGAACAAGAAAAGAGTCACTAAATTTAAAAAGTATATGGATATATGCATGCATGGAAACTAAATAATTTTAATGTACTTTTTTGCATAACTTTTTATTATGAATCCTATCAACAACAGAGTTTCTCTTGGTGGGTACAGTGAGGTGAGGACTACATACTGTTAAGGGTATACAGAATTTGAAGTTTTTTATAAGCTAAAATTTGTTTTAAATGAGACTATTAACTATTATTACTCCCTCAGGCCTCATGTTCTTTATTGTCATTGAAACTTTACTTTGTTAAAGGTAGTATTCTTAGTTTTTTATTTTAGAATTAATTTTTATTATGAATATTTTCAAACATAAATTATTTTTTCTTTTTATCATTTTTAGTCAAAATTAATTCTTATATTGCAAGACCGGCATAAGATATGTCTTGTGAGCATGTGTTGGTGTGTGACATTGACATTTTTTATTAATTAACTTTTTTTGAATTATTATTGTTGATGTATGAGTTTTTTTTTTGAATAAGTTAAACTAATCCACCTAAATTGCCACTAAAAAGAATCGAACCTAAAACCTTGAGGAGAAGTATACTCCCAGATCTCAAGCCAATTCTACCGGGCCATCCCAAGTGGTTATTGTTGATGTATGAGTGTCATATAAATATATCTATCTATAGTACAAATATGTGTCACTACACTAGGAGTCTAGAACAAACGAAGTGAGTATATACAGAACAAATTAGCATGAAGAAAGTAAAATGAGCAAAAAATAGAATTTACAAGTTGCAACCAAACCAAAACAGTGCAAAAGACAAAGCCGGAACACAAACATCAAGTAAAGTTCACTTCTGAAACAATTGACAAGTTTGATGAATAAAGGAAAAAGATTGAAAGGAACATATAACTATATAGCAAGTTCCTCAACTTTTACTTTTTTTAGGTGTGGACATATATGTCTATACTAAATATATATAGAGCTTAGGTAAGTTGTTGAGGTCAAGTTGATTTTGTTTCGGACTAGACCGGAGCTCAATTTTAACACTTGCAAATCTAACTAAGCGTACGCACCCACATTTTCAAAAAATTACAAAAGAGTTTACTGACTTGAATATTGAAGTATTTTTTGCCGGTATACCATCCTCCTCTAGTGGAGAACAACCATTGCATAGCACCTATTATGACTGATCATAGAGTGATCAAATTTTGTTTTTTGACTAAAATGGTCATCTGTTTAACATTAATTCATTTTGTTAGTTTGATATATTAGAGACCAAATACTTAATTTAGGAGTTAGTTATGGTTCATGATCAATAAGTTTTATAAATAGAGTAGGTTGTATTTCATGATGTATGACCAACTCTGAAAATGATATTTGTTTTTAGAGTTATGAATGATTGGGCTTTGGAGGCTTATGAGATAGGTGAGGTAAGCCTTGAAGCCCACTTGTTGTCATGTGTTATAACAAATGTTTTTATTCCATCAACCAACCAAAAGTTATACTCATTTCAAATGCAAAAAAAGTTAAATTATTATTCCAAAATAAATGTCACTTTTAATGTTCAATCACTTTTATTTTAAGTTGTTCATTTTATATTTATGATAATGGTCCACACATCAATATGCTATTGAACAAGGGTCGGCCACAAGGATACTTAAAACAACAGTAATTATAATTTAGAAAAAATAATATTTTACTTTTGGATAAATATAAAATGAATTAGAATATTCAAAGGTGGTTATTCAATTTTTTTTTGAAGCAAAGGTGGTTATTCAATTAGATTGTATGTTAGTTGTAAAGGTCATTAATGACAAGTCTAATGATTAAATTAAATTTGGCTATATTATGAGAACTTGTCCCGTTTTATTGCAAAATTACCAAAACATCGTTGAGATAGTTTTTGTTAAGAGACAAAATTAATTTTGTTGCTCATTCACTTGCAAGAGCGTCAAAATTTTATGTTCGTTCTCAAGTTTTTGAATTCATTTTATCTTGTATTTTTACTTCTTTAATGAATGAAATAATGAATTTTGTGTGTAAAAGAAAAAAAAAACTATACATTAACATGTGTCTTTATCTTAAGGGCACATGTTAACATTTTTCATTGAACAAATATATCACATATTTTACTTATAAAAGGGAGTTGTTATAAGTCTTCTCGGAGAAACTTCAAGCATTTTAACATCATACGAACTTTGATTAAGATTATACTAATCAGCTAACCAATTTGCGTATATCTATTATCTTCATATCAAGTGTACTTCAAAATTATATGCCATTATAAGTTAGCGAGATGTCGGATACAACAGAATAAGTGTAACCTTGTTGTCTAACAATTTGCAATCTCGTGTACATTCTCCACATTTCTGCATGATGCATGAAGAACATCACAAATTTCAATCTTTTGAATATATATCCTTCAACCAACGATCATTTAAATCTCGACATAGACCCCACAATCTGCATCGTTCATTTACAAGCTCTACCACCTTACATTAACAATAATATCTAATTTAACTCTAATACTAATACAATAAAGTCACAAGCTCATTAATTATAAATAGTTTGAAAGAGACTAATGAAAGAGACTAATCAAGAATTTGAAAGTTATAATCTTTTATCTTTTATTTTATACATAAGCAACTTAATAGGATCAAATTCTAGTGGGAGCAACTAAGTCATTGAACTCAAATAATTAATAAGTTTCACTAAATGAAAAATTTCTAAAGAACTCAAATTCATTTCTTGGATGAAACAATTTCTTAGTTAAACCTTACTGCAGTCAAATTCTAAATTACTAGAATCATCTTCCATTGACGATGGAGGGTGAAAATCCAACAAATTATAATGAGAGCTATTTATCTTTTTTGAATGTAAAAAAATGGAAAGAATAAGATGAAAATGTTGAGAATCAAATTACCGACACAACAACATCCATCCATCTATTTCTCTACTATTCCTTCAACCACTAACAACAACTTACCACCACCGCGTTTTTCACATGAACAACCAAACATGGCCTTGTTCTTCCTCTTCATCCCCCTTCTCCTCTCTCCCACTCCCAACAAACCTAACCGTTTCCGACATCTCCGCCGCATACTCCGCCCGTTCAGTCCGTCTCTGCTCCCGTCCACCACCCTCTAAACCACCCTCACCCACCACCACTCCAGATTTCTCCTCCCTCCCTTACGACGTTCTCACCAAAATCGCAGCCTCATTCGACCAACCGAACCTTCAATCCTCCTCACTGGTATGTCGGTCATGGTGGGAGGCGTTACGGCCGTTGAGAGAAGCGATGGTGATGCTCATGTGGGGGAAAAGATTCAAGCACGGTAAAAAAGGTGTTGGTCAGAATATGGAGAAGGCGCTTGATATGTTCATGAAAGCTTCTGCTCGTGGGTCTGCTCTTGCTATGGTGGATGCTGGACTTATTCATTGGGAGAGAGGAGAGAAAGTTAAGGCGGTTGATTTGTATCTTATGGCTGCCACACTTGGAAATTCTTCTGCTCAGTGTAATTTGGGGATTTCGTATCTTCAAGGTTTTTGCTTCTTTTTTTTTTTTATTTTTTATCTGTAGCTTATTTTGTTCTTTCTGTTTTATATATATAATTAAAATTACGTGAGTTTAGCTCAGTTGGTAGGGCACACTGCACATATAATGTCTAGAGACCGAGGTTCGAACACTGATTAGCCTATTTATTCACCTTTAGAGGTGGAATTCTAGCCACTAGGCTACCTGACCAGACAAAAATTATGTTGTAGAGAATGAAATTTTGAAAATGACATGCGAATTTTGTGTTTGTTAATGGTATCTGGATATTGGTTATGACCATGTACATTGCAATAGTGTTTGTGTTCTTGATGCATACATTCATTCATTCATTCAACTTAGGATGAACATGATTCTTGGAAGCATATGCTATATAGGGCTATCATCATGACACTGAGACCATAGACACCATTTGTCATTTAAGAAAATGGTTGGCATTGAGTACTTGAGTTTGTTGGACACTGACACGTTTTTAATCTGTAGTGTCTATTCTACATTGAGCTTTTCTAAAAGAGCTTAATAAGAGACAAAACCTCTTTTTCCTATAAGATTGAAAAGTTTATTTTAGAACAACTTGTCTAATTATTGAAGGAAAAGTTATTCCTGATGTTATATAGACATGTATAACGAATCATTAATGGTTGAACTATCAATCCATGATTTTCATAGTTTACTAGTTACTCACTTTAGAGGAGTCAAATCCATTTTAGAGCTATGAAGCCCTTTTTGGAACTTTTATATAATCCGAGAATCGAAAAGTTGTTGCAACAAGCTTCCACAGAAGTTCTTCTGCGTGCTATTATAAAATGATATGGGCAAGCTGATGCTTTTTATGTTAAAATACATTTTTGCTCCCTTAAGTTAATTTAACCTACTTTTAATATCGGCTTATGTATATTATTTGTGAATTTTGATGAGTGTTAGTATTTCCTTAGAGTGGCAAAGAAAATTATTATGATAATTTATGTCTAACAAAGTTATACCTATGCTATGCAGTTGAACCTCCAAACACTGAGGAAGCTTTAAAATGGTTGTATAAAGCTTCCAAAGGTGGGAATATCCGTGCCCAATACCAACTTGCTCTCTGTCTTCATCGAAATGGCGGGAGCAGAAGTAATATAAGAGAAGCGGTTGGTGCTTTATCTCTATTCATTTCCTCTACTACATTCTTTAATTTCAAATAAACAGGGAGGGGTTGGGAGATCTGCATGGTTCTTTGTTTGAGAATTGAAATATAATATCGGGTGTTTTTGGTTCTTTTATTTTCACAACAATATATTCTTATTTTTGCTTTTAACACGTTTTCCCTGGAATAGGTCAAGTGGTATATGAAAGCAGCGGTAGGTGGGTATGTTCGTGCTATGTACAATATATCCTTATGCTACTCTTTGGGGGAAGGACTGACACGCAATCATCAAGTAGCAAGAAAGTGGATGAAGCGGGCTGCAGATCGTGGTCATAGTAAAGCTCAATTTGAGCACGGACTTGCTCTTTATTCTGTAAGTATTTATCCCTTATGAAAACTGGTCATCATGGCACTTTATTTGAATCTATAATCTTGCCACACTTTGTGAAGCTTTTTAATTCGAAACTGATGTCATTTGCTAGTCATTTAATTTTCACCTGTACTGCTTATTTATTTGAGATTGTATTTCAAGTTTCAACTCAGCATTATGACATTGGTCCTTCAAAGTTTTGCAATCAGTTGCCTTACAATTGCTGTTGGTGGAATTTATTCTGAAAATCTTATCTGGAATTTGTTTATACTTTTGGAATTGACGTTAGCAATAACTAATAGCTATGGTAAATTGACAATGATTATTAACAACTAAAAGGTTCTAATATCAAGTCTTATATCGTGGACAATGATTATTAATATTAGATTATATTGCCTTTCTAATTGTGGTTTTAAATCATATCTGTACAGGAGGGAGACATGATAAAAGCTTTGGTGTACTTGGAACTTGCTAGCCGTGCTAGTGAAAAGGGTGCTGCTCATGTGAAGAATGTAATAGTTCATCGGCTTTCTGCTGCTTCTCGCAATCATGCTATGCATCTAGCTGATAATTGGCGTGCTTTACCATCAAATTGATCTTAAATCTTGTATGGTTTCTAAACAAGAAGTGCATTACTTTGACCATTCATCGTAGCAAAGTCAAGAAAGATTGCCTAAAGCATAAGGAGGACAACGAAAGCAGGAGTTGACTATGAATTACTTATGTACACTAATTCTTACCTTATTGGTCTGCCTGCATCTAATGTCTAACTTACAGTTTGTGTGCTGTTCGACAATTACAAGTCATAGTGTATCATAGATATTTCTCCTTAAAAAAAGGCTATATGTATCTTTAGATATTTATGAGATGAACTGTTGAAAATATTCTTCAGATCAACTTAGAACTGTGTGTGCAAATAGTAGAATATAAACTGCTTTTTGTTTTTCCTTTTCACGTATGATGCATGGAAGATTGCAACTTCTTTATGTTATACAGGGAGGATGGTAGTGAAGCAGCAACATGTTTGACTTCAGATAGTAAAGGAAAATACTAATCCCAATGGGCGAATTTTTAACTGAATAAGCATTGGGATTAAGTCCCTTTTTTGTCAAAAAAAAGCATTGGGAACCACTCTAACATTATTATAAATTTATAATCTAGTTTTTTTTGCCTATCGGCAGTAGCTACCCCGGTCTCGACCCAAATTAGAAAATCTTCATTTTCTAAAGAACCAACCAAGAACACCAAGATACACTGCAAAATACAAAGCCATGAATAGCATGTGTGTGAAAATAAAATGAAATGAACATAAAATGAAATAGTTTATCCTTATCATGATACCCACAAACTAAGAGCATCGATGATGGATTTGGAGCTGGTGCACGTCGGTACAATGCAATTATTGCTCTCAACCGTTCAATTTCGATTAACAATTGAGATGACTGAATTTAAATTAACGATCGAGATTAAGTACAACATAAAAACATGTACAACACCGTAGCACACATACTCCTATTAAGTTTCTCGCAAGGAGCTGCCTATGATTTAGACACATACCGCAGGTTGCACAAATAAGAAAGTAGGAAAACACAAATTTGCAGCGTAAAAATAGGTCACGCCAAGTTCACTCTGCACAAAATACATAATGAGATATAGCACAATACAAGTGGATATAAAGGGAAATGACTGATTCTTGTTTCTGTATAAGAAGTTTATAGGACCATACAGATCATCATCATCTTCTGCATTGGTAATCAAGCTATATACAAGGGGTGAATTTTATAGTTTGTGTTGACCATTGATAAAAAATGGGGTCAGAAGTAAACTGGTAAAAATACTTCAAATCGCGAAGCCGCACAGCACAATGCATATTCTGTGAAGGAATAAAACCTCACAATTCTATCCTATGAAAAGAATTTGCACTATCAAAATGTGATGTAGAGATCATATTTGATGAACAATGAATAAAATAGGTACACAAACAACAAATTTGAATGACTAAGAAAGTTAATTATCCATTATAAATAATCTGTGCACAACCACACCCCATTGATCAACTAGTTTCATGAGGGTGCAAGGGATAAAAACCAGCCCAGGCTGAAAAACTAATGTATTTTCATAAACTATGCTTTGATACTATATAACAAAACCCCCAAAATCTCAAACGAGTTGGCAAGATACAACCAACTCAATAGTATACCGATGAACCTGATAAAACAAAGGGTCGACAAACTAGATGAATTTGTGCTCAAGGCAAATATGACAATGGTTGAGAATTCCTTCCTGCATGATACAAATTGAGGTGGACAATGGCCTTTGACACCAAATCTCTAATATGTTGAGGAAGAGTTGTTCTATCCGCACCCTCTAGAGCCAACAACACTCGTGCTTGTTCCAACGACTCACTGCTGCCAGCATGTAATGCAAGGTAACAAAGGAGAATTAGTGCATGATGCATGTGGTTAACTTCTTTACTCCTCAGCAGTTTCATCACTGCCGGAACTGCATCGAATTCAAGTATTTTCTTAGAATGCTCAACATATAGGAAATTCTCTGGAGAAGCAAACTTGGTAAGAGCAACGGCTGCTTCATCTGCTACATCTATGTCTCTATTACTAAGCTGTGCTACTAGAGGTTCAATTACTCGAGTCTCTCTAGCAGGGAACGTCCTAGCCAATGAACCAATAGACTTTATCGCCGGAATTTGCATCGACGGGCTATCAACCTCTTTAATTATCCTCAAAAGCTGTTCCACAACAGCTTTAGCAGGAGGCGAATTAGTCTTAAACGCAGCACGTCGAAGATCAGCATTGGACTCAGCCGCAGCCGTTATCTCCATTATAGTCATCAAACAATTCTGCTGCAACTCACCCTGTTCTTTCTCAACAATCTTAGCCAAACAAAGCATCCCTTTAGTCTCAGTTATCTTCCTACTATTCGAAACACTCCCCGCCGCAAGCATCCACAACGCCTCAGCACAACTAACTTTAAGCTTAAGCTTCACAGCAGGATCCTCATTCTCCCTCTCCTTCCTATAATTCCCTCCACGACTACTCCCTTCCGTATAATAATACGAACTCGAATACGAATTCGCAAACTGTCGACTACCATTAACAGATCTATCCGTCGACTTCTTCCCTAACTCCTTATTAATCTGAAAAATCGAATGAATACTCTGCCTACCATTACCATTTCCACTACCATTACCCAACTGCTCATCCACAAAAGTCTCAAACGACAAAAGCGTAACAAGCGGTCTAATCGCATTCGCCCTCGCGAAATCCTCTTGAGCAACAGGATCAAATCTAGCCATCCTACCAACTAAATTAGCCGCTAAAGTCTGAACCCTAATCGGCGAATCAGCAAGAACCTGAACAACAACAGGCACACCAACCTCATTAACAATAACCCTAACTCTCTCCAAATCATTAGCCAAATAACATAAACAAGTCGCAGCCGCAATTTGCGCGGTGGGAGAACTAACTTCTTTAAGAAGCTTCAAAAGCGGCGGAACACCGCCTTCTTCAACAATAATCTTCTTATTCCTATCATTATCTTGTGCTAATGAAGCAAGTTCATTTGTACCTTCAATTTTATCATTCAATTGACCCATATAAACAGAACCAATATAAGACCAAACCCATGAAAGAATTGGATCATTACTTGCAATAGGAGGAAGTGCTAAATTAATCCCACCATCACCATCAATAATGCTTAAAACCCATTTCATATCACCAACAGAAGCTTCAAGATAACCCAAAACTTTCCGAAAATCTGCGGCGGAAACGATGGTAACGACACGGTGGAGGATGCTACGGCGTTTACACTTACGAACTAAGGTTAAAGCGCGTTCGAGATTTTTGGCAGTATCGGCGGTAACTCGTCGGACGGGACGTTCGTAGAGGGGAGTTGTGGCGGCGAATCGGACGAGTGATCGGAGCATTTGAAGAAGACGGTCGACTTGTTTCCAGACTTCGGAACATTCGAGTTTGAACGAGTCGGTTTCGTCTATGGCTGAGCGAACTCGTTCTGCTATTAGAATTGGGTATGATAATTCTTCTTCTAAGCGTTTTCCTTCCGGTGAAGACATGTTCGCCGAGAAGGAAGAAGAATTGATGGTGGGTTATGGAGCGAGTTGAGTGAGTCAGAGGTGAGTCAGGTGGAATCCGAGTTGGGATTTTGATTTTGTGACAGACAGTGCCACGGATGTTTTTATTTTAAGTTTCTTTGTCTGAAAAGACAAACGTACGTCATCTAGGTTAAGTAACGTCTTTAAGCATTCAACATCGGATTAGTCTAGTCAAATTTTCTTGTTTATTTTTCCGCCACCTGTTTAATCGGGTTTGAGAGTCTGTTCTAAAATTAAATGGTTTCAATACCTTTTGATTACAGTTGTAGAGCACCGAATTGTAATCCTACTTTCTAAATTCAGCAATAAACATCACTGAATCAATTGATTTCTAAAGAAAAATGTGAAAATAAGAAAAAGATGATACTCCAATCTAAATAATCATTTTTGCATGTGTTGTTAATCTAAGATTTTTGAGAATTGTGTATGTTTGTATGGTATTTTAGACTTATTTCACATTTTTTATGATTTATAAACAAATTTTACTTTTTAATACACTAAAAAAACTAATGTATCATGTCAGTAATATAAGCTAGATATATTAGTTTATTCAGTGTATATAAAAAGTAAAATTTATTTATAAATAAGGTCGAAGGAAGGATATTAAGAAATATTAATAGTGTAATTATTATGTTTAGTTTTTGTGTGGATTTTACTAAATTATTCTTTATTTGTAGTCCCTTCATCCCAAAATATAAGTAAAAATGTTGGTCAACAACAAAAGTGAATGTATTTGGTCCAAATTTTAACCAAGTGCATCAAGTTCTTTTGACTCATTTTTACTTATATTTTGGGATGGAACGAGTATGTATATTTCATTTGACTTTTTATAATTCAATGCAAGTTAGAATAATAATTAAACGTATATGTAGGAAAAAAACAATAAATTTATCTAGTAATTTGTGAAAGGGCTAGACTTTTTTTTAAAAGGATGCATAAAATTAAAGGCGGAATGAGTAATAAAATAAGGGTCATGCTAACATGTCTCTTAGGAGTATTAAAAAAAGTTAAATTTGGTTATAATAGTATCCGAATGGAGTATGTTAAGAATACTTCAAATAGTATTTATGTACCGAACAAAACAATTTTTTACTTTTAAAAACATAAAATGTAGTACAATTTTTAATTCAAAGGTTCTTACTCCTTCCGTTCTAAGATAATTGACTCAGTCGACCATCTCATATCTGTCAATGCACAAATTTAATCGTTAATATCTTTAGTTATCTTTTATGATAAGTTATAAAAAATATGTATATTTTAAAAATATTCTCCGTGATGAATCAAACAACATTTTATATGTTAATATTTTTCTTGGTCAGGTAATCTAGTTGCTAGAATTTCACCTCTTAAAAGTGAATAATAGTCTACCAGAGTTTGAATTTTAGTCCCTTCACATATTGAGCAAATGTTCTACCAACTAAGTTAGACTTAGAAGACTTATATATTAATATTTATATTTATATATTAATAGAAAAATAGAGTCTAAGTAATTTATTATGTAAATAGTACACATAGTCAAAGCAAAAACTTTTTTTTTTGTCACAATTGTCACATTATCATTATGTGATATGGACACAGCTGCAAAATTGTCAACAAATTCACCATCAAATCAAATATACTAACAACAACGTTGATTCCATCATTACGTGGAAAATATGTAAATTTTTGGTGTTCACCATCAAATGTCTCTTTAGAAAAATAGGTAGAATTTCAACTCCTCTTTCAATTTATTTGAATTTTTACTTCAACTTCTTCTAGCAAAAATTCTCCTCCTCTGCAAACATTACCTGATTCTTTTGTTGCAAGCTTGACACAATATTCATGGAGTTTATCAACAATTTGCTTACTGAGTTTGAGCTGGGTTAAGCTTTTTGACGACTAATATTTTAATTATGTATTATAAAAATTTGTAAAAAAATTTATATTTTGAAAATATTCATTGAAATAAATTGAATAACATCTTATATACTAACTAATATTTGTTTTTTTTTTGGTCAAAATATTTGTTTTTATATATTAATAAAAATATATTGTCAAAATATGTTATATGAATAGTGCGCATGTATCTCAAACTATAGTTAAAAAGGAACAGGAGGAGTATAGTGAAAAATTATATAAATTAATGCTTCAATTGCTTCTATTAATGAAGATGCTGTTTATTTTTTATTTTTAAATATGAATGGGTCCGTAGACACAAATAAAATAAAGACTTAAACATCCTTTTGATCCTTGTATGTATATCAAATTTTGTTTTTAGTCCTTGTATGTGATTTTACTCCAAAACAGTCCCTGTATTGACCGAATTTTTTGCTTCTGGTCCCTAAAGGTAAAATCTGTAGGAAAATTCTCAAGTTTCCTGCAGATTTTCCTGCAAATTTTCCTGCAGATTTTTGCTTTAGGGACCAGAAACAAAAAATTTGGTCGATATAAGAACTGTTTTGGAGTAAAATCACATACAGGGACTAAAACCAAAATTTCGCGTACATACATGGACTAAAATGACGTTTAAGCCTAAAATAAATAAAGAAAATTTTAACATGTGTCTTTGAAGCACTTATCAGAGTATTAATAATTATTTTTTTTTGCATTGGAACTTTTGCATTTTATATCTTCAAAACTCAATATTGGGCTAACAACAAAAATGGCACTTACACTACTAAAAGTGGTTATAATTGGCAACTCTCTCAGAGGAATCCGGTACCGTCTGATAACCCTCTCCACACTTGGTCTTGGATATGGAAGCTTCAACTCCCCGAAAAGATCAAATTCTTCTTTTGGTTGGCTTGTCACCACTCTACGCCAACCCTCTCTTTACTCAACCACCGCAAGATGAGTTCTTCAGCCACCTGCACTCGATGTGGCCTTCAAGATGAAACTTTTCTTCATTGCATTCGGGACTGCGATTACTCTCATTGCCTTTGGAATCACTTTGGTTTCAATAATCCATATTTCTTCTCAAACATGGATGCTTATGACTGGCTGAAGCAGAATACCACAGGTGCACAGACTCTCACTTTCTCGGCCGCTGTTTGGTGGTCTTGGAGACACCGAAACTTGATGTGTTTGAACAATGAGACTTGGTCCTTAAGTCGACTCTCCTTCAACATTCGAGCTACGGTCGAAACTTTTAGAAATATCTTTTCTCCCACTTCTAACGAAGAAGTAATAGATAGACATATCAAGTGGAACAATAATAACTATTCTTGTATCATTCTAAATGTGGACGGAAGTTGCCTCGGTACTCCTGTTCGAGCTGGATTTGGCGGCATCATTAGAAACACCTTCTGTCACTATCTTGCAGGCTTCTCAGGCTTCATTCAAGGATCATCTGACATTTTGCTCGCGGAGCTGATTGCTATCCTTAGAGGCCTCTTGCTGGCCAAAGACATGAATATTAATGAATTTATCTGCTACTCTGACTCTTTACTCTGTGTTAACCTCATCAAAGGCCCACAAGTTAAGTACCATATTTATGTTGCGTTGATCCAGGATATCAAGGAGTTGCTCTCTCACACCAACGGTGCTCTCCATCACACACTAAGAGAAGAAAATCAATGTGCAGATTTTTTCGTTAAACTTGGAGCATCATCAGATGCCGACTTCGTGACTCATACAGCTCCTTCAGAAGGCCTTCGTGAACTTCTTAGGAATGATGCAATGTGAACTTTCTTTCCTCGTGCTTAGTTTTTCTTTTTAGTTTTCTTTTTTCTCTTTATTAGCTTCTATACCAAAAAAAAAAAACTCAAATATTGTTTTTTTTTTACTAAAAAACTCAAATATTGTTAATTTCTAGATAAAATTACTTTTCGGATATGTTTAACGTGACCATAAAATAATACAAGTCATTCCCTTCTCTTCACATGATTGTCTCTTCCTTTTATTTTGTTCTTAAGGTTATCAGGTCAATACTCCTCTTAAATACGCGAGTTTGACAATACCCTCTGTAAAAAAAAATTAAGAATTCTCTTGTAATGTTTGATTTTTTGCAATACTTCCTGAATTCAATCAACCATAATATAACCCTCACAAAATATAATTTTAGCGAGTTTAAAACCGCCGCAAAATATAATATTAACGAAGGTTTTAAACCGTTGCAGAAAAACAAAACACCGCAAAATATTATGGTTGACTGAATCTAAAGGATATTGCAAAAAATCAAACATTACAAACGGATTCTCAAATTTTTTTTTTTACATAAAAGTATTACAAACCTCTCATATTTTACATGAAATATTGACTTATTAACCTTTTTTTCTATAGTCCTTGACTCCTTGTCATTATTTATGCATGTTTCTCAGCACGCACGTTACAAATTGTTTACTCTAAAGCACACAATAAATAAACTTCAAAATATAAGTTGCGTTTAAACTATAACAACACATAAAGCACCAAAATTAAAATGTAAGAACATGCAACACAAAGTTGTCACCATAATAAATTTAATGACTTGCTGGACACATCATAAATTTAATGAAAATTTCTCTTTCCACCCCCAATACTCTCATAATTAAAACAAAAATGTTATAAGTAAGATATTAAGCTCAATTGACTAATAAACTCCATTAAAATACAAATACAAGACGTATTTAACAGTTATAAAATGACATAAATATACATATATCTCATTAACACTTACTAGACAATTATTTATACTAAACGCATACGGTCTTCCATATTTGTGTCAATTTCATGTGTTCCAATAAAACACCTGATTAAAAAAACATTATGACATCGTGTATTTAAAAAAAAAGAAAAAGGAAAAGATAGAACAAAAAATAGAGGGGGGAAAACATGATGGCATTGGTCCACAAGCTAAGACAAATCTAGTGCAACAAAATTGACAAGAATATTAAGGACATAAACACAGCACAACCAGTCATATATATGTACAAAGAAACAGGTCAGCACACACTAGAAGGCAGAAGCTCTCATATTCCCTCATAATTTAGTAGGGGCACATCCAATTTTGGAATTTCAGTTTGTCATCGAAAATTTTCATTGAAAATTTACACATACAAAATGAAAGACCAAAGTTAAAACTTTGATTATATATGATCGATATAATAATTTCGGTGTTTTCTACCAAAAAAAAAAATCTAACCATTAACATATCTGACTAAAAAAAAGTTTGACAATTATTGTCAAAGAAAATGTTTGACAACCACAAACACTTTATATTAGAGATCTACATATAACATCCACACACATTATATTCAATAATTTTATTTTATCAAATTATTATAAATATTAATGTGTTGGTGTTGTACTTGTATCCGATCATATTTGAATCTCAGAGTGTTTGTGTTACTAAATCAACCAATCAAAAAAATTGAGCAATAATCTCTTGAGACAATATTAGAAAAAACCTTATCTATAAGATAATAATGCTTATGACAACCAACACAATCCCTAATATAGTGATTATTAATTAATGCAGCCACATAGGTCACAAAATTAAATAGTAAAAATATTTGTCCTATATCAATTTATAGGATTAGTACATATCATATGAGCCTTAAACTACACGTCTGTTCCCTAATAATAGGATGACTATCTTTAAGCCATCAGAATCAAACACAATGAGTAGGCACCTCCTCAAGGATTTATGGGCCATCATTTGAAGGGCTAGAAAAGGTTCAAAAAAAAAATGTGAATATATTGATTGATTTTTTTTGTCATGATATATTAATTGAATTTTAGGAAAATAGGCTAATATAATACCCTCTTGTAAAATATGCAAATTTTAAAATGCCCCCCTGTAATTTTTTTTTTGAGAATTCCCCCCTGTAATGTTTGAATTTTTGCAATATCCCCCTGGATTTTTTTAAACATTACATTTTGCGGGGGTTTTTTCTTTGCGAAGGTTTAAAACCCCCCACTAAAATTATATTTTGCGGCGGTTTTTATTTGTGACGGTTCAAAACCCCCACAAAATGTAATGGTTGAAAAAGTCTAAGGGGGTATTGCAAAAATGCAAATATTACAGGGGGTATTCTCAAAAAAATATTTTACAGGAGGTATTGCAAAAATCATGTACTTTACAGGGGGTATATACCTATTAACCCTTGAATTTTTAAAGTGAAAAATATTATTTATGCTGCACTTTTATAATTAGAACATAATTTTTATTTTTATTCTTATGATAAAAATTTAAGGTGATAGATGGTGCATTTGTTAAGGCAGAAAATATTTTAAGGTTCATAGAAAACTTATATAAAGATATTTACATTTACCTCCACTAAAGAGTAGGAAGAACCTCATCAATATGGAGAAAACCTTTAAAAAGTTATAACTCATTCCATTATGTTTACTTTCCAAACAATAGAGTGAGAAATTTGTTCCGCTATGTCATAAAATATCCAAACAATAGAATGAAATTTGTGTTCCATTCCGTTCAATTCTATTTCGCTCCACTACTTTTAAGTTATCCAAATAGACCCTAAGTGTACCATGTATATCTAAATTGACAATATATTTGAGAGAATCACGATTTGCCACCATGATTTGATAAATACTCCCTCCGACCTTATTTATAAGCGAAAATTGTTTTTTAGAATCATTAAACAAGTAATGTATCTAATCCTTAGTTGTTTAATGAATCTAAAAAACAACTTTTACTTATAAATAAGGTCAGAGGAAGTACTACTAGTACACTTCAAAGCTTCAATAAAATCATAGTGTTAGCGTGATTTCATCAAACTATATGTGATTCCAATCATGCCCTACGTATTATAATTTTCCAATGACATCAGATGCATCAGCTAAGTAGAAACTCTTAAATATCCCCCATGAAGCTCTTAACTTTGAATTAGTAGTAAAACTAAATCAAATTGTTGGACTCATTGTGTTGAGTCTCACATCACATGAGATATGACATGAAAGTATATCTACAGAAATAGAAGACATATCTCGCGTTACAAATCGGTTTGGTTCAGTAGGGTTGAGTTAGACGAACCCAAATTTTAATATATATAGTATAAACATAACACAAGTGTCTCTACTTTTGGCTCATTCAGAGCTTTGCAATGAGCTCATTCTGAATGGGCTTAGCAGGCATTCCATTCTCCTTATCATCCAAATCACCTGCACTTGGGGGAACATCTACAGCTGGGGAGCAGTTGAAAAATCCATGTGGCTGCATCATGAATATAGCATAACTCGATTAATTCCAACATTATGAACACAAAATCAATCAGCCAATGTATGCTGTTTTCAAAGTATTTTTAATTTTTAATTTGAATGTCATTTGAAATAAACTAAAGTTGAGTTGAATACCATAAGCATAAAACCAATGCGTTCCACGGGCATGACAGGCCAGTCTTCTAATCGTGGAATCAGTGTAACTCCGAATACATACCTACAACATTTCACAACATCAGATAACATTTCATAATGACCATAAATAAATCTGAAATCATTTGATATGTTGTTAAGGTACATTAAGTTAACGTCTTAAACGCTTTTATAAATGGCATTGCTTTTGATAGATCTCAGTAACATAATTTCAGATTTATGAAAAAAAATTATAGAGATGGTCTATAAATCATATAAACTTCCAATCCAACGGTTATAGTTTTGTAAAATATGTGTTCTGGTACACCAAAAGTCCCACATTGTTCGTAAATCGAGGCTAAAAATAGTTTATAAAGACACACACACACACACACACACACTTCTCAACCCACCAATGTGCCTTTTACAATGACAAAACCGTGAGGGGTTTATACAAGACTCAAAGCGAACAATGCATCGGAAAAGTGGTAGCGGACTTGAGTCGGAACAATATGTATCTCGTAATAAATTGATTGAGCGGTGCAATTTAATCTCTTGTCGTATTAATGGCTATGCACCAACGGTGTAGAATATCCTGACACCATTATCCAATAGGAACCGATCCGCTTGCCATGTAGACTTAATTTATAACCACCTTTTAAAGGTAACTACCAAATACTCTATTTTTATTAGACGTCAGTGTAAACTATGGTGCATATCATTTTTTCTCATATATGTATATGATTTGTTTCCACTATCAATGCATAACTATTAAAGTCTACTTTAGAACATGTGTAAACTGCAAAGTATCAACCCTCACAGAAATAGAATATAGTGAACTAACCAAAGAACTATATCAGCTTCTTCCAGTGATCTATTTTGCTTAACCCAAGTAGCCAAACCCTCTCCAACACGCGGATTTTGATTAGGGAACTCTCCTCCAGGATGCATTTCATTCTGAACATAAGGAGTGACCCAAAGATTGTGCTTCAAGAAAGCTGCTCTCCGCAGAAATTTGGCTTCTGAACCAGCTAAAGGTAAACAATTTGAACCAGGTACTAGCCTGTAACCTGTTAGCTGCCCAGTTCGGTTTACCATCCGCGTGTTTCTAACCTGTGAAACACAAAATCAACTATGAGAAACTCTGGACACAAGCTATTCAAGAATGTTCTATTTTGCGTTATTTGTAAACAGGTTGAAAAAACATACAATCCAATGTCGAGCTGATAAAGGGTTACAATCACGCATTGCTTCCAGTTCTGATTTAAGCAGTTTTTCCTCGGCATAGAATGCATTGTTGTGAACATTATCCTTTCCCGGATCTTCAACTTTGACATCCACCTCAACAACCTGGCATTATACGACATTATGGGTCAATCAAAATATTCGTTCGGGCTTTGGCATTGAAGTCTTTGTCAACTGAAAATATATTTGCACACTGACCTGATTAAATGCTTCACCGGGCTTGCAATCAACAGCCATGTCCATACGAGCAACAAAAAAGTGTTGGTGGACAGGCGCATATAATCCAGGTGCAATAGTCGTGCCATATTTTCGTGTTTCACCTGGCTGCATTGCTCCTAAGCTGAGAATTCCTGTGAGCTTTATCTCAGCTTCTATTTTCCCATCCTAAAAGAAGGAAACAAACAAATAAAGTATTAGAAGACGAACCAATTAGTCTGCTAAAGTTTGAACATTGAAAATTGTTGGAATTAAGCACATATAAATACAACTTAGCTACAGAATCAGATAAATGAATCGAGAATATAACTTGCCTGATAAAAGTGCCAGAAAAACCCATATTCATAGTTAGCTACAGTACACATAAAAGACACAGTCAACCTTCTAGACCTTCGAACTTCAGCCAAACCTGTTCTCCAATCTTGATGCTTCCACAAAATACCATGATCCTCTTCATGCAAGCATACACAATTCTCTATTGTTTCGACACCTCCAGTAAAGTTTGTGAAATGAGCATCAAAATACTTGATATAGCCTAAGCAATCACAACCCTGCAATTTCGACATCTTGCAAAATAAATCTAATATGATCTACATTGAGAATGGAGAATAATTTAAGACAGGTTTAAAAGATAATGCATTGACCTTCTTGAGAGAATGAGCATTTTTACCAAGGCCGTCTTCTCCAGCATCAAATGCATTCTTCCTATAGTGAGGATCATTTGGATCTCCATACGGGACCACCATCTCAACAAAACTCAACCTGTGTGCCACTGGCCTTCGCCCTCGACTCCCATCAATATAGGCTACTGAATAAATAACCAAACCTTCCCTAGGAGTGAAACCAATACGAAAGTTCCACTGCCAAAAAAAAAAGACATTTACAATTACTTTTACAACTTTACAGTATAGCTTATATGAATGAGATTTGGAAAAAGAACAAGTGTAAACAATCACCTTCTGCCACTGAATGAAGTGCCCATTAACTCGAAAGCTTGGACCTTCAGGCTGAATAATCTGTAAGGGTTTCACATCACTTCTATCAACTCCTCCTCGGGTTTCACCGGAAGTATAATTTCTAAGTGGGTCAGTAGGTGGAAGGGGGATCAGTTTACGGTCTTCAAACTCAAGAACAACCATATTTTGCATGTCAACAAGTATATAGATTCCTTCAACGGGACGAGCATAGCCATTTTCCATAGGGCAGTCGCTCTCACTTCTACAAAAGATTAGTGGTTTAGCAAGCCTGCGGTTCGGAGCATCAGCTTCACTGTGATATCCAACACACCTGAAAGTTTGAGCCTCTCACATATTAGTCATTTATGAAATAATTTCTCATAAAATGTCATTCAAATAAACTCAAAGAAGAAATTACCAGGCATCCACCATTACAAGATCCATATCTTCAATCCCTCTTCTCTTCATCGCTTCTCGGAATGGAGGGAAGTCCTTCACAACAGCTTCACATTCAGCATACTCCATAGCATCCTGCAAGTGTGGAAAATAACACAAATGTATCTGAATATGAAATTAATGGATTTAAGGACTAGAAGAGGGTCAGTGAGGTTGCTGTAGTAATTATCGCAATAAATATTCAATAAAATGACACGAATGACCATTTTACAACTGTTCTCAAGGAAATTTGAACTCCATCCCTTGAGATTGTAAAGCGAAAGTCTTGTCACTGAGCTGATACCTCATGGAGTCATGGACGTAATTATCACAATTGGGATATAGTTCGGAATACAATTATTTAGTCGCATTCAAATCTACAACAAATAAGCAACACAATTTTATTTCAAGTATAAAATCAAATCATAAATATTTACCATTGGTGGCTGAACATTTGGCACAACTTGAGAAGAAATTACTTTGCCCCTGTGGGGGCCACCTCGAGTTGCTGCATGAACTTCTCGAAGTTCAACAATCCATAAGCTTGTCTCATTTGACCTTTTATTGTAAACAACTAGTCGTGCTTTCCTTGTCGGAAGTTTAGTAGGAATCAAAGGTCCTCCTCCTTTGGTCCTAGGGAGCAATGACGGTTGGAAAGGAGGAAAAAAATATGCATCTGCCAATGCAACAACTTGCTTAACTGGTTCAACCAAGACAACTTCGACAAAGCGCATGCTATCCCTCACCTAATAACATGATCGAATAACATCATCAACATACAAATGGGGATTTAAAGGGGCTAAAGGGAATGTCCAGTGCAATTTGACAGTTACATGGTCATAAGTTTAAGCTTAATCGGCATTGAAAACATCATTTGAGCAATCTACCTCAGGAGTCTCCCCGGCTGCCCGAACAGTTGCTACAGCTACAGATATTTCAGCAGCAGATAGTGGATCTAAAGGATGGTGGGTTTGAGCTCTCATCATGACTGGGAAACCTATGAAAGCAAGTATCAAAACTGATAATTTGATAGAAGAACAACTAGGGAGCGGATTAAACTCTTCGTGACAAAAAATGCTATTATTAAACCAATTGTGTGCCTTCACTTAACACAATAACATCTTAAGTTATAAGCTTCTGAATCTCTCTACAAATTCATGTTTACAATGCCACGAAGTACCATAATAAGAATATCTCCAAGAAACCAAAAAAACATGTCTAAATCCCACATCAAATTTTGAAGGAAAGACACAACACATACAAAAGGACAGCATAAACCACACATTGCCAAATAGAAAGTTCATCACACATGCAGTCCTTCATATTAACAAGGAAATATTATATGCTGATTAGTTAAAAATATTTCTATTCTTCCTTTTTATTTTTATTTTTCACCATTGGACCGACTAATCCGGTTCGGGGGTCAGTTCTGGCATCAAATGCTTCCAGCCCCTCTTCCAACCGTAGTTGCGGGGATCGAACTGTGATCCTCCCTACCAAGTACAACGCCAAATCACCGATCACCACTAGACCAAGTAACCTTTGGTAACATTCCTATTCTTCCTAATTTTAGCAATCAAAAGCAGAAATTGCAGCTTACATAACCAAGTTCTCATAAATGACAAAGAAAAGGAAAAACTAACCAATCAAGACAGGAATAGCAAAATAGTATATATTCCAACTAACTAAATACATAAACTCATTACTCATACCTTAGTAACAGATTTTCAACATAATGAAAATTTCACATTCTTTAATACAATTGTCTATCTTTTCTAAGAAAAAGAAACTTCTACTATCATAAGATGAAGAAAGTGGCTAGAAAGAGGATAAAGGTTTCACCTTTAGTAGTAGGAGTGGTTTTAGGAGGAAATGTTTCAAGGGAAGTAGAGTTTCGGGTCGGATCCTGAGATGGGTTAGGCGTCGTTTTTTCCTGAGTTGTGGCCATTGTAAAGGGTTAGCAAGCTCACTGTAGAAAAGTGTACTGAAGTACTCCACTGACACACAGCAACAAATGTTTCTCTCTCTTGAAGAAGAAGAAACTGAAATGATGATTGTGTTGATTTTCAACACATTGAATGAAGAGAGGACACAAAGTTGTTGCTTTTCCTTGAAGATCGAAAGCGATGGAAAGTGGGTTTGGTGTGAAGTTATTTGTTGTTGTTGTTACAAAGTTTTTGCTTTTTTCATGTTTGTGACAAAAGAACAGCTACTGTACTTGAACTGTTTCGGACACTGTTTTTGCTAATCAATCCGGTCCTTAATATAATATAGGGAAAATAGGTTAATACCCCTGTAAAGTATGCAAATTTTGCAATACTCCCAGTAATTTATTTTTTTGAGAATTCCCCCTTGTAAAGTTTGAATTTTTGCAATACCCCCTTGGACTCTATCAACTATAATAAAACCCCCACTAAAATTGTTTTTTGTGGCGGTTTTGTTTTGCGGCGGTTTAAAACCCTCGCAAAAATAATTTTTTGCGGCGGTTTTTATTTTGCAGCGGTTTAAAACCCCCGCTAAAATTATATTTCGCGGCAGTTTTTCTTGCGGCGTTTTTATTTTGCGGGGGTTTTATCCAGGGGGGTATTGCAAAAAATCAAACTTTACAGGGGGGAATTCTCAAAAAAAAAATTACAGGGGGTATTGCAAAATTTGCATACTTTACAAGGGGGTATTAGCCTATTTTCCCTATAATATATAAGATAATTTTTACTTTTTCGATTCATTGAAAATCTAATATATTTAGTCTACATTATAAAGTAAAAATTTACATGGATGATCTATATGATATAAATTTTTAATTCAACAATTAATTTTATAAAATTTGTATTCGTTAGAGTAAAATGAAGTACTTGTGCATGGTGCACAATGTAATGCACTTGTGCACCATAGCATTAGCCAACTAATAGAATAAGTGTAATTTTTTATACTACCTCCGCCCAAAAATAAAAGATCTATTTTGACTCATGTTTAATATACAATTTTGATTGCTAATATCTTTAATTATGTATTAGTAAAAATTATAAAAATTTGTTATTTTGAAAATACTCATCAAAACGAATCAAACAAAATCTTATATGTTAATATTTACATATAATATTACTAAAAAATACGATCAAAATAAGATACATAAATAGTGTCATTTAGTCAAAATATGTCAATATATCGGGAGCTAGGACGAACTGAAATTCATATGGTCTCACCAATTTATGTGGAATTTATTTATAAAGTAAGACATTTGTATTCATTTCAATCGATTAGAGGGCAAGTGTTAAAGAAAGTGTTCAATAAAGACCGTTATTTACAACTCCTCCTTTATTTATTTTTTGAAAATATATTGACAACTAGCTCCTTTATTGACAACAAAGAGTGTTATTGACATACATGGAACTATTTTGATCCCTCAAATTACAACTTGCTATCACACTCTACTTTAAATATATTGAAATTACAAACGCATTTATAACTTCTATTTTGTTCTTATTTTTATGGATTAATTAATAATAAAAAAACAGATTCTATGATCAAATTGTCTACTAAAATGATTAACAAAAGAAATATGTATGACATTGTTTATAATTTTAATACATTCAGAAACAAATTGTGGTTTTTCTTTTATATATATTAAGAAAAAATAGTGGTGTGTCTGATGTATATGTTGTGTGTTATTACTTATTACTACTAAATTATCCTATATTTATTGATATATTCAGTTTAATATTTCATTTTCTAATAAAAATCAGTAGTATTAGTTGAAGGTATATGTTGAAAACGAGTAATATTAACTTCATCAAAAACAGAATACAGGTTACTTTATATTCAGAACTTTAAAATAGGTTTCTGAATCCAAAAAAACAACGGTGTTTATAATTTCTCATTCTCAAGTTATGTTTTGTTAGATATTTTTGTTGATTTTGTATTATTTTTGTACTTCACCTTGTGAAAAGATGATCTACACATGATGTAATGTCTTCTTTTTAACTACTTGAATGGAATGTCTATTTCTTGAAGAAAAAAAAGTAACACAAATGGAAACATATATTTAGATGACTCCTATTTTTCATGAAATTAAGTGATAAAATATTTCTAAAAACAACTTCCAAAACACAGTAAAAACAAAATCTTTCACTTTTACATTCTAAGATCTATTTGACTTTATTGAGCACAACATCAACAATCCTATTATTTCTAAGTTCCATTGATTGTATCAAGCAAAACAAGACCAACTAAAATGTAAAAACACAGCACATTTACCTAGCTAATTCAATTGAAAAAGAAATCATCCTTTCAACCACTTGTGTTGTGATTCTACCTAAACATACATTGCATTGGATCATGGCTATCTGTTAGCTAATGAAAAGTCTCCGAACATAGAAAGTTAACAATCATGATATATCATGACTGACTGATTAGATCGACGAGCTCAAAGCTTAGAGTTCATCTTGTTCCATCTCAATAAGGTCGTTGACCCGTGAAAGGTTATGTGGAGCTTATCAAATAGAGTGCAACACTAAGCGAAGGCATGAATACATTTTATATGATTAATTTGAAACTATCTACCTTACCATGAGCAATTCATCTCATCATTGCATGCTTGCAGCACACAAGCAAAGTAGATAGATGACTTAAAACTCTTTGCTTATGCAACTAATAACAATAACACCACACTTTGACACTTTAGAAAATTCACATTGTGCAAACATGAGACAACAATTTACCATCACACCCCACAATCAAACATGACATTAGTAGTACTCTAAAGTGGTGAAATGCAGCAAGAACAACACTAATGCACAAATTTAAATGAGAAGAAACCGCATAGTTGTCGTATTCAAAGTGGAATGTAAGCTCAACCCATAAGGGGTTCCTAACTCCCACAAACAAAACAACTAAACCAATAAGGGATTCACACCTACCACAAACAAAACAACATTGACAATTGAATCGCTACACTCACAATTGCGCTCTGCTAAGAGCACAATCAAGACACAAAGCTGCAAAAAACACCAGCATCAAAGACAAATAGCTCAACATTATCTTCCTAGTACATATCAATTGTGTAAGTAATTCCAAATCAAAATAAATGCCCACTATATCTGTATACTGTTAATTAGAGTGAAATGAAATGCAATAACATCCATTTCATGAAATCTAATAAGCCTAATGGATTTGATTTCACAACATTTCACCTTATACAACCAATTCAAACATTCCCAAAAGACATAATTTTCCCAACACTCAAAACAAACATTGCATTGCCAATAAAAACAACATGATAATTAACGAAACCAGTATCATAAACAAACAACAACTGGGTACTCATAAACACATGTTTTTTATGATTGATTTGAAACTACCTAGCTAACCATGAGAAACTCATCTCATCATTGCAGCACTCAAGCAAAGGACGACTTGAAACTCTTTGCTTATGCAACTAATAGCAATAACACCACACTTCACTTTCTAAAATTTACATTGTGCAAACATGAGACTACAATTTACCATCACACCCAACAATCAAACATAAGAAATTGAATGAGATAACATCCATTTCATAAAATCCAACAAGTCTATTGCATTCCATTTCATTTCACTACATTCAACCTTATACAACCAATCCAAACATTCCTAAACCACATGATTTTCCTAACACTCACAACAAACATTGCATAACTCATAAAACCTATGAAGCTCTGACACTCCTTAGATTAGGCGTGTCTCAGTGTCGAACACATGTCGTGTCCAACACTGACACGACACCGACACTTCAATAACATTGAATTATATCACTTTATAAAACAACCTGGGCTTCATAGCATAAAACTACTCACATCATAAAAAAACAACCTGATGATAAACAAAATCAGTATAAAAAACAAACAACTAGGTACCAAAACCATATAACATCATTATAAAATTTTCCAAATATTATCCAAAACAAAACCAACATAATCTCAAGTACAAATCTAGAAAAAACAAACATCTCAAAATTGAACAAAAACAAACAAAAACCTAAGCAGTAAGAAGAACAGCACCACCAGCTTCCTTAATCTTCTTCTCAGCAATCTTAGAAATCAACTTAGTCTTAACAACAAAAGGCTGATCTTTAGGCAAAACACCTTTCCCCAAAAGCTTAAAGTAACCAAACTGAGTAACATCAATAACAGGCGCTTTCTTCTCCTTCAAAGCTTTCTCTTTCACATCTTGTGGAATCAAAGAAGCGATCTTATCGATGTTAACAATTGGGGAATAGAATTTGTTACGAAGCTTGTGAAAGTAACGCATACCAACTTTACCGAAGTAACCTGGATGATACTTGTCGAAGAGGATTCTGTGGTGGTGCATTCCTCCGGCGTTACCTCGACCTCCCGGATGTTTTCTGTGTTTTCCGATACGGCCGTGGCCGGCGCTG
Source organism: Trifolium dubium (assembly GCA_951804385.1). NCBI lineage: Eukaryota > Viridiplantae > Streptophyta > Magnoliopsida > Fabales > Fabaceae > Trifolium > Trifolium dubium. The sequence continues at coordinate 37,889,398 of OX638067.1, forward strand.
ACGTGGCCGCGCTTCTTTCTGTTCTTCTTGAGTCCGGTTGTCATTGTTTGTTGATTTCGCCGAAGAAACGAGAAATGGAGGATTAGGGTTTTGTGTTATTTATATGTGAGTTTGGTGGGTTTACTATTTTGTCCTTAGGGTTTGAGGGTTTTTGAAGGTTGGTGGTGAGGGTATTAGTGGAAAATGGAATTGGATTGGATTTGGGCTTTTTTTTTTTTCGTTTGTGAAAGCCAACTAGTGTGATATTTGAGTTTTAGTGTTTTCTCCCCCTCTAAGCTTTCACACCTCCCATAAAATTCATTTTTACCAATTTTAGTTCTAGAACTCAAAGCATGTTTTTGAGATTTCGAGTTCAAGAATTTGAATTATGGCTTCATTATAGTACATGTTCAATAAAATTGGGAAATTTAACACATACAATTGGGTGTAGTTCTAGAACTTTAAAGCTTATGAATAGGTTTCGAGTTCTAAAATTTAGTGCCCGTTTGTTATAGTTTTTTTTAGAAAATAATCACTTATTTTTAAAAAATAATCACTTTTAAGAAAATAACATCTGTTTGTTACAGCTTTTCAAAATAATCAAAATCTAAAATTAATCTAAAAACTGCTAAAAATCTGAAGCTAGTATTAGTAGCTTATTTTTATAGATTTTTTTTAGAGGAGAGAGAAAACTTGTGTCAAAAAATTTCGGACAAAAATATCCTTAAATTTATTCTAATATTCCAATAATATCCTGTTTAGAATTTATAGGATTAGTTTGTTATTTTTAGAAGATAAGATTTAGAAATTTGTTTTATTTTTAACTATATATATATAAAATCATCATTCATATGACCATAATGAAAAAAAAGAATTTGAGTATTTTTCATATATTTATTTTATGTGATATGTTATATTTGAAAATTTGTACTTTATGGTAATTTTGTGATGCAAAATCACTTTTCTATGGTTGCATCCAAACAAGTTAAAGATTATTTTTTTATAAAAAGTAATTTTTTTAATGGTAAATAAACACAAAATAGCTTCTGATTTTTTGTAAAATCTATAAAAAATAATCTCTAAATTATTTAATGTCAAAATCACTTATTTTTTAATCTGTAACAAACGGACTCTTAAATAGGGTAAAATTGAGTTTTAATGTGGAGGCGTGACTTGAGAGATTTAAGTGGAGGACAAAAAATATAAACTATATGTTTATAATTTCAGAGACTTGTTTAAGTGAGTCTTGCAAAGTTAGAAATAGATATTATGGTTTACTCTATAAGTATATCACTAGATAGATCAAAATTAAAAGTCGACAAAATTATCAACCAAATAATAAAGTGACTCTACAAGAACACCGATAAATAGATTCTATTGATAATAAATTATAAAATATAAGAATGTAATTAGTGGTAAATAGTTAAAGATAGAAGCCAATTTAATAGTTTAATGTAAAAAAAATTTATAACTAATATTGGTTAGTTCATTGATGATTGACGTTGAACACGATAGTAAAAACCATAGTTCAAGAATGAAACATTTTGATATCAGAACTTGCTCAAAAGCAAAATAGTGGATAGTGAAGAAAAAAAATTGTAACCTAAAAAGAGAAATAAAAAACTTTTTAAAATACATATAAAAGTAAAGATCTATTTAAAAATATGGAGTATTCAATTGTGGTTGAGCGGTTGAGGCTCATCTTCCCTTAACCAAAGGTCGAGGGTTCGATCCTCACCTTGGGTATGAATCACTGCGTTCAGCGGTGGATACCACAGCTTCGACAAAAAAAAAAATGGAGTACTCTAAAGCTAATTTGAAAGTTTCCTAAAAAAACCATACAAAACACATCAATGATTTGTAATTAGTTGATTGTTTTTTTCCTCCTAAAAAATCAAACCAAACTCATATTACATCCACAAACACAACAATATTTCATTTCATGCACATGTGATTAATTTATTTGTGTGGTACAAGAACCAACATCAATCCACCATTGTAACATTTCCATTGCCACTTATGATTCACATGTTCCATACACTCTCTTCATAACAAAAACCCAATCTTCTTCTTCTTCTTCACCACCACCATGCCTCCATTACTCACAGGCACACACCTTTACTTGCTTCCACCTCCAACCCTTCACCACCGTCACATCAAATCCTCCTCCAACAACAACCACTTCCATTTCAAACGAATCACTCTTTCTTCTTCTTCTTCTTCAAAACGCATTCTTTTTTCCCATCCTATAAAATCAGCTTCCATCAATGAAATCTCCGTTCAGAACAATCCAGAAGCTTCCAATGAGTTTTTTGACAGATTACGAAAATGGGTTGCTTTGATTCCTTCAATTTTCCCTGGTGGATCATGGTGGAACTTCTCTGATGATGATGATGTTCAGTTATTTGGTCAACCTGTTACGGTTTGGTATGCTTTGGGTAAAATGTGGAATCTTGTTGCTAAAGATAGATGGGTTATTTTTGCTGCTTTTTCTGCTCTTGTTATTGCAGCAGTAAGTTACTATAATTTGTAAATTATAACCCTTTTTTGTTTGATGATTTTTTTTGTGTTGATTTGTTTGGTGTCCATTTTGTGGTTTTTGATGATGAGATTAAATTTGTGAACTTTTGTTAATTGGGTTTGATTGTTTGGTTGTGTAGGTTTCGGAGATTTCTATACCGCATTATTTGACAGCTTCGATATTCTCAGCACAGAGTGGTGATATTGCTGTTTTTCATGGGAATGTGCGTTTGTTGATTCTATTGTGTGTTACTTCTGGAATTTGCAGGTCAAAATCTTGTATGGTCGAATCTCCCTTCTACTTCTTTACACTCATATCATATTCTTCTTCTTAATTGTTGTTTGCTTTAGGCCTTTTTCATAGGGTATATGTTTTGCCTTAAGTAGATCACTCCTTTTTTCCTTTTAGCAAATGATGTTTATGATATGTTTGGGTTGACTTGTTTGAGCTTATTTACTGACGTAAGCGTTTGTGAGAGCTTATGGAAACCGTTTATGATGTGTTCAATAGCTCTGCAAGATAGCTTATGAAAACAACTTATCGGTTACATAAGCTCTTATATGATCAATGCTTATGTTATAAGTGCTTCGTTAAGTTGTTTATCCGAACAAAGTATGTCCAAAATGTAGAATAGATGAGGCATAAAGGAAAAAAAAGTGATACATTTTGGTTAAACTAAAAAAGGGATGTCATTGGATTCCTTGCACTTGGGAAATAATTTGCAACTGTCATGCAACTCGGGATTGGATGACTCATGTTTCAACTCGGTGAATTGGATTCAAAATATGCAGTTGAAACATTAGCAATCTAATCTTGATGGGATGATTCAAAATGCCTGACCTGACTGCGGAAAATTCAGGATTTGTGAACTTAAAGAAATCCAAATCTGTCCGAACACTTCATTTGCTTGTTTTTCCTGTAGCAAATAATGTGTTATGGTTTATGAGATTCTGAGGGTATCTAGTAGTATTTCTTTGGCTTAAGGCCAATCATATAGCAGATGCTTGTTTAGTTCTTTTTAGTTTGAAATTTTTTTATCCTGCACATGAGATGTGAGGTTTCCTGACAAGTATTTTCCTGTGCTTCAGTGGGATACGAGGTTGCTTTTTTGGCATTGCAAACATGATTCTGGTGAGTGTCTTTGTCGAGAATTTTGGATGTTAATTTAGATGGTTCATAATCATATCAAATGGACTTGATTACCATAAGGAATTAAGATCTATAGTTATCAAATTAAGACTAATTTACTTGAGCAATGACCACTGTACTGGCCCCTGTGCCCATTGATTTTGACTAAATAATTTAATGTGCAGGTTAAGAGAATGAGAGAAACGTTATACTCTTCCCTTCTTCTTCAGGTTCAGCTTCACTTAATAACTGATCTCCTTTGCTGCATATATTATTTTATTTTCTTCTTTTTGTGTATGGTTTAACTCATTTGGTAGTGCCCTTATTGTAGGATATATCGTTTTTTGACGATGAAACAGTAGGTGATTTGACAAGTAGGCTTGGGGCAGATTGTCAGCAAGTTTCAAGGGTTATTGGAAATGATCTTAATTTGATACTGCGCAATGTCCTTCAGGTTGACTTATTTACAAAAGATGTACTAATGCTAATATAAGTTATCCCGCACAATGAATGAAGGCTTTAATTGAAGTGTGTTTTTTTTTTGTCTTCTTAGGGGGGAGGTTCATTAATCTACTTGTTGATTTTGTCGTGGCCACTTGGTTTAAGTACGTTGGTGATATGCTCCTTATTAGCAGCGGTCATGCTACGTTATGGATGGTAATTCTTTTCTTGGTTGATTTTCATTAAATTTGTCATTTAACAACTTGATATTGCATTTCTAGTAGCTTACAGTTGACCATTGCAAAGCTTTGTCATACAATGTGTTTTCAAAATATTCATATATTGCATACTAAAAATGAAAAGTTGGTGTTTTTAAGTTCCTTTCCTGGTTTCTACCTCTTTTCTTGTCAGCGGTGTTAATTTGCTGTATATTTCTGCATAGGTACCAGAAGAAGGCAGCAAGGTTGATCCAAGAAGTCACTGCTTCTGCTAATAATGTAGAATAAGATGCCTTATACTATAATAATTTGTTTTATTTTTTTCCCAATTGTCACCATGATAACAATTTTCTCAATATTAAATCATAGGTAGCTCAAGAGACATACTCTCTTATTAGAACTGTTCGAGTTTATGGAACCGAAGAAGAAGAACACGGAAGGTAACAACTTAACAATGCTATTGCAATTATAACATTGTTCCCATTTTTATGTTGTATTCACATGTCTTATCCATCTCTATCTACAGGTACAAATGGTGGCTGGAAAAATTAGCTGACATAAGCTTGCGACAAAGTGCTGCATATGGATTTTGGAATTTTAGCTTCAACACTCTTTATCATTCAACTCAGGTATGGCTAAGGTTCTTGGAAATCATGCTATTTTCTGTTGTTTATTTACTTTTTCCTTTTAAACCTCTGATCTTTACATATGGAATAAAAATTTGCTAGTATTAATAATTTTTTCTTGCTTTTATTGAAATATTTAATGTTATAGATTATTGCCGTGCTATTTGGAGGAATGTCTATTCTTGCGGGTCGTATTACAGCAGAGAAACTTACTAAGTTTATACTATATAGTGAATGGTTAATTTATTCAACCTGGTGGGTAGGAGACAATATATCCAATTTAATGCAATCAGTTGGAGCTAGTGAAAAAGTGTTTAACTTAATGGATCTCTCACCTAGCAACCAATTCATAACAAAAGGCAAGCATTTTTAAGAGCTATGTTCAATTCCGATACTTCATTAGTAAACAACTTAATTTTGATTTAGTCCGTTTCATGTTTCATTTGATTTTACTAAGTTACAAGTTACAACCTATATGCAACTCTAGGATTTTCTTCTATTCTAGCTCGCCTGTCAGTATATAATATAACTAAATAAACAAGAGAAAAGAGAAGCTCATATGATAGACATGACGAATTAACCCGTAATGTTTGGTCTTTGTTTTATTATAAATATATTGAAGGTTGGATGTCATTTTTGTTACAGGAATGAAGTTGCAAAGTTTAATAGGGCATTTGGAGTTTGTAAATGTATCTTTTCACTATCCTTCAAGGCCAACGGTAAACCTCAAAAAGCTAACATCTTCACTCAAAATCTTTTATATTTGGTACTCTTTTTCATCATTGTCTGTTAAACAACCTCAATTATTGACATTCAATTGTAACAGGTATCTGTAGTGCGAAATGTAAACTTTGTTGTCAATCCTAGTGAGGTGGTTGCCATTGTAAGAAACTGCCTCTAGTCTCTTCAATTCATTCCTTCCCTGCATTATGGTTAAGAAGCTGATCTGCTGGTTCTTTTCATTTGGCACAGGTTGGTCTTAGTGGTAGCGGGAAAAGCACATTGGTGAATCTTTTGCTCCGTCTCTACGAGCCTACAAGTGGTCAGGTAGAGTTCGTTTATCTCATTAAAATTGAGATTGGACTCGGACAATTTTAATTAAAAATAGTGAATTTGAATGAAAAGGCTATGACAGAAATAAAACACTTTTGATCCCTTTAGCTTGGATTATGTGCTATTTGATCCTTCAATATATTTTTGAGAGATTTTAATCACTCAATTTTTCAATTGTTGTCCCTTTCTATTTATTTAAAACTCTTTAAAATTGATAGTAGGGCAATATTTGCTTAGTTTTTAAAATGTAGGGACTAAAATAGCTCAAAAAACAAACGAGAGACCAAAATCACTCATAGCCCAAACTAGAGGGACCAAGAATGCACTTAAGAGCTTTTGATAACCATGTTAGAGAATATCATGGGTTCTGAATCCAGGTGCATGTACTTTAGATTCTATATAAGTTACTGAGTTTCTCGTACTTAATTGCATTACTTTCACCTAAAATCAACTTTGGCCGGTTATATTTAGTTAAAGCCGGCCCCGAGTATTTAGAGGCCTTGTTCAAAACTTAAAAAAGAAAACTTAATAAAAAAGTGCAATTTTTTTTTAACTTTAATTTAAATTATAAATAATGGCAAAAAATAATAATAAAAATAATAATTTTATAACTAACTTAAAAATATTTGTATTCTAATCAATAACAACATAATATAGGGGCTGATTTTGAGTCTAGGCTCCGACAAAAACAAGACATTCTAACTAACAAGTAATATTCGTATTCTTCTTTTCATTTTTTTTAAAGTTGGATCATTGGAGTTTGTTGCTGGAGTCAGTTACTTAGACCTTAGTGATATTTTTTACATTTTACACCCATATATACTAATACAACTACTTATAATTTTTTTTTGGGGCCCTCATTTTTTAGATGCCTTGTGTGCTGGCTCATGCTGCACACCCTATTGGGCCGGCCCTGTTTAGTTTCATACTATTTTAAGCTTAAGTCAGCATTTTCCCCAATTGCAGATATTGATTTTAGATTTCTCGCATAATTAGTAGTTCCTATATCAGGCTGGTGTTATGGTGTTAGTTTTAGGGAAGATACCATTTTAACTTGAATATTATTGAAATGTTTTATTGCAGATTTTGGTAGATGGTGTCCCCCACAAAGACTTGGATGTCATGTGGTGGAGAGAGAGAATTGGATATGTGGGACAGGTACTTAAGAAACTAACGGACAAAAATCATTGAATCGACATCGCTCCTTATAACGGAAATTTTATTTGTACAGGAACCAAAGCTATTCCGAATGGATATTCGCTCGAACATCAAGTATGGATGTACCCGAGATGTAAAACAAGAGGATATTGAGTGGGCTGCGAGACAGGCCTATGCTCATGACTTTATCTCAGCACTTCCTAATGGTTATGAAACACTTGTTGATGACGATCTTTTAAGTGGTGGACAAAAGCAACGAATTGCTATCGCTAGGGCCATTCTTAGGGACCCAAAAATATTGATCCTTGATGAAGCCACTAGTGCACTTGATGCTGAAAGTGAACATAATGTGAAGGTATGATTATGGAAGATGATCACTACTAGAATAGAAGCTGGATGATAAATTAGAGACACTAAATGTGAAGTGTGATAAACTATATAACACTGACCCTTCAGATTGAAGGGGTGTTTGATGTTCGACATGAGTCAATGTCTGACACCAACACGACATTGACACATGCGATTACTAAAATAAATTCCATTATTATAAAATTATTACCGGTTTCTACGTGTTAGTGTCAATGCCAGTGTCTGTGTTTGTGTTAGTGCTTTCATAGGCAATAAATAATAAGTGAGGTTATTGATGCTTCGGTTTCCATTACATGTAGGGTGTTCTTCGATCTGTTAGAAGTGATTCTTCATCAAGGAGAAGTGTCATTGTCATTGCACACAGGTGATACTTTTGTTCAGTGTCAATTAAGTGGTACTGATAGTTTGGCATTAGTTTTGAAATGTATGATCTGCTTTACAGGCTCTCTACCATACAAGCTGCAGACAGGATTATTGTGATGGATAGGGGTCAAATTGTTGAGGTTGGTGATTTGATGATTTATTTTGAATGCTCTTATTATTGTTAGCAATGTTCCTTTTTAAACCTTATTATCCTTTATATATTCATCACCTGTTTTTTTATTCACCAATATTGTAAAAGCTGAACATGAAAAATTGAGCTGCAAGTTTAACATTTCTCCGCATTATTTAAATACAAATTTGACTCCTCAAATGTTTTCTGCTGGATCACGAAGGATATATCATAGGATAGCACTATTAAGAGAATAACTATTGCCACGCTTTATCTGGTTGCCCTCATAGAACATACGAATAGAATAAGACTTATTTAAATTCACATGTATTTTTGAAACTATTTGTATTTCATGTGTTAGAATGAAAAGCTACATTTATCTTTCTATAATCCGTTCTTTGCCTTAACCTGAAACATATTTGCCTGCCTCTCAGGATGGAAGTCACAGGGAACTTCTCTTGAAAGACGGTTTATATGCTCGATTGACTAGAAAACAAGCTGACAGCATGGAATGATCTGTTTCCAGAGCAGATATTCGATTTCTCTCCTTACATCTTTCCTTTTAAAGGCAATGTATAGTCGGGCGCACAACATTTTTTTATTGTTGACCCATCTATTTATAGTAATTTTATACAAAAAGGTCGGTGAAAGTTCAACAAAGAAGGAAGCTGCATTAGTTTTTGTTCAAAATGCACAAGGAAGATTTCACACTACCAAGTTCTCATCTCATGCAGATGCAAAAGCATAAAAAACTTGTGGATATGTTTGTTTTATTGGCAAAATACAATTTGACAAGAAGGGAGAAAAAGATTCACTTGAGAAAACGTAAACGTACGTTCATTCGGATTCGCATATTTTGTGCTTGTGGCAACTTTCACCTGTAAGAAACACATGTTTCGTCAATTGGGTTGGGGAGTATTCATTGTCAAAATGCTTATATTTTGTCACCCTATTAGTTGACCATATAAATATATAACTGTTGATTTTATAGCTGTAAATGTAATGTTTTTTGCTTCAATATATATTTGATTAAGAAATACCACTTGCCCCATTTTTGACGGCAATTAACAAAATTTTATTTTATAGCACTATAGCGCAGTAGAATTTGAACCAATTTAATGTTGTTCTGCGATATGTTATTTAGTATCGCTGTGGCATAACAAAATTTCGTATGGATGACATGAACCAAACAAAATTTTACTGTATATTTTCTATTTTCTGTCTACTTCACCCATAATGTAATGTCCATTTTGTCTTCATTTACATGTGTGAAACAGCCTTATATAAACACAAGAATGTACTTGAAAAGTTGACAGCATCAAACCATGGCGTTAATTTTGAGGAAGAATGGATGAAAGAGACTGAAGCAAAGAAGAAAAACCTAAGTCCTCATTCCTAACACTGTGTTTACTATTGTGCCAAGCATTGGTTTTATCATTGTCTTTTAAAGGGTGAAAATATCAAGTCATAGCTGGCTATATGAAACAAAAACCATCTCTATTATTAGTATTATATATAGTTCTTTACCAGTATTATAGTTTTCTCATGCTTGTGTTCCTTAATTACCAACATTGTTTGCTGCAGAGGATGTTGAAACATTGCAGGCTATGCTGAAGCGCGTCGTTCACTCTTTAGGCCTAGTAGAGCACACTAATGAAAATCCAAGAAGAAAGAATAAGGCGAAGCGTAAACATCCACACCAAGATAAAATCAAAGAGAATACCAAACTCGGTGTTCCAAATGGCGTAAATGTAACTTCCATTGATAGCAGACTATTTGAGAACTTTGAAGCTAAGGAGACAAATTGGATAGGTGAAGCGAGAGTTAATTCAAAGATGGATCTGTCACAAGGTAGAGAAGATGCAGAAGAATTATATTTTACTGCAAAAGAGTTTTATGGTTCAAAGGGTAAGTCACCAAGATATTCAAGAAGAAAAGGAATAAGAGGGAAGAAACCTTTTGTAGCACCACTTCCTAATAAGGCAAGATTATATAGGCGTTTGGGATGGAAACCTAGCCTTGCTACTGTGGATGATCTCTCTCCATGATTTTTGTGAAATCAGATTCCGTATGGTAAACAAAATGCAGCATTCATGCATTCATGGTAGTTCGATCAAGATCAGATAGTTCAAATTTTAATTTTTTTTTTTATTTTGGTTTAAAATAGAAAATACTAAGTTTGAAATTCAAACCATCTGATCTTGATCCAACGACTGAGGATATGTTGAATACACGAGTGCGACATTTATTGTACGACATGAAACCCTGGTTCGATTTTTGTGATTTTTTCTTTCCGTTTCATTACTCCTATCATAAGATGCTTTTATGCAGGATTACCATTTCTTAATGTTGAGTACTCGAGTATGACTCGTATCCACTAATAAGTGACAATGACTCAAGTTTATGCTCTTTCAACAGACATTCTCATTTTAGAGATGTAGGAACACTTGATCGAATTATTCAATCAATCATTATATTCATGTGTGCATTTGTTTGTGTTTTTTGTGGAACCAGAATTGTTGTTCTAACACTTAATATTTGTAATAATAGAATTATTTTTACGTTAAAAGATTGATCATAGTCATATAGTCATACTATGTAGGATTAGTCAATGCATAACAAAAGCCCTGAAACAATTTCAAATCCTCCCCATATAAGAACATCCGTTGGATTAACAAACTTTTTTCCTCTTGCACCATTTTGAAGAATTACTAATATACTAGGAAAAGGACCTATTACTCATGGCAATGGAAACATAATGCCCCCATGAACAAATGACATAAAGGTGACCAAGATGTTTTCTGATGATTCTGTTTCTGTCAACCAATAAAGCATTAGCAGTTACAAATGCCCAAGTGAGATAGAAGAAGACAATTTCCTCTTAAAATACACAAATAAAGGTTTGACGGCGCAACTTATTATCCGTCTACCTTTTGTTCATGTGTAATTCGGCGCAGTATTAGCTTGTTATCTTAATATTTATTCAAATAATCAAAATTCGGTAAAAAACAAAGGAAAATGATAACTAGTGTCATTGAGACAATGGTTAAGAAACACAAATATAGTAAAAGTACTTTGAAATTTGTGCGGTTAAAGTAATAAAAGTACATAAAATGTTGTTTTCAATATGAACTTACCACTTTTGTTATTTAACTAATGTCCTTGGCACACTGGTTAACAAAACCCAAAAACAAATAAAGGGAAAACCAGATAAATGGGTCATGTAAGATCATTTTTTAGAGTCTCACATCCAATGTGATATGCCTGGAAAAAGTATTTAATAACTAGAAGACATCAATCACCTTATAATTCAATTTTTTTTTTTTGAAGAAGCTAAACAACCCACCTAAATTGTCACAGAAGAAAATCGAACATGAGACCTCGAAGAGGAGCATACTCCCAGGTCCCAAGGCAATACCACCAGGCCAACCCAAGTGGGTTGACCTCGAGGAGCATAATTCAATTTTGTTAATTTGAGTTAATCCAATGATTCAGTCCAAACTCTAAGATAGATCACATATCTAATCCAACTATTCGAGTCATGCTTTAGATCTTCAATCCTAGTGTGAAGGAAGCATAGTCCATTATAGCACACTTAGAACCCACGCAATATGTATCTATTATGTTGGGTCATGAGCGGAGTCTAAGGTATAATCTACATTGAGTCAAGAGCAATTACATAACTGAATTAGACATCACATCTAAATCCAAAAACTTAAGGTATTAATTTTATGAATTCTCTTATTTATAAAGTGTTTCAACCTTTATTTTTTCAAACAATGTTGGACTTCCAACCTCACATTTGTTATGCATCACATTAGCATTGTTGTGAGGTTTATTGTGGTGAGGTCTCTCTTTGATTTATTTTTTATAATTTTTCATTCACAACTTCTATTGCAACATGTTTTTATCAAATTAGATTCTCTATAGTAAATTTTATGGTATAATCGACTGTAGACTATTAGATCATGAGAGATCACCGGCCAACGGCGTCATTTGAATTTTGTTTTTATGGAGACTTATTATTTTCTAATTTTTTTGACACATTATTTCCTAATGTTGTTTATGGAGGGTAATTTTTCTAGAAATAAGAGAATTAATAAAATAAAAGAAGTACATGATTAATGTGTAGAATTATGAGATAGCCATATAGGAACTCATTGTTGAATCCTAACATAAAAGTGTGTAGAATTTATGTAATCAAAAGTCAAAATAGACATAATTTTAGAAAGAGTTGAACATCGTTAATTATTCATGTGTTAATTATTCATGTGTTGCTTTACTTAGTTCAGAAAACAAAAAACATCATAGGAGGGAATTCTGCACCACACCTGCGGTCTATATCCTATGGCTATATTCATTCCCACAGGCCATGTATGTGCATCTATTTTTTGACCCAAGAATAAATGTAGCTCATGTGACACTTTTTAGTTAGGTATATACTCTGAACATCTTGAAATAATTGACCTGTTTAATTATTTTTCAAATGTCAAAAATGTATAATCGAAAGTGAGAATAATATTTATATCAAATATATATAATCTTAATAAGTATGTATTAGTGTTTTTTTCTTTTGGTCATGTAGCTTAGTGGCTAGAAATTTACTCCTTAAAGGTGAATAAGTAAACATACCGGATTCGAACCCCGGTCCCTACACTTTCGTACAATATGTCCAATCAATTGAATTAAACTCATGAGACTAGTGTCTTTATAATTAGCGTAGATGAATTAAAACTTTTTTATTACTGTAAATATAAAGTGGAAAATGATGAGTTAGAAGTGATGTAAGTACCTTTGAAAAAAAAGTAATGTAAGTAGTATTAATTAGAAAGTAGAATTAGCTAACGTCCATACAAATAAAATCTCTTAACCTATCCACTTTTTTTTTTCTAGATGAATTAATAATTTACTGAAATTAAATCACACACACAAGAGAGTGTCCATTAGACATTCATTTATCAAGCCAACAATTTATTTGTTGTCCATTTTTCACTTGAAACTATGTGACTACGAAATTGATTTTTGATACTTTTAATCAGCGGCGGAGCCATGAAAAAAAATGGTCAGGTGGGCTATTAAAAAATTATAATACCAAAATTATATTGTATATAAAAAATTTAAGTTATAATAAGTATAAAGTTGATCATCAATTTATTTTAATTAAATACCTTAAAATGGTATTTTTGAATATCTTAAATTAATTAATACCTTAAAAAATTATAATAGGTAAATGAGTATTTTTTTTAAAGGTATTTTCTTTTCTATTATTTAAAAAAGTATAATAAATAAATGTTGGGTTACCAAAACTATCAAAGAATTTTTTTAAAAATTATTACCAAGTGCATATTGAATTTTTTAATGAAATTACCATAATATTTATAAACAATGAAATAAAGTAATTGGCAAATAATTTTTTTGATTTATAAAAATGTTGATTTTTGTATGATTAAGTATTTAAGTGTATTAATTTAACTATTTTATTCTGAAAAATCTCATGTTCAAGTCCCTTTACACAAAACTTATATATATTTCTTTAGGTACTTTTCGTATGATTCTTAACATAGGAAATCATAATTTCTTCAAATTTGATTTTTTCAAAGTTTATTGTGAATTTATGTTAAGAACCATGCAAAAAGCACTTAAAAAATTCACCTAATTTTTTTCCTTTTAAAAATATCTAAGGTATATTAGTATTTTTTTTTTTTGGTGGGACATGGCCCAACCATGCCACTCCTTACTACGCCACTGCCTGCAATGCTTTCCATAAGGGAGAATCTAGGGTTTGTGTGTTCATAGACACTCGAATATCGGTGTTTTTACCATATTTGTTGGAAATTTAGAACTTTGTATCAAAGATCATATGAACTTAACTTTGAAGATGAGTTGTCTTATGTTGGTACATGATGCATAAATATGAAAAATATTTTTCGGGCAAAAATTTAGACATGACAAACACAGGATACTTATACAATTTTCAAGTTTTAAATTAATATTGCTTTTCTTTTATAAAAAAAATAGACAAAAAACAATATTTTGGTGAAGCAACAGAAGCCCTATAAACTTCATTTTAGTTCTCCCTTTCTTTGTTGTGTTCATCTAAGGGGTAATTTTAGATTTTTAGACTCAAAACTAGCACTGTGTTTAATTTTTTTTTATAATTTAAATAAGTAATTTTCATAATAGTGATTTTCTTGTACGGTGTTTGTGCTTTCCCGTCTTGTGCGATGTTCATTTGATTCATAGTGATAGTTCAACTTTGATTAAGCTACTGATTCAAGTTCACCAGTGATTAAGTTCTTCAACGATGCAGATTCAGAGACAAAGAGATCCCGCTAACTTTAATTTTATCACATTATATGTAGGCATGAGTATGCCGTTTTATACTATTAACTTGAATGTTGTGAGTTTGATCGCATATTTATCCTTTTTGTTTTTAGCGGTGTTGAATTTGTACTTATTTGATGTACTCTCGATTTGAATGAATGAATACTTTTACTTTGTCAAAAAAATAATATGTTTTTCTCTCTTCTCATGTGTTTATTCTCTTTATCATTCAATCGTTTTATGCTATTAACTCGGATGTAGCAAACTTGTTCACCAATTCATCCTTTTGGTTTTTAACAAACTTGAATATGTTATAAATTCGATTGATATATTTTACAAATTTAAAAAAATAAATATGATTGTTTTTTTAATAAATAAAAAGTGTTTATTTTCTCAACTCAGATTCAAACCTCGATCGTACTCAAAAATTGTATCCAAATAACATAACCGCAATAATAAACCTTACATTACGTAGGGCCCGTTACAAATTTTTATACATGATTCCCAATGATTAAATCAATTAAAATAGTGAAGTCAAAAAAAAAAATCAATTAAAATAGAGCAACATTGCTAAGTTTGGATGATGATGATGATCTTCTATATCTAAATCATATCTAACTTACATATATCTATAATTATATTTATAATTATTACCCCTCTCTCCTAAAATTTAAGAAAACATTGATAAAAAATGTTTCAGAAAAAAAAACATTGATAAAAAAAAAGTGTGTTTGGTTAAAAATTTAAATTAACATCAACTTTCTCTTATATTTTAGAACGGATAAAATATTACAAAACTCTTGCTAATACATTGTGTTTTGATGTTAACTCTGTAATTCTTAATAGAAAAAGTCCCGATAATCAAAAGTTCGGTCGCGAAAAATATAAATAAAAGTTTGACAAAAAATTATTTTCATTAAAAATCAAACTCAAATTTTCTTGAAAGATTCATCCTAAAGAGTTTATTATGAATTTGATCCCAATATCTTTATTTTATAAATATACTATGAATGCTCATAAGAAAGTGGATGTGATCAATGTCTTATTAAAATAGAAACACGAAAATATTAATAATAATAATAATAATAATAATAATAATAATAATAAATGTTCTAAATTAGACTTTTGGGTTGGATCAAGTCCAATAAAATGTCAATTGATCCGATACCATATTCATTGGCCTATATAATGAACCACTCACAATCTCATAAGGTATGCATTACGATAACATCTACCTCCATCTTGAGCTAATATTGATTTGGGCGTCCGAATGTTTTATGCATGTACACCTCTTTGCATCATTTGGTGGTCTCTATGATTGGATTCCAACCTTCAGCTCGGAGCATTCTTCCACCGGTCCATCACTGTGAGTTCTCTACCATCTCATTTATCATTCGCGGATAAATCTGAGTTCTGTTCGGAACGGTGGCGCTGTCTATGAGGACGGTCGAATTCATTCTCAAATCAACAACCTAGGGGCCTCGACTGGGGGCATATGTTTTGGCTCATCTATAAGTTTCACATCGCTTGGAACTCGAGGATAATTGTAGTTTATATATACAACACGTCACACTCCTCAAACCAACCGAGAAGCCTTTTTTATAAAATAAAAATCATGACGGATTAATCATAATACAGACAATCTCTCAGAAATGTGAACTTGAAGTCCGGTTAAAACATACTCTCATTTATTCTCCGTGAATAAATTTAAGTGTTGTTCGGAACAACTATATTAATATTCTATCATGTAAGAAGAGCATTATCCTTCTAATTAATCCACAAAAGAATAAATTAAAAGACGGATAGCATACGTAAGAAGAGGATGATCCTGTTTGTATATAGTGGGAGGAGTTGGCAGGATATACATCTTAGCTTGGATAATTAAAGAACCTCATCAACACAATCCTCAACGGAAAGAACACGAATTAATTGGTGGATCTTTTATCTTGGATCATTATTTAATTTATTGGGATTTTAGTCATGTGAATATAACTTTTTTTTGTGTCTAATCAAAGGTTAATTAATTAGTTGTGCAATGGTGATTGACGCTTAATTTTATAGGAAGAAACGCAATTTAACCCCTCATAAATGCGATCAAGAGAAGGGTAAAATCACTTAATGTCAGAACTAACTTTTGAACCAGATTAAACTGATAATATAAACTAAATTAAATTTATCTAATAGTAACTCTTAAAAATAAATAAGTTGACATACCATAATTCGAACGGTCATGCATACTACTACTACTACAATATTTGTATAACTTAATTGCTAGGGATATTGATATATATGCAAAAATCAAAATTTAAACTCTATATATACTTATTCAAAAAAAAAACTCTATATATACTATCTATTTGTTTTTTAAAATGTAAAATTATTTAATCACGAATTATTTTATCAAACAAAATAAGACTTTCAATATTCGTCTCTGCTTTCTAATTCTAATTCTTATTCTCTTACGCCACTAGGATCTTAAATTTTTTGGTACAAAACCAAACAAATTAATGTCGAAAAATTGTTACACACAATGAGGTTAAATATTTTTTTTTTTCAAATAATCTATTGACTAGAAATACCACTTTTAAAATAAATAAGTAACATGATCGGAATTGAACTTTAGTTCTTTATCCTTACCAATTGAGTTAAACTTACGAAACGGTTCAATAACTCATTTATATCAACAGCAAACTAATATTCCTTCAATGCAAATTCAAAATGATGAAAATATTTTTTTTTGTTTCAAAACTCAATTTAAATGTGTTATTGTTAAATTAACATCAAGCAGGTTAAGGTCCCAAGCATAAAGACATAGAGAATTTTGAGCTGTTTAGAAATAATAATCCTATTATAAATTTAGATTTATACGTATAAGCTTTCATATGAGATATATAACATTAAAGTCGAGAATAGATCAGACCAACTGATAAAATCTATGTGATCTAACATGTTCATCTCATTCAAACCGAACTTCTATTAAACTAAACTAAAAATATGTCAAACTATGTACGGACATAAAAAATGCTTTTAAAACCCATAAAATCGACCTACTTAAACAAATGTATAACTATTAGGTTTAATTATTCTTTTGGTTTCTTAACTTATTTTTTTGTTTCGTTTTGGTCTCTTAACTATTAGAAATTTCATTTTGATCTCTTAATTTATTTATTAATTTTATTTTGGTCTATTAACTATTAAAAGTTTCATTTTAGTCTATTAACTATTTTTTTGGTTTCATTTTAGTCCCTTAACTCTTCCTCCGTCAACCATTTTGATCTTTCCTTTCAAGGGGCCAAAATGAAACTAAATAAATAATTAAATGACCAAAATGAAACAAAAAAATAAAAAATAGTAATTGACTTATATTTTAGTTAAAATTTATTTTGTAGTGTAAACATAAAAGGAAGACGGAAATAAGAAAATGATAAATCTGACCATTGTATCACTTACAATTATACAATTATTTAAACTCTTGTTGGAATGATAATTTATTGGGAGCGTTAGTGCGTTACATTGATAAAATGAAGTGTTATAGAATACTTTTTATTTTCTAAATCAAAATCTATTTGTCGAAAAATTGTATTTTAGAAAGAAAAAAAATTATATTTTAAAAATACAATTTTATTCTTTATAAATACCATACTAATTTTTTAGATTTTTTATAAAAAAAAATCAATATTCACTATTATGAGTAATAAAAATTCACAAAAAAAAAAATTATTTTATTGACATTTTTGGCAATTTTTTTGGGTGTAAACAGAATATTTCTGCGCATAACTTTAGAGAATAATCAATCGATTCTCGTAAATCCAAATGAATGAGAAACTCTCTTTAGGAGTTTTAACGTTGTTGCATGTATAAGTCAAGCTATGGAATATAATTTAAAAAACATAATTTTTTTTTTGACAAACATAATATTTCCATTCCTCCTTAAAGGTTAAGGAGGATATATACTAAGAGGTAGAATAGAATAGAATAACAATTGTTCACCAAAAAAAATAAAGAATAGAATAACAATTAATTAGATACCTAGTAAATTCCTCTTTAAAAACGTCATCAATATAATAAGTAGAATTGAAAATAAATTTTTAATAGAGTTTTTAATTCATTTCTTCCTGTTTATTAATTTTTTTATCCTTTTAAATATTTCATTCATTATTTTGTTAATCAAACAAATACAAAATAATACAGAAAGTCAACGCCTTGAGAAAACCCCCTTATTATCTGGGGGAGGTTCAAATTCCGTTTCATGCCTTCGATCCCTCCATACGGGTTTTCACTTCAAAGAATGGTTTCCTGTCTCCTGTTGCCTTAGCTTGCTCATAGAATTTATAATAAAAAATGACACCTTGTACCGAAGGCACATCAGTTGTAATCCTAAGAATCCGCTACCAAATCAACAATTCCATGGGCTAGGGCTTCTTATGTTGACATCAAAAGATTCCATTTCGTGTCTTTAGATATCTGCCATGAAGGTTTGCTTGTTCTTTGTGCATAAATATTTGTTGTATTTTGGCGCATTGTCAGTAATTCATGCGCTTCCAGCACACATTATTCTTCTATTTGTCTTTCGTAGAAAGAACTAGAAAGTTGACGGATCATTACCTTGAGAGTATAACATAATAAGGGTTTCTCCTAATCTTGGATTATAAGGTAAAGGATATAAAGACAAAGAAACAAATTCAATTTAAAGTCGTACAATCGTACAAGCACTGAGGCAAGCATCTTTTTGATTTTTTATATAGCATACGACTCTACTATAAATATGAAATTTATTTTGACCTTCCATTGAAGAAATATTAAATATACTGGGTCTATCAGACCCAGATCAGTAAATAATCCAATAACCACCTTTCTTTTTTGTTTGAGAATATTTTTAAAAGACTATGATGATTTTGTTACTCTTTTGTTTCGTCTAGTTTTTTATTCAGCAATCCCAAAGTCTATTTTTATATTTTCAAATAAGTTAAAAAAATATTATTAAAAGTTTTCTAGTATGAAACCAAAGACTTTAGTTAAAGAGAAACGACATCTCATCTAAACACTTCTAATAAGCAGTTAATAATATTTAATTATTATAAATTTTTAAATAAAAGAAAAAAGCTTTCAAATAATACTCTTTTTTTCAAATAATACTTATTTAGTTACTAATTTTATAATCAAATATACCGCTACAGTCAAATTTTCATATGTACGGAACATATTACAACTCTATAATCACTAATTTGGATTATATTCAAGATTTTTTACCTATGGGTGATTTGAATTCTCCCACCAACTTGTTTTTCATGAAGTTTTAAATTCCAATGTTACTCAAGACTCGGAGATTTTGCAACATTATTAGAAGGGAAATGATGCCGAATTATTAAAGATTTTGGACATAGAGTCAGGGCCGGCTTAAGGGTCAAGCAACCTAAGCAAGAGTTTTAGGCCCCAAAAAAAGAAAATTATTAAGAGAAAAAGACCACAATAAATAGTCAGGTCAATAGCTTATGGTCAAAGAAAAATTTCTCTTAAAAAAACTATAGCCTCACTTTGAGCAAAAAATACAACTCAATTCAATTTCTCTTTCACATAAAAGGTTAGACTTAGCTATTAAAAGAAAAGTTGAGACTTTTTTATTTTAAAAACTCAATTATGAGTAACTCAATTTATGATTTTTTGTGAAAACTCAATTTGATGAGAATGTTCGCAATGAAGTTGTTAAAATATATTAAGATGTTTTTGGATTTCTATTTTATGTCAAGAAATTAAAGTCATTAGCAATTGAAAATTTAAAAGAATCTTATCTTAAACTTTAAGGGATCTTTAAAACACAATGACTTATTTTCAAAATTGCAAATTTTATGAGAAAGCATATAAGTTGAAGATGGAACTCCTATATTGACATACTTCATTATATGAAGAATGTTTCAACACCTTTTATTGTTTATAGAATAATGTTAACAACTTATGTATCTATTGCTTCAGCAGAGTGAAATTTTTCACAGCTAAAATTAATAAAATCTTACCTTTCAACTAAAGACTAAATAGATTGGCCTTATTATGATTGATTGAAAATAAATATTAAGTGAAATTAATTATGATAATATAATAAATTATTTTGGGTCCAAAAAACCTAAAAAAATTAATTTTTTAGAAAATGCCTCAATTTGATCTTGAGCTGGCACTGCATAAAGTTTACACAAATAAAGAAAAAAGAGAGACCGCTATCAATTTTTTGAAGAACCGTGCTGCGAAAGAACTTGCCTTTCATTGAAGTGGGTTTGAAGGCAAAAAGAAAAAATAATTTGAACAAGGATTTTCATGTCACTAATATCTTCTCTAAGGGTAGGCTTCTAGATTAATTTTTTCTCGTCTTTTTTTTTTCTTTCCTATTTGTTTTGTTGAGTACTTTCCAAGTTTTGTGCTTTTTTTTTGCTTGAGAAGGTTTAGGTCTATACCCCCACTTCTGTCTTTGTTCTTGCTTCTTTTCTATGTATAATTTTATTTTGCTAAAAAAATCCCCTTAAAAATTCCATCCAAACTACAACAAGCCCAGCCAATTTCCACCCATAAATGGAATACACCATTATGGTCATATGTTTGTAGTTGAAGATGGCAATCATAGGACCACATCCGTTCTATTATTAAAAATATACTAAATTTTAATTCATGCATCTTCTCCCTCCATCCATGCATCCCCCCTCCACTATGAACCATATATTTGGTTTACCTCCATTTTCTGATTTTTCCCTTATACTACCTCCGTACCAAAATAATATAAGTCGTTTTGACCATATCACACAAATTAAGAAATGTAATCATTATTGTATTGAAAAGAAAAATTATGAATTAATTTACAAAATTGTTCTTCATTAATGGTATAGAAAATATAAATTGAATAAGTAAAAGAAGAGAGAGTAATAAATAGTTAATTAAGAGTATAATAAAAAAAAGTAGCATTAAATGCTTCATTGAAATTATAAAATGACTTATATTTTGGTACAATTTTTTTCCTCTAAGTGATGACTTATATTTTGGTACGGAGGGAGTATATGATATGATGACGACTACATTATATTACAGCACATTTAAAACATAATTAAATGTATTTGTACACAAAAAAACATGCAAGTATTATTTTCAATAATGTTTATTGTTATTCAAAAAAAACATACAAGTATTATCTGCCCACCCAAATAAATACTAGTAATTCATTTTTAAAATAAATAAAGGAGCATCACAAAAGAAACAGATATCACCAAAAAGTAATATCACAAAAGCAACCTAAAAAAGCATCATCACAAAAATAGAAATAAAAGTTGAACAATTTCTTATTTTCTTTTGAAAAGATTCAAATATATATAAAAAATAATAGTATAGTAATACAAATAAATTTATGTAAATAAAATATAATAGTATGTTTTCGTTTTTTATATACTATATAAAAAAAAATTGGTAAGTAAATTATAGTGAATGAGTTCACGTGAGCTAAACTCGATTAATAAGAATATTTTATATAACATATACATGCAGAGAAGGTGGGGTAGTATATATCCCTTTCTCTCTTTTGGTCGAGACCGGGGTATCCACCGCCGAACGCAGTGACTATTCTTTCGCTAGATTGGAGGCAGTGGGATAGCTGGCCCAAGGATTTAAAGCTGCTTCATACCCCTTTTTCTCTATGACTAAATATAAATAAAAAAACTTACAAAAAAAAAATATAAATAAATTTATCTTACTAAGTTCTTTACATGATTAATGTATTTGATTAATAATATATAAACCAAATACATTAATTATGAAATGAACATAAAAATGTGAATTTTATTTATATTTTGTCACATAAAATGAACTAATGATGATGTTGAGCTAGATACTCAATTTTAATTTTTAAAAAATAAAATTATTTATTTTAAACTTTAAATCGTTCTTCAATCTCAATTAAACAATCATAGATCACTAACTACGTGACTGCAATAATTTATATGTATCCCAAATATATACTCAAGCTTACGAGAGTCATTCACAATGATTACAAAGGATATGTTTCATCCAAAAATAAAAGAGAAGATTACAAAAGATATGGATATATACTATAATGTTTGTTTTAATATAAATACAAAAATCAAAATAAATATATTAAAAAAAAATGATGGCATCCAAGAGCATTATGCCATCTCATAAATAGACCCATGAAGCATCTCATTGGTGGGTCAATGTTATTATCTCTTGAAACAAACTGTATGTGGAACCCACAAAGTTCCATTCATCCAAATTGCTGCTAAGTATGAAATGGATTGTGGTGTGGGATGGTTTCAATGTAGGACGTGGCCTTATAGTTACACCATATAAACTCTTGTGATGGTGTATTATTTACAGTTGATGAATTTTGTATTTATGATGACAAATTCCATGTTTTGATATCCTCTCTTTGTCGATCATCAAATACTTGGCTTTAAGTCAAGGAAGAATTCATGTGGCCTTTAAATATTCTCTTTTCAATCAAGTTTTTATTTATTTATCAAATCCAACTCTTTGAGCCAATAATAAATAATGTACAATTTAGATCTTTTATATCCGCTATGAGAATAGTTTTCGCCGAGTCAGTAACAAACATCTGTTGGACTATGCCGCAGTCAGAAGTTCACATAGGAATAACAAGCGTTAATCCTAACATATAGGTTTTTGGAGTCATACTGGAAGAGAATAACAAGTCCTCAATTTTTGAAATAAAATTGGAATTTACCAGAGTGTAAATTTGGAATCCATCAAAAAGAGAGAAAACTCTGAAATATTATTATTGAATTCAATTCTCATGGCTACAATTGAGACTTTAAATAGAAAAATAAACTTAAAAAATACAAACAAACCTATTTTAAAATAAAACAGGATCTCACACTATATATATATATTGTTCGTACATAACTCAAACTTATCCGTGGGGGATAAATGAGGTATGTTCTGACCTGACCTCAAGTCCACATCTCCAAGAGATTGTCCGCTTTGGAGTTAACCCGTTACGGTTTTGTCCTTTTCCTTTGTAGAAAAGGCGCCTCGGTTGTTTGAAGAGTGTGGCGTGTTGTATATAAACTACCATTAGCCTCGAGTTCTAAGCGATGTGGGACTTTAAGGTGAGCCAAAACAGATGCCCCCCAATCAAGGCTAAGGGATGTGGATTCGAGAACGAATTTTATCGTTCCCACAAACAGTGCCACTGATTTTGTCCGACCAGGAATGTCGACCAGTAGAAGAGCACCATCGAGCACGATCGTTGAAGGAGAAGAAGGGTTGTACCTGCATGGACTCCGACGCTCAAGTCGGCATCAGAGTATAGGAGAAGCAAGTACAAGTTTAGAAGTTAGATACTTGTGCCATTGTCAGAATGGTAGTATATATAGTCTCCAGTGCTGGGCCAAGACCATTAATGAGGGGAGGAGAATCCGCCGCTCTCCTTAATGGCTATCAGAATCTGGCGATGAGCCATGATGAGCAGTTAATGTTCATCATTCCGCGGTCGGCCGTTACAGAATCTTCCTTTCTGTAACGGTCCGACGATGACATGGCAATGAGCCACTGGGATGTTAGGCCTGCTCGACTACGACGTGGGATTGGGTCTGCTCAGCGTTTAGGCCTAATCCATAACATATATATATATATAAATTAAATCTAAATTGAAAATATAATTATCCTATTTTAATTTGAAATATACTAAAAATAATAAATTCTAAAACCCTAATACTGAGACAAATCTTATTAGTCGTGTTTGCTGCAGTAGCGTTGAATTGATCCTGCATTAGACTCATTTTCTTATGAAGAACTCGACCTCAAGTTCTATTGTAATATAGAGATGCCTCTATCCAGAACTCATGAACGATATTATGAATGCCTGGGTCGAATACCAAATTATGTGTAGAACTATGAGGTGCCCATATATATACATCATAACTAAGTGACTCCGACGTCTTTAACTTCTTCTCCACCCCTAAAGAACTCGACCTCGAGTTCGCATCTTGATAAAAGGCCTTATCTTCTTGATACTCATGACTGTCAGCAACATTAAAAGTATCATATATATTCATGGAATTCGGGATGGCTACCATATATTTATATCTCCTGCATTTATCGATTTCTTGTTCATCAATCGCTTTCTACATATGTTTGGATTTGTCAACTTCTAACCGAAGTATCTTGTTAAACTACTACTTCAACTTCTTTTAGTTTGGAGTGATCAGCAGAATCGTCGATCTTTTGTTGAAGAGATGGTTGGTTTTCACTTAGGTTTTCGATAGCTAAAGAAACCATATCAATTTCAGGTGCATATATAAGCTTTTACTAAGGGATCGGAGAAAATTCCACCTTGGTGTCGACGGTGCTCTGTTGCACACCGATAGACTTGTTAGTCCCATTGTTTTTTGTGTTGGAATATCTGGTTGTTGCATTCATTTCTTTGTCAGCATAGTTATTTTGGCTTGAATAACTTCTAAAAGATCAGAGATTTTGAGGAGATTTCTCCATCAATTATGTTTTCAAAGTTTGGTTGTATACTTCATCCATGGTCTATGTAGTCAATAACCCTATCTTCTCCCTCAGGGATCACCTTAAGCCAATGATATAACGAGCAACCTTCTAATTCTCAAGTAGTCCTAGTTCATTACATTCAACATGACGGACAAAATCAATTATGCATTCTGTCACAGTTCGCTTGCACTGAACACATTCAATATACATCTTATATAGAATTTGTTCATAATCTTTATGTAAAAATCTTTCAAACATCAACTGTTTCATCCTTCTCCAAGTTTGAATAGGTTTTTCCTTTGTCTCTGTCTCTGAACAACGAGTTTATCCCACCAAACAGTTGCGATATTTTTTAGTTTGATCACAATCATCTTAACTTGCTTTCTTTTCGGGAAGTTCATCACGTCGAAATATCGATCAGTATTGATAATTTGATATGCCTACTTACTTGAATTTCAACAATCTTCCTCTAAAGTCTGAGTCACCTAACACATTATATAATTTTGAGACTATAATTTTCTACTAAGTTTTTCTAGTGAGTTTGAGACTATATATACTTTTCTAGTGTGAGTCACCTAGTAGTGATATTATTTTTCTAGAGCAACAATTTAAGAGATTGGTTTAATTATATAGTACTAGTGAGCAATAATTTAAGCGGTATTCTCTCCATTTCATAAATATGTGTCATTCTAGCAAAAAAAATTATCATTTTTTAAGTATCATTCGATGAATTAAAGCTATAAGTTGTCAAATATAATCTTCTCTCATTGACTCAAATTTATAATTTTCATGAAATAGAAAATTTATTATTGAAGATTGAATGTGACTTAAATAAGGATAACAAGGGAAAAACAATACATAAACTCCACTACCTTGGTAGAAGAATTTTTTGCTAGAATGATATTAATTTAGAAACGGAGAGAGTATTGTTTTTCTAGTTAATTTGAAAATTTTATTTTTTATTTTTTTTCCAATTAATCTCCATAAAATAAATAATTATTGTTTTTCCAATTAGATATAGTGATATTTGTTTTTCTAGCCACTTAAAAATTGTGCATTAAATTTAGTTTATACTTTTTTGTTTTCTTCTCTTTCACATTTTCAAATTAAGATTCTACCTTAAGCAACGTCATGTTGTAGGGTAACATCCCATAGAGAAAAAAATCCTATAAATAAGGAACAAATGGCAGCACAAATAGATTTGAAGGCGCCAAACCAAAATCCGAAGCACCTTCTCCTTCTCTTCTCCCATCATTCAAACACAGTACACTCCTCCAAACCTAAACTGAACCTTTCTCTAACCGCATCCGAACCCGAACCTATCATGTTCGGACTCTCTCAACCCGCTTCGGATACTCCCAAATCCACCATCAAATTCCTCTGTAGTTATGGCGGCAAAATCCTCCCCCGCTACCCCGACGGCAAACTCCGTTACCTCGGCGGCCATACTCGCGTCCTCTCCGTTTATCGCACTATTCAATTTTCCGGTCAGTTCTCTTTCGCTGTTCAATTTTTCAATTTCAATTTCAATTTCAATTAAGCTCTATTGATTTGATTGACGATGATTTTGTAATAACCGTAATCGCGTTTTGTTACAGAGTTGCGTTCGAAGCTTGAAGAATTATGCGGTTCCTCCGTGACGCATCTTCGCTGTCAGTTACCGGCCGAAGATCTCGACGCTTTGGTTTCGATCACTTCCGATGAAGATCTCGTTAATTTAATTGAAGAATATGATCGTACAGCGTCGCCGCAATTGCCGTTGAAGATCAGAGCGTTCATTTCTCCGCCGAGAACTTCAAACAAGGTTTCTAAACCTCCGTTGCCGTCTTTGTCAAAATCAGCATCTGTTTCTTCGTCATCATCAGCATCGTCGACTTCTTCTTCGTCATCCTATTGTAGTGTTACCGGTGGAGGTTCTGGCCGGAAATATACCATGGAGCCACCGGTAGTTTACCGCTGCGTTCATAGTATGTCGCAGGGGACGGCGAATCATGCCAACATGGAGAGATCTCCCAGGAGGAATATTCCCCTGCCCCGCAACTGCAACCATTGGCAATAACGCTAAGCTCATTTAGGGTTGAATATGAATGGAACCTCTCTGTAGCACCGACACTTCTGATGAATGACATGTCTGATGTTGATGTCTGCAACCATTGGCAATAACGCTAAGCTTCATTCTGGAAATACTATTACTAAGATTAAGATTAAGATGAAGATAATGTTAATTAGAGATAAAGATAAAAGAAATTTTACGATAATATAGATAAGATTAAATCAAAAGATGAAAAGGAGGGAAATATTTGTGAAGGATATATTTGTGATGTAAAATGGTTGAGAAGGATTGAGGTATTAGTTTGTGATCCTTACTTACACATTAATGAATTTGTCTCCAATTTCGCTTTTGCTTCCATTTTTGTAGTTATGGTGAGTTTATTCGTCCTTTTCTATTTTCTGTCTTCTTTATGGATTTTTTTGGGATGAGATTAGCTTCATGGCCAAAAAATCTTGGATCCATATATATTTTTTTCAGTATGGACATGTTCGTCTTCTTGTGCTTTGGTTACAGGCTATGGTGTGGCTCTTATCCTATTCCCTTTTCATCACACTTGTTGTAATTTTTGTCCTAAAATTCTTTCGGATTTTACAATTTTATTTTATTTAGGGGTTTGTATAATTTGGATTGATCAAATGTTTAACATTTCTTGATTTCAGGTTTAATTGAAGAGTGTAAATTGTTACACAATATGGCTTTGGTGCGCTTCTTTTGTAAGTTTTTCTGCTCCATATAGATTTTGGCTACCACCCCACCCCCTTTTTCAGAATTTGGATTAGGTGCACTCGCCTGCGATCCAACATCTCCGGAACTATTTGATCAAGATTAAAGTCGAAAACATTTTTTAATTTTTGTTTAAATATAGATTTTGAATTTGAAATTTGGATAGTTTGATCTTGATCGGATCGATTTCGAGCTTGCTGATTGGGTGTAGTTACTAGTTACCAACTTAAGAATAGTGGAGTTTATATATTTTCCATTTGAAGAAAAGTAGTTTTGAACTAGTATAATTTTATTTGCTGATTGTACTAGTTTCCTCTTATCTTCAATGATCAATGTATACATGTTTCCTTATTCCTTTTGAATAACTAACAAATTTGATAGTGTTTACTTAAAGTTTTAGGTTTGCCAGATTCAAAGGAAGTGTTGCAAAAAGTATTTAGTAGTATACATTAAGAGCACCGGAGACATCATGGATACTATATGAACATCATCAAACATGGATGCTGATATGATGCAAAAATCACGAAGCATTGGCCATATAGGGGACCAATGAATAATATCCATGTATGCAAGATTTAGAAAAATAATGACCTCATTATCCTGAAAATAAAATAAAATCAAATGAAACTATAACTTATTATGGTTCAAACCCTTGTAATTCACTTTGGGTATGGAACAGCTTTAAATCCTTGGATCAGCTATCCCACCCATCGAGGTGCCTCCAATCTAGCGTAATTGTGTGGAATGACCGATTGGTGCGGAATTTCATTTTCATAAAATGAGTTATACTTATCTTTAAAGAAGAAAAAGTAACATGAAAAAACTAGTGAAGTAGGGTCATCCCTTCCCCAAAGATGGCGCCAAAACAATGTGATATGTAGATGGAAATAAAAGGACCTCCACTCATGTAACATTCAAAAGTAACATCCCTCTCACCGCCTTAATGTTGGAAGAAAGGGAAAGATATATTCTCATTCCTATTCACACTGAATCAATTTAATTAACTAATCATAATGTCAAGCAAAGATGACCAACTCAAAGCCACTAGGTTTAGTCTAATGGTGAGAAATTTGGGTATCATGCACAAGGTCGATTCGATCCTCTATTTCTTTATAAACTAAAAAAAATATAACCAACTCAACTCATATATTTGTGTGTAATTACTATTTTTATAGTATATTGGTTGAAGTGTTGAAGTTAATCGGTAAATAAATGAAATAACTCATTAATCTATTTTCTTGAGATTTTAGCTGAAAGAATAGTGTCAAAGTCACTTATATAATTGCTCAAAATTCAATATATGGATCCAACCTGTGAAAGCCTCTTGATGAATCATCAGTACTATCAAAGTTAAGTTCCACTTTAGAGTTGAGAATGTACTTGCAAAATACACTCTGATGTGTGGCAATGAATTTGTAACATACATATCAAATGTCTTTCCCGGTTTTTTTTTTCACTAACTACATAATCTAGATCATTCTCCCAACAAAAACTTGAATATTAATTCATCATTACATTGATGTGGTCTAATCTAGCATAACCTTGTTAGTAGTACTATTTCACTATTTTGTATTGAATTATTATATTAAATGATGTGAATGTGGAATGGAATTAGTCATGTTATAGTAGTCAAGTGCCCCCTTACCTACTTCAAGAAGCAACCCCAAATCTAATGACCAATTCAATTTTCCCTCCACTATTATTAGTCAACCACTTTACAAAATAACAACACCTTCATTCTTTCTTTCTTTCTTTGCACCATACCTTAGCTTCTTCATTTCTCAATGGATCACAATCCCAACCCAAACAATTTCCCAATTCTCTCCTTTCTCTTAAACAACCTTCACCCTCAAACCTATCCACCTCTTCCAAACCAACTTCACCAAAATCTACTAACCCACTTCCCTCATTTCACCAACCCAAAACTCATCCCTTCACTCACCAACCTCATAACCAATCTCAACATCACACACACTCTCTCTTTTCTCAACACACTCGGTCCTCGTCCTGATCCTGCTTCTGTCTCCGCTGCTCGAGCGAAAGTAGCTGCACCGGATATGGATGTGGCGGTGTATAAGGCTGTGTTGAAGGTGGATGATATGCATGAGGAGTGTGTGAAGCAGTTGAGGGTTGCTGAGGAGAAGTTGGTGGAGGGTTATGGGCTGTTTGTGAAAGGGGTTGGTGGTGAGGATGTGAATGAAGAGGTTGTTAGGATTTTGAGGAAAGTTGAAGAGGGTGAGGTTGTTGAGAAAGTTGATCTTTCTGAGATGAAGTTAAGGGTTTTCCCTGAGGTGTTTGGCAAGATGAAGGGTTTAGTTGTGCTTAATTTGTCTCATAATCAGTTACAGGTATTGTATTGTATAGTATTCGCGGCTCTTCTTGATTCTATATTTTCTCTGTTTGTATGTGTTTGTGTTATTCTTAATAGGTGATTTTTTTGGAGTTTTGTATGGACATGATCAGGGTTGTCAAGTAGCATATAGACTTGTTTGGATAAACAACTTAATTAAGCGCTTATAATATCCGTGTTTATCAATATAAGTGTGTGTATGTACATGCTATTTCTAGAGCAAAAATAAAATAATGTCAAAGTATTTTTATATAAGTTGTTTTCATTAACTATCCTAGATAGTTTCTGGAAATATGAACATGTCATAAACAGTTTTCATAAACTCTCACAAACAATCTCATAAGTGCTTATGTAGGAGTAGGACATAAACTTAAATAAGTCAATTCAAACTGGTTTTATTAGCATTGTAGAATGTGAACAAATTATTATTATTCCACGATACACTATTTGGTACTACAAATTGATGTCAAATAGCAGTTTTAGCGGCACAATAGCTCTACAACGTAGCGTAGCATAATTTGAAGAAACCACTTTTGTTTGTGATCCGCGGTTTACAATACCGGATGTGAGGATATGATAAGCTTTTTTTATGAATGTCAAAAATAGAAAACATTTGTGGGAGAAATGGAGAATGAAAAGAAATAAAAAGGGCACTTCTAGGCGCTAGTAGAGTCATCTCCGACCAAAAGTTCAAAATTGAATCATTAAAACATCTTAAAGGGCTATCATTTGACTTATATCAATTGATATGTAGCAGTTCAATTTGTGTGTTTTTTGTTGCTAGCAGTAGGTTAGTTGATTAATGTAGAGTTTGATGAATCTGTAATTTTCATGTTCTAAGAGGATTATAGTTATGAATGATTCAGTGATTCATGATTAAGTATGAACTCTCCATATTCTAATTTAGGAGACATAACTTCAAGCTGGACAAGTTAATCGTGTATGACTAATATGTATATCTTCTTGATTACAGTAAGTTTATTACATTTACATATATGAAATGAGAAACCAAGAATGAAAATGAACTTAATTTTTTATTCTTTAGCATTTGATTTTGAATATGCTTATAAGTTTCGCGGTCGAACTACCAAATCAATAAAGGAATGGGCTAAAAATTAAATTCATTGTAGCTTATAATTTTGAATAATTCCATCCACTCAAAACAGGTGATTCCTGATTCAATAGCAGGACTACAAAAGCTTGTGGAGCTTGATGTTTCGTCGAGTCTTTTAGAGTCTCTACCAGATTGCATTGGATTGCTCATTAATCTAAAAATCCTTAATCTGTCAGGGAACAAGCTAACTACTCTTCCGGAATCCGTTTCTCTTTGCAGGTCCTAGTTTGCTTTAAAAACCGAATTTCATCAGACTTAATATCGATATTTGCAGCACATTTATTACTCATATTTTGTTGCTTCTGTTAAATTTATCTTCAATGTAAATTGTAGGTCACTAGTTGAACTTGATGCAAGCTTTAACAACTTAATGTGTTTGCCAACAAATACGGCCTATGGACTCGTTAACCTCGAGAAACTCTCGATCCATTTGAATAAGATACGGTTTCTTCCCCTATCCATCGGAGAAATGAAATCTCTAAGATATCTGGATGTTCATTTCAATGAGCTTCATGGCCTACCTAAATCTATTGGGAAACTAACAAATCTCGAGTATCTAAACATCGGCAGCAATTTCAACGACATGACCCAACTTCCTGAAACAGTTGGTGGTCTGGTTAACTTAAGAGAGCTAGACCTCAGCAACAATCAGATCCGAGCTTTGCCTTACGCGTTTTGCAGGCTTGAAAAACTAACAAAGCTGAACATAGACCAGAATCCAATCATTGTTCCGCCGGTAGAGGTTGTAAATCAAGGAGTTGAGGCTATTAAAGAGTTCATGGCTAAGCGGTGGCTTGAGTTCATTGACGAAGAGCGGCTGAAAAACATGGCTGAAACTCGAAATCAGCAAGCAGAGACGGGATGGCTGGCTTGGGGAGCGTCATTGTTGAATAATGTTGCTGGGGCTTCTGATAGTGTTGCTGAATATTTCGGCGTTGCAAAAACTCCTAAAAACACATTGTTGTATCAACAGCTATGATATATTTGTACCTAAGAGAGCGAGTGTTAGAAAAAATGTCGAAAAATCAGTGTCCTAAAACTGCAATGGAATGCCAAAATTTTAGTAGTAGTTATGCAAAGAGCTGCTACTCAAACATCCTAATCATGTTTTAGGTTGATTTAATGGCTCTTAAATGATCTTGTTCCTTTGTTATACATTAACTTCATTATTCATACTCAATAAACTAAATGAAGAGGATAAAGAAGAAAAAAAAATAGTCTTCTCTTTGATGATTCTCCCTTTCATTTGATCAATTCTGGTGTGCTGGTGGTGGCCCCTGCAGGTTACTATCAACTTGTATATAAAAGGCTAAAAATGGTTATGCAATCATTTAAGTATGATTTTCAATTTTTTAAAATTTTTGTATAAATGATCTATAGGATATAAACTTTTAATCCAACGGTAAATTTTGTAAAATTTGTATCCGTTATACTGTTATTGAGCGGTGTAACATTACTCAAATGTTACACCAGTGTAATTTGATACCTCCCCTATATATATAATGTTTTCTTTGTTTGTTGATAATGAACTTGAATCTCAAAAAAAATTTAACACAAGATGAAGTCTTTCCAATTAGCCAATGAATCTTCCCCTCTTTCCTTAACTACAAGTTTTATCCTCCCAGAACACAAAAGACCAAACCTTTCAAAAGTCACTTCTTTAGACTCAATACCCATAATTGATTTGAGTTACTATGATAACAACAACCCTTCATCCTTGAAAGTTGTTGACAAAATTTCAAAAGCTTGTGAAGAATTTGGTTTCTTTCAAGTTGTGAACCATGGTGTTCCTGAGCAAGTTTGTAACAAAATGATTAAAGCAATTACTAGTCTTTTTGAGCTGCCACAAGAGGAAAGAGAACATCTCTTCTCAACAGATCATACCAAGAATGTAAGATTGTTGAATTCTTACCTTAAAGTGGAAGGTGGCGAAAAGGTAAGAATGTGGAGTGAATGTTTAAGTCATTCATGGTCTATTGATGATATCATTCATCTTTTACCAGAAAAAATTGGAACTCAATACAGGTGATTTTTAATTGACTCTACCATTCTAAATTTAGAATCTATTTGAATTTAGTTATTTGAGTTTATCTACTTACATATAAACACTTGGTAAACTGTTTGCGAGAACTTATCGAAACAATGTTCATAGGTTTTTTTTCAACTTATATCGATACCATTATAAATAAAATAAAAAAACCGGTTTGATTTTAGTCTCTTTTTTTTACCAAAAGAATCCGGCCTACTGAACCGACTAGGCTAATCTTGCAGGGGATCAAAACCATGATCTTCCTCTTTACCAAATTTAACGTCAATCACCACCAGAACAATTAACATTTAATTAGTTGATTTGAGTTTATCTTTTGTTATAGAAATAGTTCGTACATTAACACTTATGATAATCTTTTATGTTATAAACACTTAATTAAGTTGTTTGACTTTTTCAAAAATATGATCATAATTCATAAGTAATTTATACTTTTGCATTTCACAGGGAGGCATTCACCAACTATGCAAATGAGATTGGTTCATTGGTGAGAAGACTTTTGAGTTTGATATCAATAGGGCTTGGCTTAGAGGAGGATTTATTGTTGAAGAAGGTGAGTGAGCAGCCTAGACTTAAAGCACAAGCAAATTTCTATCCACCATGTCCAGATCCAGAGTTGACCATGGGTCTTCAAGAACATACTGATTTTAATGCCATAACAATTCTTTTGCAATCACAAGTTTCTGGTCTTCAAGTTAACAAAGATGGAAAATGGATTTCTATACCTTGTATTTCCAATGCTCTTGTTGTCAATCTAGCTGATCAAATTGAGGTATGTGTTATTCTGTGTTTTTTCTATACATTTCTATAAATCGTTTTTACATAGGTCACCGACACTATCAATATCTTAAATTAGTTTCTCTGACAAATTTTTGTAATTTGATCTCTGTCTTTGTCAAACTTTTTTCAATTTGATCTATCGGATTTATCAACTTGAAAAACAATTGACAAAGACAGAGATTAATATAAATTGTTATTAGAGTTTTTTACTTTTTTGAAAGTAAGTTATAGAAACATCAATTTAATCATTTACTCTTTAAATAATGTTATTGAAAACATGATTGAAGACATTATTGTCTTTGAACTTTTATTTTTACATGATTATTTAATAAGATTTCACTATCAAAGTGACCACCATATAGAGACATATGAATGGATGATATTTAACCTTGATATATTCAAATAAATGTGAAACAACACACATAAAATGTGACATGCAATTTGTAACTTTATATGTAGGTTCTAAGCAATGGAAGATACAAAAGTGTATTTCATAGAGCTGTTACCAACAATGTTCACCCACGAGTCTCAATGGCTATGTTTTATGGACCAAATCCAAATACAACAATTGAGCCAGTTCAAGAATTGGTAGATGAAGAACACCCTCTCAAGTATAGAAGTTATCGTTTCTCTGAATTCGTTGAAGAATTTTTCAAGCCAGATGCAACAAGGAAGATTGTGAAAGAAAACTTTAAGTTAGAAAACAAATAAAATAGTTTAACTTGTATGCATTGATGACTGATATATAAATAAATATGAACATTATAGCATCTTCAATGCAATTTTAAAATACTCATTTTATAATTTTAAGTTGGCTCATATGCACCAACTCAACATTATGATATTCATAATTTTTTTACTCCAATGAATGATTTCATCTATAAGTTGAGAGGATATCAAATTACTCTCTCCTAGCCGCCCCCTCCCTCCTTCTTAACCCTAATTTTTTTTTTCATCCACTAAAAAGGGGTGGTTTTAGATCAATTTTTGATCTAGAACCACCCTTCTTCATCGTTTTTTCTTTGTCATTCATCTAAATAAGTGTGATTTACACATATTTGAATTATTATTATTTTGTTTTTGTCGCCTAAGTGCGGCGTTGTTGGTTTGTTCGTCGTCTTGTGCGACGTTGTTTGTTGTTCCGTCATAGTGCGGTGTTTTGTTTTTCGAGTGAATGATTAGTTTTGACTCATTACATATTAAAACAATGATATACAAATTCAGATGCATGGATACTATAGTTCGTTTAAGAGGCTTATGGCGGTTATCACTAAGGTCAATTTTCTCTTAATCTCGCAAATATCTTGTCGGTATGTGGCAGAATCAGTCATCTCAGAGACCAAATATAGTCGAATTTTTGTGCGAACACATGCAAATATCTTTTTTCCGGAGTTGGAAGCCATCAAAGACTGTGAATCTCAAATTATTATTGGCTGTTAGTCATGTGTGGAAGGAATTGCTATGGTTGTTAGAATTTAGGTTTTGGTCTGTTAACTCTATATTGTCAATTGAAAGTTTTATATGTATTTTTAGTGAGTACTTAACTATTTTCATCTCTTGTATTATTGCTATTTTAACATATGAATGAATGAAATTTGTTTCTTGTCAAAAAAAAAAATCTATAAGTTGCTTAACTTAAAACTATCATTTCTCTCTCTTCCATATTTCATATTTTCTTTCTAATTTTTAAATTCTTACTTGCATGTAATTAATATATTAATTATATGAAACTCATTTTTGTATATCTTAAACAAGAAACTTTGACTAAATTAAATCTATGAAACCTAAAATCTAACGTGGCATGACAAGTCAACATTTTATTATTAACAAACCTCTATGATATATACTCCCATTGGAGATGCTCTTATATCTCCAAAAGAAAAAGGATATCGATGAGAAGAGGTTACAACTAAGACCGAACAAATTCACTGTCTATGATACTCGTTAAAAGAATATGTGACATATCAAGGGATCTTCATCCACTGCCACTTAGAGCCATAGTCACACGGTTTGTAATTCGCTTTAGTACATGATACGGGCTCTAATACGCGGTCGTAACTCTCAAAAAATTTAGTACGCGGGAGTATACATAGTCGATACACTTTAGGTTAAAAAATAGTTTATATATAACTTTTATACTATTTAATTCAACGTGACATTATCTAGAAATATAAAATCGTAAAGACTTAGGGTCTATTTGATCTACAAAATGAAAGTACTGGACAGAACAATACAGAACAGTACAAGGCAGAACATCACAGGACAAACATTTACGATATTAAACAAATTTTGTCTTGTATAATGTTTGATGGAAAAAAATGTTATTTTGATTATTTAAAAAAGTTGCGCTGAGGACAAAATGTTGTCCCATAGTTCAGTGGGGACAAGAATATTCGATTTTGTCTAGTCCCTTGACCCCCAATTTGTTCAGTGCCAGTGACAATTTTCAAATCAAACATAGTACAACAGAAGTTGTCTTGTCCAATCCTCTATTTTTTAGCAGATCAAACGCACTCTTACATAACATTCAAAGTGGACAGTAATTTAAAATGTGGAAAGTGCGAAATTGAGGTAAAATATTAGCTGGTGGTGGTTCCTGCCTGTACGTTAGTGCATTACTATCATAATACTGATTAAACATTATCTCAATTGAATATATTAATATCATTAACATAATTAGTATATAGTTTACTTAAGCAAATAATATATAAATAACATTCTCATTGTTTGTTGATGATGAACTTCAATCTCAAATTTTGTAACACAAGATGAAATCTTTCCAATTAGACAATGAATCATCTCCCCTTTCATTAACTCTAAATTTCACCCTCCCACACCACAAAAGACCAAACCTTTCACAAGTCTCTTCTTTAGACTCAATTCCCATAATTGATTTGAGTTACTATGATCACACCAACCCTTCATCATTGGAAATTGTTCATAAGATTTCAAAGGCTTGTGAGGAATTTGGTTTCTTTCAAATTGTGAACCATGGTGTTCCTCAGCAAGTTTGTAATAAAATGATGAAAGCAATTACTAGTCTTTTTGAGCTGCCACCAAAGGAAAGAGAACGCCTTTCATCAACAGATCATGCCAAGAATGTAAGATTGATAAGTTATGTCTTTCCTAGAAGTTCAAAGTTCAAACACGAAAGGCCTAACGATCTGAACAATATCTCAAAAAAATTCAGTAAAATAGACATGCATGTCTGTGAAGATGCAGATTACCTAAATCATTTATCCAACCATGGCCTCAATTTAATAAAATAATAAGCTAGTAGTTGCTAACAATGTGTTATACTTATGCTTTTCATAGAGAAGCTTTCACCGAATATGCAAAGGAGATAGGTTCATCGGTGAGAAGGCTTTTTAGTTTGATATCAATTGGTTCAATTACATTAATAATATTATTTGATTTTAATGGATATGTATTGTCGGTGTAATTTATTTTTACATGTACATTTAATATCTCATTTTTATATATATTAAGAAATTTGGAAGAAGTGAAGCAGAGGCATGGAGCTTGAAAGTGGCAATATCTTGGTTACGCGACTTGGGATTTACTAGTATAGCCATAAAACTAGATTGCAACTTAGTGGTGGATGGCATTACCGGCAAATTTAATTTCCGCACCGAATTTGACGCTATTCTACATGCTTGTAAAATGTTGTTATTGTTATCACCAAACTTTAGGATAAGTTTTATTATGAGGCAAGCCAACAATGTAGCTCATTTGTTAGCAAGAGCAGCATTGTTATTTGCTAGTCGCCAAGAATTTCATTATATACCATCCTGTATTGAATTTGAGTTGATGAATGAAATGAACTAAATTTATTGCGGTAAAAAAAAAAAGAAATTTGGAAGAAGTGAAGATATATGTGGCAGAATACATAGTTAATTAGTATTGGTTGAATATGTAAAACTATTTAATTCTTTTTAATTCTTAAATCAATTTTTTTTTAATTTTTATAATTCTTTAATCAAATTTTTTAACTCTTTTTTATCGAAGAACTTTTGACAATGTTCTAAATATGTTTACAAGGAAAATTATTCAAAAATATACATTAGTTTAACAATAGGGAATAAAATTATATGCATAATAATCTTATAAAGACTAAAAAATAGGGGGAAAATTTAGAAAAATTAAAAATCAAAAGTCTAAATATTTATAAGAATCAAAAACATATTTAATCTTTTATAATTTTATATGTAGGTTCTAAGCAATGGAAGATACAAAAGTGTACTTCACAGGGCTGTTACCAACAATGTGCATCCACGAGTTTCAATGGCGATGTTTTATGGGCCAAACCCAAACACAACAATTGGGCCAATTCAAGAATTGATTGATGAAGAACACCCTCTAAAATATAGAAATTATCGTTTCTCTGAGTTCCTTGAAGAATTCTTCAAGCAAGAAGGTAAAAGGAGGATGGTTAAAGAAGTTTTTGAGTTGCCACGTTAGAAAATAAATAATATAGTCTAACACTTTAATTTGTATAAATCGATGATGGTGTGTGATGAGTGTTCCAATGTGATGTGTGTCTGATTGATTCAGATTAGTAATTTATATTTTGTTAATATAATTATGAGGATTGAGAAGTGTCAATTAAATTTTAGTCCCGATAAATATTTTAAATTTGATTTTTCATTCCTTTTAAAAATATTCAATAAATTTTGATCCTCTAAATGTTTTTCGTTATAACTTGTGGTCTCTTATTAAAAATCAACTTGTATATCTTTTAAAATATTGAGTTGTTTTTTACACTTATGTTGAGTACATTGTAAAATCTCAATTGTATGGGGTATTTACCATATATTTAAATTGGCATGGAAGAATGGTTGTACTTGTAGGCAAGTGGTGGTTGATAAAGTGATTCAAAAGTATTAATTATTTTAATTAATAAGACTAATTATAATAATATGCTCATAAATTGATTTGTCAGATTAGAAATACAGTTTGATCGTATTGACACATCAAATTTATTCATACTCTTGGAAGGAGGCCGTCAATGTGTATGTTGATTAGATGACCACCAACTCAAGTGTCAAAGTTTCCACACCTATATTCTATCTTCATTTGTGACATCCCGTGAGAGATAATTGAGCCTCTTCTTTTTTTTATGATTTAGGTTACTTTGGCTCGACTTTTTCTGGATTTAAAAATCATTTTAAACTTAAAGTAAAATTAAATAACTTTAAAAATAAAGTTTAAAACTATTTTGAAATTAAACTTTTTATTAAAATTATATTTAACATATGATTAGAACGTAAACGAGCCGCTGCCCTTTTTGGGAATAATAACAAAGGTTTATTCAATTTAAAAAAAGAAAATTCTGGGAACAAAAATTAAAAAAGAAAAATTAATCTAACGTATTTCCAACATAATTTATAAATAATGCTCCAAAGTTTTATATTATAGGTTTGTAAAAAAATATATTATATCAATAATTTTATTATGAATTATTCATCATAAAACACTTTGATACTGATTGCAATTTTTTGGGAACAAAATACTAACTGCAATTATTTCCAAGAGAATGAATGAATACTTTTATCCACAAGTAGGGATGGCAACGGGTAGGGTCGGGTACGGGTTTGACACTATCCAAATCCGTACCCGAAACGGGCACCCGAACCCGAACCCGAACCCAAAAGCCTATCCGGGTGTCAAACTCCTACCCGTGCCCGCACCCGGTGGATTCGGGTTTTTTCACCCGAACCCGAAACCCGAAGCTAGAAAAGAGAAAAATGTAGCAAATTCAACGAAACTAAAAAATTACGGTGTTAAACATTAAAATTAACGTCTACAACATTGCAACATATATTTCACCTAAAATACGTTGTTAAACTTTATATATATTTAGGGGTAATTTTGTAATTATATATATAAACGGGTGGGGGTTCGGGTTTCGGGTGTGGATATTGATCTATCCAAACCCGAACCCGAAATATCGGGTGGCGCCCGAACCCGAACCCGAAATCCAGTCAACTCGGTTTTTACCCGTTGACTCGGATTCGGGTTCGGACGGAGTCCGCGGGTACGGATCCTTTTGCCATCCCTATCCACAAGACCACAATACGATGTTTGCGTCACAACTATATGTTTGTAATATATTTGAATTTGAACAAAGTATTTTAGTGGGGGAAGCAGGAATCGAAGGTAGTACCTTTGAAAAAGCAGCCGAATAAGTGACAAAAGTAACTCTCAACAACTTTTCAAAAGTACTTAATTTGTACATTTTACACACACAAAATAAGCAACTTCTTTTATTAAGTACTTTTCAAAAATGTTGTTTGGCCTTCAAATTTTTAATTAGTTTAGTTTTTTATAACGAGGGTAATTAAACATAAATTTTAAAAATTCAAGGGGTGTAGTTGAGTGGCATGGGGCTCATCCTGTAGGAAAATGATCCAATATCTTGTTTATTCATTAGTTGCACCTCCTTATATAGGAGTGTATGCAATTACATATTGGAATGGGACTTACAACACATGGCCCAATTCCATCAAAACCCAACAAACCCTCTCCTAAACATGATATAGGGTACTAATACAACACACACTAAACAACTAGAAGCTTACAACTTAAGCTTAACTAGTTAACACAAAGAACTTATGAAGATAAGCACTTTCAACATAACAAACAAGGTGCTTACTAATCTTCACAAACAAAAACAGAAAACACAAGATACAAAAAAACACAAAACACAAAAACTGTGACAGTGCACACAGAATCAACATAAGCACCTGCAATAAGTGCTTAAGTAGAAAAGCACTTATTCAGAACAGCTTATTTAACCAGAACTGCTTAAATTTGTCTCAGAAAGCACTTAAAGTCTACTAAATCTTCTCAATTCAGCTTATTGCATTCCATCGTTCCTAATGCAGCTCTTAGCTTGTAGTAAGACTCTAATTTCAATGGCTTGGTTAGTATTTCAGCCAATTGATCACTAGATTTGCAGAACTTCAATTCCACAGTACCTTCTTTAACCAAATCTTTGAGGAAATGGTATCTCACATGAATGTGCTTGCATCTCCCATGCAGCACTTGATTCTTAGATAGCTTGATGGATGAGCTGTTATCACAAAATATAACTATTCCTTGAGATTGCTTCTGGTGTAAGTAATTCAACACATTTCTTATCCAAACACCTTGACAAGCAGTAGCAGCAGCTGCAACAAACTCTGCTTCTGTTGTAGACAAGGTAACTATTGCTTGCTTCTTTGATGACCAAGAAATAGCTCCAAAACCAAGTAGGAACACATATCCAGTAGTACTCTTCCTATCATCCAAATCACCAGCATAGTCTGAGTCACTATAACCATGTAGTTCAAACACTTCTGAATTGCATTTGTACATGATACCATATCCAAGAGTTCCCTTGAGATACCTCATAATTCTCTTAACTGCTACTACATGCATCTCAGTTGGTCTTTCCATAAACCTAGCAACTAAACAAATTGAATAGGCCAGATCAGGTCTAGTTGCCATAAGATACATCAAACTACCAACCATCTGTTTGTACAGTTTTGCATCAGTTGCTTTGCTAGCTTCATCTTTCACCAACTTGCATCCAGTTACAATTGGGCTGCACACAGAGTTACAATTTTCCATGCCAAATCTAGCTAACACTTCTAACGCACATTTCTGTTGGTGTATTAGGATGCCCTTCTCAGTTTGATTAACTTCAATCCCTAAGAAGTACCTCATTTTTCCTAGGTCTATCATATCAAACTCTTGCTTCATAGAGACCTTGAAATTCTCCATCATAGACACATTATTCCCAGTGTATATCAGATCATCCACATATAGGCTGACAATTAAAATGCTTTTACTTGGGCCATACTTCACAAACAAGGTATGGTCATGAGGGCATTTTTCAAACTTTTCATGATAGAAGTAAGATTCTATCCTACTGTACCAAGCACGTGGAGCTTGTTTCAAACCATATAGAGCCTTGTTGAGCTTGTAGACTTGACTTAAGTCATTTGACTGATAGCAAAGAGGTTGGTTTACATAGATATCTTCTGATAGATCACCATGTAGGAAGGCTGATTTCACATCTAACTGAAACACACTCCAACTGTTATGTGCTGTTAGTGCCACAATTGTTCTAATTGTGTCCCATCTAGCAACAGGAGCAAAAACCTCATTGTAGTCTATACCATGCTTCTGTGTGTATCCCTTTGCAACTAGTCTAGCTTTGTATTTTTCCACTTCTCCCTTTTCATTGTATTTTGTTTTGTATATCCATTTTACACCAATTGCATTGCTTCCAGCTAGTAGAGATGTAAGTTTCCATGTGTTGTTTTTCTCAATGGCTGCAATTTCAGCATCCATTGCATTTCTCCATACTTCAGATTTGGATGCTTTTTCATAAGTGATGGGATCATCACATGAACTAAACATTGCCATATATTCCATTTCTTCTTCATCTGATTCTTCTTCAGATTCTCTGCCAGTCGCAAACCCTTCTAACCTTGTGGATGGTTTCCTTATTCTTGTTGGTGGATGACTTGTTGAAGTTTCAGCATTGTCTATGTGAGTTTCTTCAATGTGTTCCTCTTCAGCATTGTTTGAATCTGCATCTGTGCTGTATGCATCACTGTCTTCACCATTAATCTCTTCTTCATTTGTCTCTTGTTGATTTCCTTCATCTACAAGTAATCTCTCATTACACATAGAGGATTTTCAACTTTCACTGAGCCAGTCCCAACCTTTTGTTTCTTCAAACACAACACCCCTGCTGATTATGATTTTCTTTTCAATAGGGTCATACAACTTGTATGCCTTTGATTCATCACTAACTCCTAGTAGAATACATTTGAAACTCTTATTGTCCAACTTCTTTCTATGAGTATCTGGTACATGCACATGACAAATGCAACCAAAAACTCTGAAGTGATGTACTGAAGGCTTGTTTCCACTCCATGCTTCTTCAGGTGTTATGTTTTTCACAGACAATGTAGGGCTTCTATTCATCACATAAGTTGCCCATTCACTGCTTCTGGCCAAAATTCCTTTGGAACTTTTCTAGTTGACAATAAGCTTCTCACCATATTCATTATGGTTCTATTTTTCCTCTCTGATACTCCATTTTGTTGAGGAGTATAGGCAGTAGTTAGCTGTCTTTTGATGCCTTCACTGTTGCAAAATTCATTGAAAACACTAGATGTAAATTCACCTCCTCTATCAGTTCTAAGGCATTGAATTTTACAACTTGACTCTTTTTCAACTAATGCTTTGAATCTTTTAAAACAATCAAAAGCACTGGATTTTTCTTGCAAGAAATAAACCCAAGTATTCCTACTTTAGTCATCTGTAAATGTTATAAAGTACCTGTTTCCACCATTTGAATTAGGTTTTATAGGTCCACAGATGTCTGAATGTATCAATTCCAATTTTGTGGTAGCTCTCCATTTGGATTTCTTTGGAATTGCTTCTCTGTGTTGCTTACCAGTCAAGCAATCTCCACACTTCTCTTCACTTTCAATGATTGCTGGTAATCCTCTAACCATATGCTTCTTAACAAGAGTGTTAAGTCCCTTAAAACTGAGATGTGCATATCTATTATGCCATAGCTGTGTAGAATTCTGATTTGAAATTTTCAAGCACATAGGGATCAATACTTGAGCAGACATGATGTACATTCTATTTGTAGACATATGTGAAGAAAATAGAAGACCATAATCATCATGATAGGCCTTGCAAGTGTCATTATTGAAAATAATACTGATTTTCCTCTGTTGCAATTGACCAATACTCAGTAAGTTTGTTCTTAATCCTGACAAATAGTATACATTGGAGATAATGTGAATTTTACCATTCATGTACAACTTGATGTTTCCTCTTGCCATAACAGCCATTTTTGAATCATCCCCTAACTTCACTGAATCTCTGAA
This sequence comes from Trifolium dubium, assembly GCA_951804385.1. Taxonomy (NCBI): domain Eukaryota; kingdom Viridiplantae; phylum Streptophyta; class Magnoliopsida; order Fabales; family Fabaceae; genus Trifolium; species Trifolium dubium. The sequence continues at coordinate 37,933,180 of OX638067.1, forward strand.
TTCATCATCACATTAAAACAACCAATCCTTGTGGCCAGTCATGTGATTACTGCAGCCAGAATCAAGAAACCAAATTTCATCTTTGGTAAACTTCACTTCTTCATTTGTGGTAGGTTCAGTGTTTTCCATTAACAGCATTTCTTCTTCTCCATTGAATTCCACATAGTGTGCATTATCCTCCCAGTTTGGACAATTGCTTTGATAGTGTCCCAGTTTATGGCACTTATAACACTTGTAGGAAAATGATCCAATATCTTGTTTATTCCTTAGTTGCACCTCCTTATATAGGAGTGTTTGCAATTACATATTGGATTGGGCCTTACAACACATGGCCCAATTCCATCAAAACCCAACACATCCTCCCTTAACCAAGGGTCGAGGGTTTGATCCTCATTTTGAGTATGGAACAGCTTTAAATCATTGGGTCAGTTATCCCACCTTTCGAGGTGCCTCCAATCTAGCGAGAGATTAGTCACTACATTCGGCGGTGGATACCCCGATCTTAAAAAAAAACATAAATTTTAATGTTTTTTGCACTTAAAATTTTAAAAAAAATATTGAATTTTATTCTATTCATAATTTCATATTTAATTCATCTTTTGTTAAAATTATAAAAAAATTTGAACTTATGTAGAACAAATTTTTATAATACTATAAACATGAATATAAAATTTCATTCAAAAAATGAATAATGCACATGAATTGATTTAAAATATGAATCAAAAGCCATAACGCAAAACATTTGGGGATCAAAACTTGCTGAAAATTTTTAAATAACAAAAAATTAAAATTTTGATATTTGTAGGGACGAAGAAATATTTAACCAAAAAATAAAATGACCTTCATCCTGACGGACAATTGGCAAGTGCACCAATATATGTCGTAAGTAGTAAAAATATCGATCCCATGAGGATTGTTGTATTTCAAAGGCAAAGCAATTAAACTAAATTTACGAAAGAAAACATGAAAGTAAATGACAATTGGGGGTTTTGCATAGCAAGTGTTCGATAAAATGACAATAAGAGAGATTTTGTTTTTTAAACGAAATATGAAGACGATTGGATTTTGCATGAGTCCCTAGCATGTCACTATGATGTTAGTGATTAATTCCCTAGCATGATTCATTCAATTACCACGACAATTTAACCAAACCATTGCACCCACTCTCATGGTCATACAACTCACTATGTTCACTATAATCCCTTAATCTCTTAAGTCAATTACTAGTTAACATAGGCATGAACGTTCGTTAAATCATTAGTCACAACCTTTAATTTCCTATCTCTAGGCCAATTATAAGATTCAACCATTAATCTATGTCTAATTCATACATCTAATCTCTTAGCAAGCATGAATTTAGAAATCATCACAAACATTCGTCAACATTCATGAAGCATAAAGAACAAGATTAATGGAATAGTAAATTGAATCAATTATGAGAGAATTAATACCAAACTAACATTTATTCCATAGATTCATATTAGTTCTTCATTACAAAATCCAATCTTAAAAACTTAGAAATTCATAGTTACAAAAGTTGCAAAAGAATTAGAAAAGAGATACATGAATTATGGAAATGAAATTGGATGAGAATGGATCTTCAATCTTGTCTCCAAGGCTTCCAATCTTGATTCTCCATCTTCAATCTCAAGTTTCCAAGCTCCAATAATGGCTCAAAACCCTTTTTCCTTCCAATTTTCGTAACCCTTCACAAGAAAAATGCAATTTCCTTATATAGGTCTGCAGGCGCGCGTGACACGCTAAGAAAGCTGCGTGACACGCCCAGGAAACCAGTAAAGCTGCGTGACACGTCAGAAATGCTGCGTGACACGCACAGGAATTCAGAAAAGCTGCGTGACACGCCAGAATTCCTGCGTGACACGCTCACTGGCAGTGGCAAAATGCTAGAATTCTCAAAACAATGCGTGACACGCCAAGTTTAATGCGTGGCACGCCCAGGAATCTCAAAACACCATTTTTCACTCTTTTTACCTAGTAACACAAACTATATTCATTCTAAGTCTTTTGCACTTTAACTATGATCAAAAACCACTTCAAAACACCATTAAAATGACCTTAAAATGGAGTAATAACAAAAGTCATCACATCCAATCAAACAAAATGTTCACGTGACTAGATAGAGGCATAGAGCTACCTTTGCGTTTAGGATTAAATGGAGACTAAAGAAGCGTTGATGAGTTAGGTGTTAGGTGATTAGATTAACGTTGATGAGTTAGGTGATTAAACAAAATGTTGTCTACGTGACTTGAACAAAAACTTCAAATCATACAACTAAAGAGCAAAGAATAAACAACGTCGTCTTAGTACGAAGTCGTTTGAATTTCCCGTCATAGTGCAGTGTTTTGATTTCCCGTCTTAGTGCGGTGTTGTTTTGATTTTCCGTCTCGGTACGGTGTTTATTTTGTTCAAAATTGCAGATTTGCTTCGATCTAGATTCAGTGCAGATTCAATGACTTTAGCACCTTCAACGATGAAGTTCCAAAGGCATGAAGATGACTATTCCGGACATTTGAATTTTATTATATCAATTGTAGGCTTCGTCACATTTGTAGACATTAAGCCGTTTTATGCTATTAACTCGGATGTTGTGAGCTTGTTCGCAGATTTATCCTTTTTAGTTTTTAGCGAAATTGAATATGTAATGATTTTGATTGATGTACTTTTCCGATTTGAATGAATGCATATCATTGTTTTATAGTCAAAAAAAAAACAAAGATCGTCCCTAAAAATTTAAATGATGTGCGAATTATAAACGTGGATACTGTATTACACAACAACATTGAAGTGGTGATTGTGGAGGTGGGGAGGAATTTGAAATTGAGGAAAAGTTTTTTATTGGTTTAGCATGCTACGATTTGGTGTATATGGAAAGCACGTACCTAATGGTAAGATTTTTGTGTATGGTGAGATGGTTGCTAGTGTCACGGTGGAGGAGATAAAGGTGTTGAGATGAAAGTGGAGTATTGCTAGGTTGACTTTCCCGCCATGTTTGTTCTATGAGTGGAGTTGGGACCTGGGAGATTGCCTCATTTGTTAGTTTTAGTTCTTTTGTGTTTCTTTGGGTTCTTTAGTTTTTGCCTTGGTGTTCCCTTGTTAGATTTTCGCCGCGTGTTGTGTGTTGTGGGGTTTTGGTAGTCGTGTTTGTATAGTTTCTCGTTTTTCTATTCGCTTCTCCGTCCTATACTTTTTGTTAAGGAGAAATGCCTCAATAAAATTTGTCATTTCAAAAGAAAAACAAATTGGAAAGTTTAAACCAAAAATACCATAACATTTCGGCCAAAGACAAAGTAGTTATACATGAAATACTATCAAAAGAAGAAAAAAAACATAGTTATACATGAATCTATATTAACATGCACATGTGACATGTACTATATTGTTTCACACTAGCAGCAAGTAATTTGTTAGTTGATATTCAAAATTCTTTAAAACTCATTTTCAATTGAAATTAAGACAACAACAAAAAATAACGACTAGTATTCTTTCTTTTCTTTTTCCTTCGTTTTTTGATAACCCAAAAAAAGTCCATCAAGTGGAAGAAAATTAAATGAGCACAACCCAACTTACATTTGTTCTAGGGACCCATATGCAAGATTTTATTTAGTTTCATCAGCACATTACGTATAGTACCGTGCGTTGACATTAAAATATAGTAGTTGGATAGTAGGAACTACTATATATTGATGAAGCTAAGTAAGAAAGAGACAAAATTAGACAACTTATGCAAATGGACCCATGCATGGTCTATATATGTTACTATATATATCATATGAAGCAATTTATTAGGCCAAAAATGAGTACGTAACATGGACATATACTCCTTGTATGTACATATTAATATCATCATCATGTTCATCAAGCCATAGTTTATAGATCAAAGTACTTCCATATGTATAGGGGAGTTATCAACTAAGATTTCATTTCATTATTGTCCTTTGATCTAAATCTCTAATGCTCTATATATATATATCAACCATGAATTATTTCTTCCTAATTAATTAAAGGATTCATACCTTGTTGGTTTTTTGCCGGACGTCGTAGGAACAAATTCTGCCCAATACTAATAGTTTTATGCAGTAGCAATTATTTATTTTTACATTATAGTTTTGACTTTATTTGCATCTTATGTCACATGCAAATTGTCATATATATTCCGTTTTTGTTTGGAAGGGAGGAAACATGCATTAGCAAAACTTTGAAACCAATTAACTTGGGTTATTTTTATATAAAAAAATTATAAGTGGTTGACGTGTTCGTATTTCATACTATTTACAGTGGAGTTTACAGGTCGATTTTGAGCAGTGACTGATCTAGAAATTTTAATAAGTAAGGTCAATGTTGTATCATAAAAAAATTATAAGTTGATATTTTTTTGGCTTTCATCCTCTAGTTTCTTTGGGAAAGAGAGCTCATTGCCCCCATCTTGGATCTCTGACTGATTTTGAGGTAAAAATTTATCCGATCTAAAAATAAAATTATTTATGGTTCAATTTGATTTTGGATGAACAATTAAAAAAAAATTATTTGAATTAGTGCTGTTTAATTTAGATGAGTTTTTGGATATCCACTTTACAAATTTTAATTTTTTTATCAAATATAAATATTATAATATATGTACAATAATAGGTCTGGTGTAAAATATAACATATACTAATATATTAAAAATTAATATTGCATGATGTCAATTATCAAGTATAATTGAAAATTAGTATATAGTAGAAAAAATAGATTAAATTAAACTAATAAGTAGAATTAAAAAACTAAAAACTAACAAATAATAGGTTAATGTAATATACCTTACCAACAAATAATAAGTTCTAAAATATATGTATGCATTTTGGATCGGTTTGGATTAGTTTTGGAAAATCAATGTGAAATTCAATCTGATCCAACGGTTTTCACAAAATGAAACTGAAACACATATAAAAGTATTTGATTTTATTTAACGGTTTTCAATTTTTTGATCGATTTATGATTTTTATTTGGATTTGTTTGGATTAGAACGCCAGGCCATTTCATAATATATTATATATGACAGTGTGACATATGAGACCGATGAACGAAGGTGGGGAGTGATTGCTGTCGATATAAATATATGGATGAAACATGAAATAGAGAGAAAAAAATCTTGATATTCTATGCAGGGTCGGTTTTGAGCAAGGACAAGACGACTTTCATCCAAGGCTTCAAAAAACAAGGGCCTCAACATTTTGATTTATTAGATATTTTTAAAATGTTTGTTTTACATGTTTATTGTTTAAGTATATAATGTTAAAAATAAACAATTTAACTATAATGTCTAGTAGTTATATACCGGTCGTGATTCTATAATTTTGAATAAGGAAGTGTTAACACGTGCCTTTAAAGCACATGTTAATATAACAAAATTAAAAATTTGATATTAGAAATTGTGTATTTTAATTATTATAAATGTAAAAAAAATATTTTATTTTAGATATAATTATTATTTGTAGAATTCTTATTATGTATTTTTAAGACACACGTTAACATGATCTTTTTGAATAAATTGTTTAATCTTTTAGTTTCAGTCACTGGACCCGTAAACCATAGTATATGACAAAACAAAACAAAAAAGACCCTCCCAACTTCTTGAAGAAATTTATGGACTCATTAAGTTATCTCATGATTATTTTGCGTTGCATGATGTATTCTAATAATAATGTCATTTATTATTTCACAAACAGAGAACCAGCAGTACTACAACTATAGTACTGTAAATAAATGGAGGCGTTTCAAACCAAAAAAAAAATTCATAATGCTAGCATACGCAACTTTGTAATACAAATTCTGATCTACCAATATCAATGTTAATTACGTGTACCATCAAATATGCCTTCTTCATATGAATTATATAATGAGTATTAATGACCAAGTGGCAAGTGCTATATTAGTTTCTCTCAACTACTTAATTTTGATTTCAATAGAATCTCATTAAAATTTTACTATTATATGTAAAATGGTCTTAAACTCAATTTGTTTCAATAATGTACGTAATCTTTGTTAGTGTTAATCAAGTCAAGGTAGTAAGAGAAACAAGATTCAATTTAACCATTACCTAATATAATCGATCACAATTTGAGTGACTTAATGTTAAGGGACAATCTTCAAAATGTCCCTATTTTCTCTAAGTGGTGAATTTGATTTATTTAATCTCTTTCATTTTGTTAGTTTTCTTTTAAATGATGATGAATGGATTCAAAAATTAATATTACAATGTAAATGGGTCCTAAATGGATAATTTAATCGATCAAGTTTAATTCAATTTCCTTTCAAAAAAAAAAGTTTGATTCAATTTGAATTTTATCAATCAAACCAACAACTGTGTTGAAGAACCGAGAGGGCAGTCAGGAATCATCTACATTAGGTGCAATAACATGATACCAGTGAGCTGGACATCACAATACTCTCTTATCCAAATCCTGCAAGCTCTTCAAACCACATACTTTTACTTGTACCACAGTTGTGCCACTTGACCCAACGGAACCCGCTGTCTGACCACATCTGTCAATAAGACTTTCGACACAAGAAGTTTGATCTAACGATCAGCTCTAATACCACTGTTGGGTCACGAGGAGGCAGCGAATCATCCACATCGGTCCAACAACATCGATATAAGTGTTGGACACCACATAGACATTGAGTTTATGGATCTTCTTACTTATAAAGTGTTCAACCTTCAAAAAAAATTTAACAATATGGGACTAACTCACGCTTGCCATAACATATTGTACCCATTATTTTAAAGGAAAAGAGTTTTCGCAATCTAATTAGATATCAACTTAACTAAAACATTGAATTCAAGGGATTATTAAACATCTTATAGAACAAATTGTTCAAAAGAATTCGAGATAAATTATCAAATAGAACTGTGACGCCCCAACGTCACGGTGAAACCAAAGTAACTATTCTAACTTGTTTAGATATATAATCACTCTTCGTGGAAATACAAAGAAACTTAAAATTAAGATATATCAGCGGAAGATAAGAAATATAACAACGGAAGATAGACAAATATCATTTAAACTAATTTTATTTATATTGTAATTACAAATGTGTCTGCATATCAATTAGATACCGCGTGGTACACGCAAAACCAATTATTCAAAATACATGATAAATCAGAATACTCAAGAGATAAGACTCCAAAAGACACACTGGCTGTACAAACAAGACTATGACTCTCATCACGCAATAATGGCGTCTTACATCGCCAGTTGCATAAGAAGTAAAAAGAACTGCACCCTCTTCGACCTTGAACTCCTCTTCAAAGAAATCTATAAATATAGATAAAAATACAAGACAAGAAAACATACAGGGCTAAGATGTACGTACAAGTATAGAAAGTGGGGATGGGGTGTAAAATAGGAATATATATGTCAAACACAAGTAGTCAATCAAGCGTACATCCTTTCAAGTTTATTTCTAATTAGAGTCTATCTAAAGTGATGCATTCCTGAACTATATGCTGACACAGGCCACTAAACGCTGTCAAGGACATCCTCCCATTTACCAAGACAGATGTCACGAGACCACTTGCCACCAACGTCCTCCCATTTACCAAGAGCAACGCCACTTGACTTCACGTGGAGTCCAAGTGTTATAAGTCGATCGCCCCTCAGAAAAATAGGCCAAGATCTCATATCTTGCCAGCGCGCAGAAATAATCCTCGTCAGGATTTCGGGCGGCTGATCAACCTCGTACGTCCCATACCGTACGGCGGTGGACTTACACATTCCTGAATACAACTCTATATGCACTCTCAATCATTTCCATCATCCAGAATTTATATATACTGATTACCTGAGTTGAGTGTCATATATTATTATTCAGAAAGTATTTTTATTGTTCTTTCCCACACACTCCTTACTTTTAAACAGTAAGTTCAGTTCATATAATAAATAGTGTTCAGTTGACTTCCCAGGAAAGAGAGCTGACCGTAAGAGACATAGTCCACCAAGTCTTTCCTTAGCCAGAACCCAACCAAATACAACTATTCAAAATATTCACTTCTCTTCTGTTAGTGGGGATCTTACACTCCGTATCTAGATATTCTTATTTCTCATCTCAAAGAGTAGTATATTCTCTTCTTATTCTAACAATCACAATCAATCAAACATCAAGAAATAAACATTTAGACAAGTAATCACATAAGGCAAGCACAATACAACCTAAAAATACTATAGTTTATTATTATGATAAATAATTAAGGCCGGCATAACCTCATCTAGCGATTCGTTAAAATCACTAAAAGAGAATAAGCTCTCCTTAGTTATTTATCGGTTGTAGTGGTTGTGGACACCACTACACATATATATTAAGCTATTTTACGCTAACCGTCCCAACGTGTACGAAATCTTGCCCCACCTTAGCTTTTGTTAAAAGTCTTGAATTACGGCACCTCCGACGATATTCCTTAGTAAATTTTCTTGCTCTAAAACTTTAACAAAATAAAACCAATGTAGCTAGCAAGACTTCACCACCATTTCACTCACAATAGAAGTCACGATAATTTTAAGAAGGCTTTGTTTTGTGTTGAAGAAAATGAAGAATGAGTTCATCTATTTATACTATAATTTTTTCTTGTTAACCAAGTATATGTTATGATTACTCACCTATGTATAGATATACAACACACCATTTTTGAGCATAGGTTCATGAGTTGGAAAGTATAGAACCATGTAGAACTACAAGAGGTGGCATTATCATAAGTGTTATTAGCACACAATATTGATAAAAAATCTGTTTATGTATGCCTTGCATTGTATACGTACCATTTATATGATGCAAAATGAAATTGAAAAATATAATTTTAGGATTATGACTCACCTAAATTGTAAGTGTGGCTAATTTTGATTGGACCAACATACAAGAATATAGGTTATTAGACCTATTATTCATACTCTAATATTTCCATATATAATTGATATGTGTGTTTATGTCATATGTTTCCAATGTAAAAGATCTAGTAGGAGATGCACTTTTATACATCATGCTTTCATATGACTAATCTAATAACATGTTAATATGAATATAAAAAGTGAACAAAGATAGAAGTTGGCGAAGCTATATATAGGACTCATATAGATACATATATATACTTACTCTTAACTATCATATATTAACTTATAAATACAAATGACAATATAACTATGACTAATAATATATTAAAATAAGATCATTGTGATTTATTTAATATACACAAAGCTTAAATAAATTAAGATATTGATCTTTTAATATGATATAAATAATTTGTATAAATACTTCTTCTAATCAAATATTAAAAGAGATAAATTAATAATAATTCTTTCACTAAATACATATCTCTTTTCAAAGACTTCTAAAGTTCAAATGAAAAACTTTCAAAACCAAATATATATTAAATACGGAAAAACAACCTAGTTATAAAGAAATAAATATCGAGATTTTAATTAAGGTAATATATATCGAAGTCCGAAAATCGGGATGTTACAAGAACAACTATTAATCAAATTTCATAAACTGAACTCCACATTACTAAAACATCTTCCCCTAAAAATCAAAACATGAGTACCCAAACAAAAACATACTCCCATATCACAACCAAGTCCCCAACTTGAGATGGTTTTTCTGATTTTCCCTACCGTTTTAGCATGCAACTATGATCAGTCACTTAAGTACAAAAGACAAACTTAGTACTGTAGCACATTTTTATGCACATTATAAGGCATACCACAAACATAAAACTAGTTGTAAATGCTAATGGTCCATAATAGTCCATTAATTGTGATCATAGTATGCGACAACTTGGCCCATATAGTATTATAGGCATAGGTAAACTAGCACCATGTTTATTTGAACAAACAATCCTCTGCCACACCAAAACAAAAACTTGCACTTGCACTTGCACAACCAATAGAATACAGTAACTAACAACATTCATTCTTTCATTCTTCTAATAAAAAAATATAACAAGCGCATTTCACCCCATTATTTCAAACTTCTTAACATCTACTCTTTTTGATCATTATTATAAGAAAATTTATCATTTTTAGTACATTTGACTACCGATGTATCTAACCAAAAATATAGACTAAATACATGAGTTGTTAAAATTACTCATAAAATATAATTTTAAAAGTGTAAAATATTTTATTTTTAATACAAAATTTATCTTTTATTTTCTTAACTAGTGTATCAAGTGCACTGCTCAACATTATTCATAAAAAAATTGTTTATTCTTCACTGTCCAAGTATAGTAACTAAAATCCTCACACCCCTACATGTTGATTCGTCCTTTAACTAAAAACCCTCACCCTGCAGCTTCTATTTACACTATTTCCCAAAAACACAATTTCAATTGAGAATTTTTTTTGTTAGCAACTTTGAATTCTCCATAAATAAATTCCAATTTCCACAACAATTGAAAGAAGAAAAGGACAACACAACCAGGCATTACTCAAACCAGACCAATACATTCTCCAATTAACAAAAGCATGATAAAAAAAGTGTACTACTACTTATGCAACAAATAAACAAACTTTTCTAGTTCCAAGGTCAACCACATAAGTCATGATTATTTTAGGCCTTAGCAACTGAAGACAAAGCAAGAAACTCACTTTACTCTGAGTTTGTCTTTCTCATTAACCCCTTTTCATCAACTTTTACAAACCTTCAGAACAGAACAACAAAATAAGGCAAAAAGTAGTGAAAAAGGTATAAACCATGCTTGCTCAAAAACATTCATAAAATATTAATATTACATTATCACTTTTATAAGATTATCCAATATCCATTGCTTTTCAGAACATAGTTGCTAGAAGGAAAAGTACATAGTGGTAGTAACATAGTTTAACCTAGAAACATCTAAACCCTAAAAAGATCAACAGAAGCATAATCAACAAAATGTATATAGACTATAGTAGTAGATTATAGAATTAACCATGCATTAAAGAAAAATTAAAACTACAGAAACTTATCACAATTAACATAGTACATAATTTAACTAACTAAGCATTTTGCATCCTGAGTGCAAAAGCATTAAGTAACTCTTGATACTGAATAACAGAATTCTCAGCATGATTCACCATGATCTGTTCATTTCCAACAGGCAAAGACTGAAAAGTTGCACTACTAAACCCATTATTGAAATTTTCATACTGCTGCATATTAAAACCATGTTGATCAAAACCAACGCCTAAAAATTCATTCTTTGAAAACCCCTTTTTGATATCAACCATGTGATCATACACAGGTGCAGTTTGAACAAAAGGGTCAGAGAAATTCACTGTCTTTGGCAAAATCTCATTTTTTATCTCTTGCTTTGGTTTTGGTAAAAACTTATTCACAATCTCTTCTAATAAACCAGAATCAGAAGATTCTTTAGGAAAAAACTCAGAATCATCTTCAGCAGAAATTTTGTTCCCATCTACACCACCAAGAAAAGTGTTGGTCATGTTGCTATTTGCACCCCCACCACAAGAATTCATCAAACAACACCCTGGTAGAAAAGCTGAACTAGAATTTGAACTAGAATTAAAACCAGAACCAGAACAAGAACTAGAGCAACCTTTGTTGTTGTTATAAGAATAAGGATAATTGTCGTGGAAGTGATTTGAAGAGTTAATAAATTCACGAAACAGAACCGTGTCCAGAGAAGTAGAAGAAGAAGAAGATGAAGAGTTGTTTCTGTTAGGTTCGGTACAAGAAGACCAACCACAAGAAGCCACGTGGCGGTTAGTTTGAGAATGTTTAGGGAAGTTAAAAGAAGGGAAAGTGGTGGTGGAGTTTGGTGGTGGAGAAGAAGGGTAGATGAAATTTGTGCGAGCTTTAATACCACGCATGGCACGTGCGGCACAGTCGTAAGCACAAGCGGCTTCTTCGGCTGTGTCGAACGTGCCAAGCCAGCGGCGTTCTTTGGAAGATGGGTCTCTTATTTCAGCTGCATAACGGCCCCACGGACGACGGCGCACTCCTCGGTAACGAAGTGCGCCGCCGTTGCCTGGGGTTGTTGTGGTTTCACGTGATGTTGTTCTTTTGTTTGTTGGTTTTTTTGTGTCTCGGAGGTCTGTGATGGTTGAGGTTGTGGTTGTGGGTGTTCCGTTGAGATGGTTAAGTGCTTCTTCCATTGAAGATGATGATTATGAGAGTGTATGAATATGAATGTGTTTCTTCTGAGAGATGAAAATGGTGAGAGAAGTGTTGTTTTAGTTTTCTTGAATATGGTGTGGTTTGGATGGTATTTATAGAGGTGCAATTATGGTGTGAGATGGGAGAGTTATTTGTTCAACTAAACTATAGAGAGATTTTATGAAGCTATTTTTTTTTCTTTTCTGAGAGAGATATATGAAATGAAACTATCAGAGGATGTTAGGAAAGTGATTGATTTGATGATAGAGTTAGACAATACTATTTCCTACACAATGTATAACCATGATAACATATGTATGTATCACACAATGACCATAGTATTGAATTTTCTTTTTATGGTTACAATTACAACATTATAAAAACAAAAAAAGGAGAAAATATAACTTTTTTGATCATTTTCTTTTTTTTTTTTTGATAAGTAATTTTTTCACATATCTTTAATTATTGTTAAAATTTTTTGTGGTTGTTCAATTCTCGTTTTAATATGGGGTTATTTTTAATTTCCGTTACAATGCGGTATTGTTTTGAATTTTTGTCCTTTATTTATTTTGTTTTAATTTGTAGATTTGCTTCAATCTAAATCCAGTGCAAATTCAATGACTTCAATATCGTCAACATTTAGAGACATTAACATGACTACTCAAGACATTTTTTAATTTAATTATATCAATGGTAGGCTTTGTCACGTTTGTAGACACATTAAACCGTTTTATGTTATTAACTTGGATGCTGTGAATTTGTTCGTAAACTCATCATTTTTAGTTTTTAGTGAAATTAAATATATAATAATTTTGACTGATGTAATCTACATATTTAAATTTAAGAAGAAAAATATGTGGGTCAACATGATATAGATACAAATTTTGCACCATTTTCATCTATTAACGACAACTAATCTCTTTCGAAACACAGAGAGAAATTTTCCCTTCAACCAAATTTTTTCCATCAATAAACTAATTTCTGACCATTTATTAAAGAGCTTAAACACATGAACAACAAGCACCAATGGTCATTTTCAAGCCAAATCTTCGTCTGAAGTCAACCAATTCAAAACAAAATTGACTCAGATTAAGATCCAGCAACTAAAGGTGATCGTATCTGAATCAATTTAAAAGCAAAACTGTAAAACCGAACTAATCCTAACCGAAACTGCAAAAACCGCATTTGACTTAGGTGAATTCAAATGATTTTATATGAACCACACAATTTTGTTCAGTTAGCGGTTTGCATTTCAAAATATCGAACAATTTAATCTAGATTCGTTCAGTTTATTTGGTTTGGATGTCTTTATAAAAATCAACTAAACTAAACCGAAACGCATACATTTTTATCTCGTAGTTGAAACAGGGTCAATCCAAAAGCTCTGCAAGCAATGCCGCAGCTTTGGACCTCAACAAAAGGGCCTCAATTTTTTTTCTTTCATGTCCATCCATATAAGATTTGGTTAAAAAGTTGCGTTGAAATATAATATTAGTTGTTTGCAATTGGTGCTACGAAAGTGTACCTTATCCTATATTATGAGGGTCGTGTGTTTAACTCTTCCTTGTAATATTTTTTTATTTTAGTGTTTTATTTTTTGCTATTTTTTTAGCTTGCGCTATCACTTGTTAGGCCTCGTAGCTTTCTCTTCTTCCTTTGTGCTTTGAGTGATTTATTATTATTATTATTATTAGGCTCTCACCCGCGCGATGCGCGGGTTATATAAGCTGTTAGGTGTAACAAAAAAATATTTCATAAAAAAAATATATAATATTAAAAAGTTGTGAGATTTTTAATAAAAAAATTATAAGATTTTATAATAAAAATGGTAAGACAAATATAATAATATTAATTTTGAAAATATAAAATTAAACGATAAAATGTTCCAGTCAATACTCGTGAAAAAAAAAGGAAAATAGAAAAAATCTTCAAAATGATTGATTGCAAGGTCAAAAATAAAACATATCCTTAAAAAATCTAAAAGGTAAAAAAAACATTAATTAAAAAAATAATATTAGTAGAAATGTTGAGAAGGAAGAACATCGTGAGAGAGAACAGTGAAGAAAAAGTTGTTATTTTTATCATAGAAAATGTTGAGAAGTGAACGGAAAAATGTTGAGAAAGTGAAGACAAAATAACATGTTTTTTTTGTTCCATGAGAAGTGGATTTTTATTTTATTTTTACTAATAAGAAGTCGAAAAAATTGAGAAATGAGAATTTGTATTATTAGTAGTTGAGAGTAATTAATATAGTTTAGGAGGGAAAAAGTAGGGTTAAGTTGTTGCTAATCTAACAACATTTATAAATAAGAGATTATTGTTATTATTGTTAGCAGTTTAAATTGAAATATATAGATGAATGACTATTTTATTATGATATTTATATTATTTACACATTATAAAAAAATTACTCTTATTAAAAAGATTGTCAAAAAAATATTATTTAATTTTTATTAAGGGTCAATTTTTAGTATTCGGCTCGAGCTTCTAAATAGTCAGGACCTACACTAAATTAAAATAACTTTTTTTTGCTCAAAATTGAATCAAACACCCTACGAGCAACAACACAACTGAAAATGCAACAAAACACCCTACAGCGCCATATATTGATGACTAACTTATAACTTGTATAAATTTATATGGGTTTGTTTAATCTGTAAAATAAAAGTATTGGATAGAACAGTATAAAACAGTACAAAGTTGAACAGTACTGGACAAACATTTATGATATTAATTAAATTCTGTTTTATATGATGTTTAATGGGAAAAATGTTATTTTGGTGATTTAGAAAAGTTTTGTTAAAGACAAAAAGTTGTCTCATGGTTCAGCGGGGGACAAAAATATATGATTTTGTCCAGTCCCTTAACCCCCCAATTTGTCTAATCCCAATGACAACTTTCAAATCAAACACAATACAACAAAAATTGTTCTGTCTAATCTCATGTTTCTTAGCGGATCAAACGCAACCATAATTCATATAATTAAGTTCAAAATATGGCGTTGTGAAAAGAACACCAAAGTGTACTACTAAAGTACATGCATAATAATTCTGCTTTAGAAAGACAAATGAAAAATCCAAAAGCATGTTTACAAGTAAACGAACGTGTTATATGTCCCATTTTGTCTGTATTAGAAGTTAATAATCACTGATTTTGTATAGTAGAGTACAAACAATACATTCTGCAAGTTTAAGAAGAGACCTTGTCTACTGTGCATGCATGACATGATGACAATATTTCTAATTTGTCATCGCATTATACAGTGTTCTATTCTATTCTATGGATCACATAGGTTGATCTCAAATTTCAAATTTAAAATAAAAAACATTACTTTATGTTCCAAAATAAGTGTCACAGTTGATCAATTCACATTTGACAATACACAACTATAATTGTTAATATATTTAATTATTTATCTTCAAAAACTATATACTTTAAAAATACTCATCGAGACAAATCAAATAATATTTTATATACTAATATTTATATTTGCATATTAATAAAAAAAATATAATCAAAATAAATTATATAAATAATACAAAATAATCAACTGTGACATTTATTTTGACGGAGAGAGTACTTACTATCCAATGAACTTTTTGTACATCTCTACCTTAACTAGGGCTAGTATTGCTATTGCCAGACCACTATCGTCCTACTCATCCGAGGACTTTTAAAAGCCAACTGTTGCCTAACCCCACTTGTCTCCTTCCTGTTTTTCCATTTTCTACAAACTTCTTCAGTTTCATAATATAAACATCTCCAATTTATTTCACATATATTAAGAAAAATCAATAGTGTTATTATTATGTCGACTGATATATATCATCCCAACCAATATTCAATTTTAATATCAAAATTTTCGGTTAGAGATTTTAATTAGATTGGATTGAATTCTTTTTATCTATTTTCTTTGGTACAAATCAGATTTTTTTTTTTATCTAACCATTTAAAACCAAATCGAACGCTTCTAATTTTATCTTTGAATCAAATGAGTTTTTGCATTAAAACCAATTAAAACCACACCGTATAAACCTTTAGTTTAAATATATTAAGTAAAAATGTTAATCTATCTTTTAATCATATGCTAAATGGTAAGTCAAATACTCCTAGTTCACTATTTGTGGATGAAGAGGCTAATTTTTAAGATTGAGTAAAAAAAGGTTAACTTATGGAAGTGTTTTCTTAATTTGCAGGTAAAATAGTAAATCATTGCAAATTTATACATAAAGTAAAATGATCGAAGTTTAAACTTCGATTACATAAATTTGACTTAATAATTTCGATATTTTTTCTCAATTTTTTATCAGTTGAATTAACCTTCTAATTTTTTATTTTATTACATTAGCCTTCTAATTTTTTAAACATGGAAGTGGTAATTGATGGTTGGTGACTTGTGACAGCTAATTAATCACACTCCAGTAGTCGTAATTGAATGTTTTCGGTTATTTCCGAGAGAGCAAGAAAGGATACAAATTTGGGTGAGATAGGGGAATGAACCATGCCTTTTTGGGTCGTCTAAAAGTTTATGATTGAAAAAGATTTTTCCAACAAAATATTACTCATAAAGGATTTGTTATGATTGAATATTACAGTTTTTAATGAAACTGCAGTTAATTACTAGAATATCCCCATATTTTCCTTCCCAATATTCCATGAAAATTGTAGTACTAGTTGCTAATTTGATTAATTTATTTATATCTAGCTAAATTAGATTTTTGTTCTCTTAACTTATTTGTTGGTTACATTTTGGTTTTAATTAATTATTATTACATTTTAGTAGTCTCTTAATCTATTTATTAGTTTCGTTTTTGCGTTTTAATTAATTATTGTTACATTTTAGTCTCTTAACTATGTTTCACATGCAAATAAATCCCTCCTATGAAAATTTGTCAAAAATTTGTTAATATTCATCACTTTGTATCACAAATCCAAAAATTCACCATCTCCTTCATCACTTAACGAGAAAAATTCATCATCTCATTGCCAAATCTAAAAAAATTAATCTTCTGTGATGAAGAATTTGGATTTGGTGATAGACTTTTATGAGTTTGATGATAAAGATGATGAAAGAAGTAGTATATTTATTGACTAATGATGAAAAATGATGAATATTAACAATTTTTTTGACAAATTTTAACAAAAAATTATTTATTTGGGAGATATGACATACTAGTTAAAGACCAAATTGTAACAATATAATTAATAATTAATTAAATAACCAAAACAAAACCAATAAATAAATTAAGGGACCAAAATATAATAATAATAATAATAATAATTAATTAAGGTACCAAAATAGGACCAATAAATAAGTTAAGGGATAAAAAATCTAATTAAACCTTAATTTTAAGTAGTTAAGGGTTCTTTTAACTTTTATTGTAAGGGGTTAAATATTAAATAACCAAAACGAAACCAATAAATAAATTAAGGGACTAAAATATAATAATAATTAATTAAGGTACCAAAATAGAACCAATAAATAAGTTAAGGGATAAAAAATCTAATTAAACCTTAATTTTAAGTAGTTAAGGGTTCTTTTAACTTTTATCGTAAGGGGTTAAAATTTTTTTTTTGAGAAGGTTAAATATATTTTTGTTTATATTTTTTTAATGAGATTTTTCCTCATATGCTTATAAATTATAAATATCACCCCATACAAAAATTCAAATTTTAACAAATGATTAATTAAATATGATTTTCTATTTTTTTTTAAACCCACTTAGATTTCTTTGGTGACATTGGCTTGAGACCAAGAAGTGTGCTCTTTCTCAAGGTTTCAAGTTTGATTCTCTCTAGCGTCAATTAAGATGAGTTAATTTAGCTTCTTAAAAAATGATTTTTTAAACTTCAAATACTTTAAAAATTCATATTCAATTTACTCCATATTAAAAAAATTAAATGTTGTAGATAAATTAAAATTTTAATTTACTAAACATGACAATAAAAAATAATTCGAAATTTTAAAAGATTTATATGAGTTGACATATAAATAGAGACAAAAAAATGTCAATTTTTTTTTGAAGTGCTAAAATTTAAAATATTTATACAGACTAAAAATATATTTAATTTTATTTTGAAATTCAATAATACGAGTAATCCTTAAAATTTATTTTTATAATTTTTTATAATATTGAAGTCAAAAAATAAATAGAACCCAACAAAAGACAGTTCTTAATAAAGGATGAAGATTTTTGTGCAGGATGGTGTTGTGAAAAAGCTGCTTTTAGCTTGCAGCTGATACTGATAGGTGACTTTTTATTTATTTAAAACTATAAAAACAAAAATTAAATTAAATTTTATGGGAAGTTGAAGGTGAAGTCTTTAATTAAATTAAATTGAATCCCCTGTGATTATGATTTTGAATGATTACATGCACTGGCGGCGCTCAGAAATTGTTCCTCCTACTTTGGTTATTTACTTTAATTTTATTTTCCATTTTAGTGAGGTTGATTATGCAAGTGTCAATATATTTGCTGATTTGCTTGTTTATATTGCTTTGTGTTGATGTTGAGTTTGAGAAAACCAAGAATTTAAATATCACATGGACTTGTCTCATATTTAGGGGTTTATATCAATATTTGTGAGATTATTTAGGTCCTGTTTGTTCATAGCTATAAACTGAAAAGTTGTTACTGCTTCTACTATTTCAAATCAGAAAAAAAGGACATAAATTCTTAAACATGGCATGGCTTCACACGATCACACCTATTCTTACCCTCAATTTTTGCCTAAATTTGTTACTCCTTTTATTAAAGTAGTGACTATAATCTCTTTGCATTACAACTGAATTCTCTCAAACTAATGACTCACTTTTCATTTTCAACCTGAATAAGCTTTTTCTCAAATAATAATAATGTGGTTACCCTTCTTGTTAGTACATTCAAAAAGGTAAATGCTTGAAAGATAAATTAAAGAGATGAAAATTTTGAGAAAATATGATGGTTTATCTTTCTAGTTGAGTTTTAAACTCGATTTGTTAGGTAGATCGAATTTTAGAATAGAGTTTTATTAATATTTGAATCGATAACTTAAGTATCAAGTTTTTAAATGTTTTGAAACAATAAATTAAATTTACCTTAATTTGTAGGGAAATGTTAACATGTGCCCTTGATGCACATGTTAGTATACTAAAGATAGAAAAAATATGTATTGAAAGTAATATTTACATTGAAAGTTGTGTTTTATTATTGTAGAAAAGTACATTGCACAAGTTTCAAGAATGTTTTTTTTATTTTTGTATCCTTAACCATTGCCCTAAGGGCAATGTTTATCATTTTCCTTACTTTTAAAATACTCCCTCCGTCCCATTTTAAGTGTCGCAGTTGACCAAATCACACACTTTAAGAAAAGTGTGTAAAAGAAAGAGAGAGAATATGAATTTTACTAAAATACCCTCTATTTTTATTGGTACTAGACATTGAAATACTAAAAAGTAGATTTTTTAGTGTATTTTTTCTCTTACCTAATGATTGCTTTAATGGATAAAATAGTAAAAACTAATGTTATAAATAGTATACGACACTTATTTTGGGACAAACAATTTTGGCAAGTATGACACTTATTTTGGGATAGAGAGAGTATTATTTCTATTAGTAGAATCCTTAACATATGTCCTTAGGGCACACGTTAACATAACCCTAATTTTTATAATATTTTTATTTTTGTTTATAATTTGAAACGAAAAGAGTACTAAATATAAACAAATTGTTTTTAACAAATACATATAAACAAATAAAATGTAACAAAGATGACCTAAAATTAAACCAAATTACTTTCTTCATCCTAATTGTAACAAGATATTTGATTGATACTCTACCTAATGTTATACACTTGTAATAAGGATATACTTGTCCCATACTCTATGGAGTGTTATATAAGAGTGCCGTAACTTCTATTCAAGAATTAACTAATAATTTCTTTTTAACCGTTACAATTGACCTCTATACATATGTTAATATGTATATTTTTAGCCACTAATATCTTTAATTATGTATATTAAAAATTATAAGAAAAACATATTGTAAAAACATTCATCAAGACAAATTGAATAACATACATATTATATATTAATATATTTGTTTTTATATATTAATAAAAATATATGATCAAAGTAAGTTATATAAATATTGTGCATAAATCACAAACAATAGTTAAAAAGAAACAAAAAGAATAACATTTTATCAAAGTGAATAATGTGATATATGTTGAAAAAAGTTCAATAACATACACTTCTTTGATTAATATATTTGTTTTTATATATTAATAAAAATATATGATCAAAGTAAGTTATATAAATATTGTGCATAAATCACAAACAATAGATAAATCACAAACAATAGTTAAAAAGAAAAAAAAAGAATAACATTTTATCAAAGTGAATAATGTGATATATGTTGAAAAAAGTTCAATAACATACACTTCTTTGATTAATATAGTAGATTAATTTCCTAATGACACAAATCAATTTTTATGTTTTTTTTTGACAAAATCAATTTTTATGTTCCAAACGTCTTCTTCTATTAAAAAAAAAAGTGAACTCTAATATGGACCTAAAATGGCCCAAAAGTTTACAACCTTTAATGTGTTACTATGGTAAATAATAAAATATATGAAGGAAAAAAAATAATATTTATTAAAATTTACTAGTGGTAAAACACCATGGTAAAAATAATGTCGTCCACAGTATAAATTTGGAAGTATTGTGTCAAATTGTGTGTGGAAATAGCATTATTGATAAATCAAATCAAAAGTATATAAGATTTTGATTGATTTGTTTCAATGAATAGTTTTACAATATCAAATTTTTATAATTTTAATTTCATGAAAAAAATTAAAAATTCAAATTATATATTGATATATGTAAGAACAATGTTTTGAGATGCAGGTAGTAAATAGTAATTAGTCTAATACATAGATTGAAATCCAATTGCCATCAACTTACGTAGTCCCTATTTTCACAAACAATAATATGACCCGGGACCAGCTAATTAATTAAATACGTATAGCTAAGTGCAAGGTATTGAATAATTGTATTAGTTTGGCACAAGCCATCCATATCTTGTTCTGGATTTTGGAACTAGGTCTGCGCTTAGTATTTCAACTACAAATGTGTACGTTTGTCAATTTCTTCACCTTGTTCCAATTTTCACCCAAGAGATTTCACTTGATTTCTTGCGAGAGTTAATGTTAAGAAGTCCAACATTGACTGCGAGACGGTCTGAATACGTGTTTATAAAGTAGAGAAAATCTCCGTCTTACAAATAGGTTTTGAGAGGTTGAGTTAGCCCCACTCTCAATTCTCCGGATGGCCGCCTACTATCGATCGGACCATCCGTGGCATTACTGTCTGCATCGATCGTGCCATCCACCATTTATATTCATGCCTCAAGCCAAAAGTGCTGGATGCAAGGAAGTGTGTTAAGAAGTTACCCATCGATTGCGAGACAACTTGAATATGGATTTATAAAGTAGAGGGCAATATTCATCTTACAAGCCGGTTTTGTGAAGTTGAGTTAGATTCACTCTCAATTCTAAGAGTTATTATTGTTGTTTGTTGTCGTCGTCTTGATGAGAGTAATTTATCTTTTCGATATACCAAAAAAATTGTAATAATAATTGTTATATTTTATTTTTGCATAGCTTGCTGAAAGTAATTAATCTATTAGCTTAATCATTGGTTTTTAGCATTAAAAATAATAGTAGTATACTGCATATGCATATAATTTAGTTATAAATTGTCTAATTTAATTGTTGTATTTGCTTTAAAATTTAAGTTTAACTTTATCGTTTCTTTAACAAATTTGGAATCGAACCAAATTAACATTTTTTTTTATTGGTTTGGTTCAAATTTCATACCTATAAATTACAAAATAATTGATCAACTGACAAATTTTTGTTCGTTCAATTATTATGTTTCTTCAAGATGTCAAATAAAATCGACATGTTGCACCATAACTTAAAACCATTTTCAATTACTCATTTTACATTGCTTGAGAGAGAAATATACAAGACATCGAGTGATGTAATTAATGTGATAGAAAGAAAAATAGTGTGATAAGTTGAATGAGTGTAATGGTTGAAATTAGGGGTGATCATATCCGAACCAATCCAAAAGTAAAACTACAAATCAAAACCATAAAAAACCACACCAAACCAAACCGAACCGCATGTTTTTTACCTCGCGGTTCGGCTGGTTTTTTTTATCTAAACCGAACCAAACCGCACCACGATCACACCTAATTCAAATTTCATAATTATAAATTTTAGCAGTCTGACCAAAATCAAGGTATTGACTATGTCACTGCTACAAGAAAATATGACGCTCTAGTAAATACTCCGTATGTACGTAAAGTGAGAAAGTTAATTTCAGTTAAAATGAATATATTTAACACTTTGATGAATTTTTCAAATTGTTTTGTAACAATGAAATAAACGAACAAATAGAGTTGAAGTCGCTCAAGTCCTCTAATTCTAGTATTATATGGACAATTATGATTTCGCATTGGTTGAGATTTGAGAATATGATTGAAAATTGGATTACTAGATTTTTACCTCTCATAAAGTAGAGTATCAGAGTATGATTGACAACAAAATAAAAAGTTGTTTTTGGGTGTTTGAAAGCATCGCATATTCGCATGCTAAGATTGTCTTCTTGCTATCCTCATTGATGGGTTAGATCAATATATGTCACCGATAGAGTATCGGATATCCTCAGATATCGCCTCATGAAATCATTATTTCCTTCTGACGAGACTTGTCTGATTTGTCGTAAGGCATGCTTGGATACTTTTGGAGAGCACACACTGCATTGCAAGGAGCTTCTAGGCTTCAAGTACAGACATGATTTCGTGAGAGATGTCATTGTTGATGTTCTTCGACGTGCAGGAATATCAGTGAAGAAAGAGGCACCCGTAAATTTCTTGACTGGCCCACATGATAGGAGATCGACACTTAGGTCAGCTGATGTTTTGATATATGGATGGGTATGAGGAAAACATGCATGTGTTGACTTGACTGGAGTTTATCCACTGATAGAATTAGGGACTGCGAGTTTCACTGTTGTACAGGCGGCCCTCAAGGCCTCTTTAAGCAAAGTGACAAAACATGAAAAAGCGTGTTCTCACAATCAACATGTTTTTATACCATTTGCTTTTGACACTTTTAGCTTTTTGGCACCAGATGCTGTTAATCTTCTAAATAGAGCTCAAAAAGTCATGCACAACAATGTTGTCTCTTCCAAATCTGTAAATGTGGTTTTTAAGCGAATTGGTTTTGCAATTCAAAAAGGAGTAGCGGCGCAGCTTGTTGTCTGTTTACCTTCGACACATATGTAATTATCTTATATATTTATATATATAAAAAAAGTTCTATTTAAAAAAAAGTAGATAAATTTTGTTTTTCTATCTTGTAAATTTTTTTTTTAATTATCTTTTGTAAATTTCTTTTTTGAAATTAAGTTTTTATGTTGACTTTTTACTGACGTGACAGATAAAAATCAACTGTCACTTCTACAAAAAGTGCACTACTGTATAAAAATAGTTGATTTTTCAAGTAAAAAAAGTCAATACAAAAAGATAAAAAAAAAATTTGCAGGGAGTTAAATCAAAAAATAATTTTACAAAGTGAAAAGTAAAACTCGTCTACTCTTTTTCTTTTTGCGGTAGTTAAAACTTATTGAAAATTTTATGTAGACTAAATTCATTAAAATATTGGATAGTTATTTTTTTAGTATTCTTTTTAGAATAAAATAGAGTATATAGCTATATACTGTATAATTATATATTGATTTGATATCTTGAAATGAAATCTGTCGTTTATGTTAGTTTAAAGGGATGCATGATATAAGTTGATGTTATGTTATCAAAACTCTGTTCATCAACAAAGTTTGGTTGCTGTACAGTACACATCTGCTATCTCTGAAATCATATCATATAGACATATGTGTCAAAGAAATTAATTCGAGTTTGAAATCGGTTTTGGTGTCTCTCCTTATATCTGGTCATTTTTTAGAAACATTTTACAAACATACACAAAAGAACAACAAATAATAATATAAGGAATTAAAATGACGGCTTTCTGGTGAAGAACTGAATTAGTGTAGCAGATGCAAAGAAGGCATTGGATATTTCAGAGAACAGTTTTCTGTGCGGACAAGCTAAACAGAGAAATTAATCCAATCCAGTAAAATACATCAGAAAACAAGCTCACATATTTGGTCCACTTATCCAAGTTTTCAAGTGTTCATGAGTCTGTCGACATGTGCAAATCATCTATTACATGGAATAAAATTGACAGAAATAACCAAATTAAAACTTAAAATAAATGTTTGGGATTAATATGAAACTTTTAAAACATTTGAGATCAAATTAAAACTTGAAATAAACGTTTAAGATCATATATGTCATTAAACCATTTAAAAATTATCTAATGCAACTTGGAGTTATTCTATTGAACCTATATTGGCAGCTCATTACATAAAACGTGTTATAATAATCAACATACTTATCATTTGTATTTAATTTAACACTATCCATGTTATAGATTTCTTAAGTAAAATTTAACAAATTGTTTTCATAAGCTTAACTCAATTGATAAGGGATATTGTACATTTATGCGGTGATTAAATATGAAATTTAATATATTCATTTATTCACTTTTAATAATAAATTTTAAATTGCTAGACTACCTTACGAAAAAAATTAAAAAATCATGCCAATTCAAAAAAAAAAAAACAATACGTGTCTCTTAAAATATGTCTATTTAAGACATACTAGTATGTTAGCCCGTGCCGTGCACGGGATTATTTTCTTTTTAGTATTATTTATTAATTCATTTTAAATTATTATTTTAAATTTATTTTAAGATTTAATAGTAAATTTGAGATATTTTTTTGGTAAACCAAAAGTATTCTCGCACGCAACTGCAGAGATTAATCCACTCGAGATATATGCAATCCATTTAAGGGGTTGACCTCTTCTAACAAATGTTTCTCCATACGCACCGGCTAGGGATTGAATTCGGGACAAAATGGTTAAGAGACTCAAATATCTACCACTTGTACCACACTATGTTGGTGTGAATTTAAGATATTATATTTTATGAGTTGTTTAAATATATATTGTTGAAGTAAATATATTGTTTTGACAGAAATTTAGAATAAATATATTCAGAATCGTATAAATGACATTGAATAAAAATAAAAGTTATATTAAAAAAAATATTATTTACAAAGTTTTTTTTTTTACAAAATATTATTTACGAAGTTAAAAGTTGAATGTTAATAAAACAATTTTTAATATTTAGAAAAATAGAAAGTACTAAAAACATATTTAATATATTAAAATAAAATTTTAGATTGGAAATTGACATTTTAATCTATATTAAAGAAAAATAATATAATTTAATATTTTGAAATTTCAATAGTCTTGATTCAATATGGCTTAATTCCTATATATTATACACTAAAGATGCGTTTGTTTTAGATATTTTTGGAAAATATTTTTGTAGTGTATTGTTTTTTTGTTAAAAAATTTTAGCAAATAATTTTTTTTAAAAAATTTTCAAATGAATTTTTTTTTATAACAGCTTTACATATAGTGATGTTACTATGTTTATTGTATATTTATTCATCTAAATCCCATCAAAACTGCATTTTTTAAAATACAATGTAAATTAAGATATCTTTTTTCATCGTTGTCCCACTTTGTTTGAACTTTTTGCATGGTAATCCACGTGTAAATTTTAAAAACAAAAAAAAAACAAAGAAAATAGATTTCTTAATATGACAAAACTTTCTCCCCGTAACATAACTCAGGTGGTATGAGCTAAGGGACGTATGGGTTGGAGAGCTCCAGGGATCAATTTCTGGGGGAGCAATTTATCTTTTCGATCTACCAAAAAAAAAATATCACAAAACTCCCACATTGTGATATATTTTTGGTCCCTATAATTATTCTCATAATTTATCTTTTTATGGTTAAATATGTTTTTGGTCCCTATAAATATACCAAATTTTGGTTTTAGTCCCTCTAAAAATTTTCTTCGACTTTTAGTCCCTATAAAATTTTTCATCTTCTCTTTTAATCCCTCATTTTAAGTAAACTCATAAGTAGAATTCATATTTTTGAATAAAAAATTTGCAGAAAAGTTTTTAAAATTATAATGATCTCTCTAAAAAAAATTAGAATTTTTTAACAATTTAGGAATTAAATATGAATTTTTAAACTTTTTGTGGTTTAAAATTCATATTTAATTTATGTTTGGTTAAAAAATTCCAATTTATTTAGGAAGATATTATCGTAATATTTTTCACATTTGTGCACAACTTCATTAAAAAACTAGAAAGGCTATATATGAGTTGATTCAAAAATTGGGAATGAAAGTGAAGATGAAAATTTTTATAGGGACTAAAAGTCGAAGAAAATTTTTATAAGGACTAAAATCAAAATTTGATATATTTATAGGGATCAAAAATATATTTAATCCAAAAAAATATCTAAAAAAAAATCTTAGAGAAGCTTTAATTGAATGACACTTAAGCAAATTTTCTTGAGAATGCATGAGAGAGCTCCGTGGAACTATCGCAATGTATATAATAGAGATAAGAACCTCTCCCACAAAATAAGGACAAAAAATCATGATAGGAAATATTTGAGGGACCATAACCTGCTGAAAATTGTTTTAAGGACTAAAAATGAAATTTTGTATATTTATAGGGACTGCAAAGGTATTTATTCCCAAAAAAAATCTAAAAAAAAAACATGATAAGAATGCAACTGAATTACGCTAAAAAAATATCTAAAAAAATATAAAAAAAAATCTTAGAGAAGCTTTAATTGAATGACACATAAACAAATTTTCTTGAGAATGCATCAGAAAAGCTCCGTGGAACTATCGTAATGTATATAATAGAGATAGAGATATGAACCTCTCCCACAAAATAAGGATAAAAAATCATGATAGGAAATATTTGAAGGACCATAACCTGTTGAAAATTGTTTTAGGGACTAAAAATGAAATTTTGTATATTTATAGGGACTGCAAAGGTATTTATTCCCAAAAAAAAAATTTAAAAAAAATATGCTAAGAATGCAACTGAAGTACGCGAAAATAAATATCTAAAAAAAATATAATTTTTTTTTAGAGAAGCTCTAATTGAATGACACATAAGCAAATTTTCTTGAGAATGCATCAGAAAGCTCTGTGGAACTATCGTAATGTATATAATAGAGATATGAATCTCTCCCACAAAATAAGGACAAAAAATCATGATAGGAAATATTTGAAGGACCATAACCTGCTGAAAATTGTTTTAGGGACTAAAAATGAAATTTTGTATATTTATAGGGCCTGCAAATGTATTTATTCCAAAAAAAAAAATCTAAAAAAAATGCTAAGAATGCAATTGAATTACCCTAAAAAATGAAATTTTGTATGTTTATAAGGACTGCAAAGGTATTTATTCCCAAAAAAAAAATCTAAAAAAAACATGCTAAAAATGTAACTGAATTACACTAAAAAAAATCTTAGAGAAGCTCTAATTGAATGACACATAAGCAAATTTTCTTGAGAATGCATGAGAGAGCTCCATGAAACTATCGCAATAGAGATTTAAAAAATAAAAACAATGCTTTTATTTAATTTAGAATTGGTTTACCATGTCTCATCCCAATAATGATGCCATTTTTCTTTTCTGTGTGTTACTGTGTGTGTCTATTAATACTGCAATTTTGTATGAGGCAGCTTTTCATTAAAATCCTCTGCTATTGATGTTTCTCACAGCTACAACCAGTCCAGATCATTCGTGTGAAAATGGATCCATCTACTTGAGCTTGACATATATATATATATATATATATATATATATATAGCATTTCTCTTCCTTTTGGGACCCATAGGATTGGATAGAAGAATTGAATTAAAGACATAATGTTTTATCAAGCATGCACCAGCATATCCCGGTGCAGATATCTTTTCAGGATACGCTCTCTACGGATTCATTCTTCTATTTGACACATTCTTTTGTACTCCAGTACTTCTACTATACACTATACAGTATACATCATGAATAAATAGAAACTCTATAATATGTGAGAGTCTATAATATATATGAGTATATGACTTATAAGAATATTTATTATTAAATTAATATTAAATTTATTACAAATTTTACTCTTAGAAGATTAAAAATTTATACATCATATAGAATTCCATATCAAATTTTAAAATTATTTGTATGCTATGTAACACTCATCAAGATTCAATTGATGAGTGTATGGTTTGAAACTGGAAAGAAAAACTAAGTCTATAAGCGCAAGAAAATACTGTATGGTTTGAAACAAGCTCTGAGAGCACGGTATAGCAAAATTGAATCATATTTCAGTAATGAAAAATTTGCAAAATGCTCTCATGAGCATACACTCTTTATGAAGCATGAAGATAAGAATAAGATACTAATTGTAACCTTATATGTAGATGACTTCATTTATACGGGCAATGATGAGCAAATGATGAGTAATTTTAAGCTATCCATGAAAGAAAAATTTGCAATGACTAACTTAGGAAAATGAAATACTTTCTTGGAGTTGAAGTATGTTAGACTCAAAGAGGAATATTTATCCATCAACAAAAGTATGCAATCGATGTTTTGAGTAATTTTGGAATGGATGATTGCAACAAGGTCAGCAGTCCTATTGTTTCTGGTTGTAAACTTACTAAAGATGGAAATGGTGTACTCATAGATGCCACCATCTACAAGCAAATGATTGGTTGCCTAATGTATATGCTAGCCACAAGACATGACATGACCTTCTTTGTGTGCCTAGCTGCAAGATACATGGACAAACAAACTGAATTACATGTGACCGCAGTCAAGAGGATGCTAAGATACTTAAAAGGAACTTTGAGCTATGAAATATGGTACAAGAAGAATGGCATTGTCAATTTGACATTAAAGGGATGAATATATTCTGATTATGCAGGAGATCATGATGACATGAAAAACACCTCTGGTTATGTGTTCTCAATAGGCTATGAGGTCATCTCATGGTCATCAAAAAAACAACCTATTGTCACTCTTTTCACCACAAAAGCTGAGTTTGTAGCAGCTACTGCAAGTGCTTGTCAAGGTATGTGGCTGAGAAGCATACTAAAACATTTAGGATAAGAACAAATTAACAGTACTATTATCCATTGTGATAATAGTTCTTCCATTAAATTGTCAAAAAATCCTATCATGCATGAGAGATCAAAGCATATTGACATCAGATACCATTTCCTTAGGGATTTGAACAAAGATGGAATAATTGAGCTACAACATTGTAACACAAGGGACTAGATTGCAAATATCATAACTAAAGCAGTGAAGGTTGATTCTTTTTGCAAGCTGAGAAATGAGATGGGAATGTTTGACATAAGTTCTTTTAGTTGATTTCTCAATGTTAGCTAGTGCCTAAGTCTGATAAGTTGTTGTTTCCTCTGTTAAGTTGTTTTCATAAACTGCAGCATATGCAGTGTTGTCTGTTTTCCTGTTTTTTAGTTTTGCACCCGTTTTTAGCTTGTGTTAGTTGATACTTTGTATTGTAATCAACTTAGGGGAGGCAATGCTAGTATTGTTTTAGTAGTATTGTGTGGATTGGGCCTTGTGCTTGTGTAAGCCCAATCATACTTGTATTAGTCTTGCCCCATATAAAGACTTAGTAATAAATTGAGAGGTATTTGACCTCATTATACCAACAATATTTACCTTTAATCAATTAATCTTTTTATTTTTATCTGTTGTATTTTTCTCCGAAGCCTATAGCTAAAGCGAAATTTATTTAACATTTCTCGTAAAGTATTAAAATTTATTATCTAATTTTTATATTATTGTTTAAGAGGTTTTTATAAAGTTTTTTCTAATAAGTTTATGAATTATAAAAGACATTTTTTTAAGAACTTAAATTTTTTATGTGTCACCTTTTTGTTTGCGACCTAGCAAGCTACCTTGTTGGCCATATACATAAATATACCTCTTGAAGATCTAAAAATAACCAAGCACCCCTACAATTATAAAATCATCCTATCTCTGCTACCTTCCTACAGTAAGTAGTCCTAACGAAACAAAATCTCGAATTCTGCCAAACTCACTGTTTTGGTCATCACTTCTTTGTGCAATGCGTGGTGCTCTGCCTACTAGTATGCTACTAGTATGCCTTTGTACTTTTTCTTTACAAGTTTCAGTAACATTTTTGTCTTTATAATTTACTAGTACTATCTTTATAATTTTATTTATTTATTTATGTTTTGATTCTTGAATTAAAAGTTACCGGAACCGAGTTGTATAATGCTAAATTGATTTGAAAATAAAAATGCTAAATTGATAATTGTTAAAATGTAATTTAAGTTTCAGCCATTCTGAGATTGATCTGAGAGTGATCAATTCTGGTGCAGCTTTTAGTTTAAGTTTCTGTTTTAGCTTTTCTGTTTTGCTTGTATACTAAGTAACTGTGATTAAAACTTGGTAGTTGAATTTAGTTAGGTAATTATGGGGTAGTTAGAGTTTGTTTGTCATAGGTAAGTTATTCAAATGCTTAATCAAGAAGCAATTACTTACATGTACATAACTATCTTTTACCTCATGTGGATGAATAACAAGAATAATAATTTTTCTTTCAATTTCTCTCATTCTCTCTTTTCTCTCTACCTCTCTTCACTCACAAAATTGATAATCATCACCATTTGTCCCAACAATAATATTACTCAATTATCAAATGTAAAATGTAAGGATCATAGTTCAAATCCATGCTTTTAATGTGTTCTAAGACATGAATTAACACCGACCTTTAAAATTTAAATAATTCAACTCATCTAAAATAATAGCAATACTTTAATCATTGATGAAAATTTATTATTATGCAAATATTTTTCATGGTGGAGAACTCATTTTTTGGCTTAAATAACTTTGTATATAACTTATCGGAAAATTATTTGTCAAAAAATTTTTTTATCAAAAAATTATATTTATACAACTTATTAAGTGAATCATATTTAAATTTTTTTAATGGTGGTATTGAATAAGTATCTAAAAAATTGGAATTAGATTCGATACCACTATTAAAAAATTTAAGTAAAATGTTACACATAAACAAGTTACTTTTTTTTTTTATTGTAAAAAAAAAAGTTACTTTTTTTTAGTAGAAACAGAACAAGTCACACTTTAATACAGTATATGTGAAATTTTATAATATTGGAATTAGATACTTATTGTAATGAGTCATTAATATTTTTATTGTATTATTAAAGAGTAACACTCTCTCCAGGTACAACTTAAACAAGTTAAGTTACTATAGTAATTTTATTTTGAAGGATATGTTGCTAGTAATTGTCTTGTTTGTTATAGGCGGCATCCAAAATCCCAATATTTAATAATGCATATATGGACACTTGATATATAAAGTGGTACTACTAGTATTTGGAAGGGAAGGGATTACTAGTAATTAACTGAGGATGGATATATAAGAATTGACATTGAGATGGATGGAGTGGAGAGACTGCCTGCATCGTAAAATGGTTTTAGATGAGACAAGTATCCCTATACTTGTCGGTTACATAACTCAGATACCGTGCTCTGACCTCTCAGTCTGTGGAAATTATTAAAGTGAATCATTTTTTGAAATTTACCATCATATTTCTTTTTCTCTGATTATAAATATAAGTAAATTTGATTTTTTTAATACACTTGATTATTAATGTATTTATCTATAAATATATATCAGATATATCAATAGTCAAATGTATTAAAAAAGTTAAATTTACTTATTTTTGTAGCTTGAGAGAATATAATACTACTATTCGTTCCATATTATAAACCCCTTATTAATTTCACATATTAAAAAAAATTAATAGTGTAATTATTTTTTTGTACAACCTAAAATGATAGTGTAATTATTATGTTTAGTTTATGTGTAAATTTTATACTAAATTGTCTTATGTCTGTATATGTATTTTTTTGTTGTTGACAAATACAAAATGATATTCATTAATTCAAATTGGTTGAGTACATCAGACTCAAGTACAAATTCAACACCGCTAAAAACATAAAAGATGAATCTGCGAACAAACTCACATCAACTGAGTTAATAGCATACAACGGTATAATCATACCTACAACTATTGTGATATAATCAAAGTAACCAGAATACTTAAGCTTCCGGATCTGCATCGTTGACGAACTTGGTCACTGGTTGAAAGAGTAGTTGATCGAAGTTGATCTGTCAATCTGAAGCAAACGAACACTGCAACAAGACGGAGACAAACAAAACACCGCACAAAGACGGTAAAACAAACAAACGTCGCACTGAGACGACGAAATCACGAAGAAAAAAAACTTAAACTTTGTGGAAAACCACTTATGTGAAATTAAAGGAGAAAAATGAGATGAATAGGGGTGATTTCGGGTCAAGAGAAGACCCAGAACCACCCTCTTTTTGAATGAAAGAAGAGAAAAACATAGAGAGAAGGAGGAGCTTATCTCTCTAGAGAATTAGGGCCGGCCGACATATGTATTTATTTGACTTATTTTTTGTATTTCAATGCAAATTAATGTAATAATTAAATATATGTATAAGAAAAATAATAATAAATGAATCTATTAATTCGTAAGGGTTTATATTTTAGGAATATACTTTTTTTTGTTTAATTAACTGTTGTCCTAAAGACTGTGTTTATCATTTTCCGTAAGATATACTATGTCTATCTCCGTCTCAATTATAAGAGAAAAATATAAAAACATGATTATTTGTTATTTTTTATTTTAAAAACAAATTAGAAAAGGATATTTTTTATTAATTATTAGCACTAATGACTATATTACAATTATCTCTGACGAAATTTGAATTGAACACCTTGATAATTATTAAGAAAAATAAAATATGATAATATGAAATATGTTTATGTGAATTTTTTTGAAATAAGTTACATGGAAAAATATAAAAGCAATTATATTGATTATTTCTTTTTGATAATAATTTTATTGATTGTTGTTTATTGAGAAAAAAAGAGAAAAAATTCATATGCAATTTGCATTTTATTTTATTAGAAAGTAAAAAACATTTTTAAAAATGATTTTTTCCTTATAATTTGAGACAATTTTTTTTCCATATAATTTAAAATGGAGAGAGCGTCCTTTAAATGAATAATCATTTCCTGAAATTTAAATTGTATAATCATAAATTAAATATAAAAAAGTAAGCTAAATGTATACACAAATATAAATATTTTTGTAAGTGCTCTTTGAATCTTAAATCTACCACTATTATCTGGACCGAATATTATCTCCACATTCTAAATTTAACCTTTTTTTTCTTCTTTCTGTTGGGCCTTTGGAACCCATTTTCTTTTTCAATCCATTTGTTGTAAATCAAAGAGTTTATTGACATATAAATCTTACTAAAATATATCTCATGACAGTGTTTTTTCTTTTCAATGTGAGCATTGTGAGAGAGGGGGCAAAGATCATCTATCATTAGTTTAATGTCTTAAACTGCATATGGGCTCAATATATTGTTGGGTTAGACATGAAGTAG
This sequence comes from Trifolium dubium, assembly GCA_951804385.1. Lineage (NCBI taxonomy): Eukaryota > Viridiplantae > Streptophyta > Magnoliopsida > Fabales > Fabaceae > Trifolium > Trifolium dubium. Next base: position 37,966,893 of record OX638067.1, read on the forward strand.
GATAAAGCCCAATAATCATGATTTTTTTTGAATAAATGTAATCATGATTATTGAATCTAGGTAATTGCTAAGAAATAATGAAAGTACTGTATGAATTATTTTACTAAAATAAAAAGATTGTTCTTCGTCTCCTACATTACTCACACTATGAAAAAAAATACTACCATGAAATATCTCAGTAAGACTTATACTATTAGAAAATATCTTCCGAGAAAATTTGCACTACGGTAAGATAACTCCCGAGAATATGCGGAGAATTTTGATCAATTTAAGAAGGATGAAGAACAACCGTCCTAAATTAATCATAGGGTTTATAAAATAAATTAATTAAAAGGTCCATGCCACTAACCACATTGTGGGATATAAATAAGCTTTTCATTTTCTTTCTTTAAAGTTAAATTGAGGTTATCCATCACACAACTAACTAATCAACCTATCATTTATAAAATTGTGGTTATAATATTTACACATATTTCATTCTTAGAAAATTATATATTATTTTTTTTTTTTTTACTAAATTATATGTATATATATATATCACGTACAATTATTATTTTATCCTTTATAAAAACATTTTTATGAAAAAAAATTAAAATATGTAAATATATGGACAGAACTCAGGCAGGGCGGATGACCAGAAGATCATACCGCCCCGCCCCACCCCCGTATTCAAAAATCGGGTTTTCCCTGCTTCCTCATCATGCTGATACAACTTTTTTCTACCAAGTTCAAAGCAAATGGATATAAGTGGATCTGAATTTTGTTGTCATGTCTAACGACGATAATGCAAACTACTCTCAAAAGAGTCATAATATTATAGGGCTAGCCATATATCAAACCCCAAAACAAAATGATTATTGGATTCATGTAGCTACCTCAATAGCCGGGGTTGATTGGCATCTACTTTATACAATTTTCATTGTAAGAAAAATGAATGTGCTTTGTATAACAAATTTACAAATGTCACATTCATGTGATCAACTCAAGATGCAATCACACAAAGTTGTTAACTTGTTATCCATCTTTATTGATCATTGTTGTCTGTATCTGAAATTCTCACTAAAAAGATTCTATCATCTTATCCATTAAGATGTGCATATACAATGCTACTAAATTAAAAATTGAGTCCTACACAAGAAACAAAAGTAAATTAACACCCACCCCAATGTATATGCCATCATAGGTGTGGGTAATGGGGGACCCTTTGCATATAGAGCTTTCTTTTGCATCATCATTCAATGAAACTCCACAAGAAAAAAAAGAAAGAAAGATAATTGAATAGTGATAGTTTAGTTGATGATATAATTTCATGTCCCTATTAGTTGAAAGAATCATATCATATATTATTAATTCCAAAAGTGGTCAAAATATGTTGTTGGGGTGTGGGGGAGTTAAATAAATTAGAGTACATTTTTCATACCCGTGACTTAGAGAAAAAGAAAACTTAATCTTATATATCATTGCATGTGTCATTATTTCTATCAACAAATTCACCTTCTTTGTGAAAAAAATTATTCTTCCTTTAACTTTAGACCCTTTTCAAGGTGAAGTTCAAGTCTATCATATTTATATATAACATGGTATATTGATTGTGAAAAAAGTGTCTCATTTGTTTATAGTTTATACATAGTTTCAAATTTTCAGGTGTTGAAGAAGAGGAAGAGGAAGAGGATAGAAAAGTGGAAAGATGACAACAAAGGAAATGAAAGTTCAAATTTCATCAAGAAATGAAGTCATGCAAGGTAGTGGAATAGAGTTTAATGGATCATCACATGGTGGTCTTTTGAGACAGCCTAGTATGAACAAGAACAATTGTTTATGTTCTCCAACAACTCATGCTGGTTCATTTAGGTGTAGGCTACATCGTTCGCCTAGTCTTCAAAGGACAAAAAGTATAGAGTCATCATCATCGTCTACTCATGGTTCTGTTGTTGATGCTAATGGATATGCCAACAAGGATTAGATAGTTTATCTTTGTTGAATTGAATGTTAATTGTTATGATGTTTCTGTAAACTTTTTTTTTAGAAAGTAAAAGTTTACGTGAGTTGGATCCTGAGGCTCACCAGATCAGAGTAGACCTAAAGACGGTATGAGTCAACCCGACTCCTTACCAACTTGTGTTGGTCGTTAAATGTTTACTTGTGTTGATTTTAATGTTTTGTTTTGGTGATAGATAAATAGTAGCATCTTATGTAAGGATATATTTATCTAGTGGAGTTGGAATGGTTGTGAAAATCTGTCTCCTTAGGTAACAGTTTGAGATTGATTCAAAACTCATATGGTGTCTTTTTGGATTATAGGAAATAATCACTTTATTGAGCTTGAAAATTATAGATGAAATTTTGCACCTTTTTTCTTTAAATTTTTATATTCTGTTTAGAAGGTTTACCTGTAATTTATACCTTGCTGACAAAAACTTATAATGCATCAAAAATAACTCACCCAACATATTTTGGGCTTTATCAACATGGCTAGGTGCTTAGCGAGTCAGTATGGTTCGGTTTGACTTGGTTCGGTTTTTGCAATGAATAGAGCTATTGAAACTCAAAGGTTGCACACAACATACATCCACAAATGAAAACACTATGAACAATTGTGGCTAGATGCGGTAATGTGACTCAGTCGCGGTTATGGTCTTTCTTTGAAAAATCTAATTACAAGTAAAAAAATCAGCTTGCATGTAAAATTCTGTGATAGTTTTATATCTGGATCTTCAACTTTGAATTAGTCCAAGTGGAACAATGTGCAATCAAAATGAATGAATACTTTAAGATATAGGAGATTGAAATATAGTGGTTGATATGAATTTTTTTGAAACTAAGGATTAAATTGAAGATTGAAATCAGAGAGGAACCCTTAATGTAACTGATCAAATGAGCATTGCAAATTTTGTCAATGATAATCATCCGAAGTGACATTGATCAACCTATTTTTTAACTTGCAACGGTGTGAACTCGAGAAGTTCAATCTAAATATAACTCAGACTTTAGCGGCATAAGCCCAATGCGTATAGATTGATACCAGGCCCAATAAATTAGCCCAATCAAATGAGGTTGGGTTGACAGGGCTAGGCAAAAGATAAGAGCTCAACACGAGGAACGGTTGCCTAAATACTAGCCGAAAAAAATGGCTCGTACCTTTTAGATTAAAGCACGAGCCAGACACACAACCACATTTGTGGATATTGGAGAACAGAATTGAAAATTTTCATCTCGGCTGCGCCTCAACTGCCCCAAAAGCAAGATAACACGGTCAGATCAACCAATACGAACAAGGTTCTGATACCACTTGTTGAGGATGCGTCGGAAGTAACAACGAGCCAATAAATCAAAACTACAAGAGACCTTGACACCACATTTCCATCTAAAACCTTAAGACATTAAGTGTATATATGGATCACCGCTATAATATATCAAATATTTAGCTCGTTCATAGTCGATGTCAAATAGACCACAATTATTGTTAGACAAATCTACAGATATTATACAATGACAGAGGTACAATGACTTTAGAGCTTCAATTATTGTTAGACAAATTTATTCAGTTATGCTGAAATGATTTTGCTTTAAATGGAACACACATAATTGACTTTACAGTACTTTTTCTTAGCTTAGTCAATACAGATAAATATGTATATCAAAGAGTTAATTTGAAAGGAACCATACACAAGTCAAGTACCATTTGATCAATTACACCAAGTAGTTTTATTTTAAGTTCTTCTTAGTTATATAAATAATGTTACTTAGAGCCAAACATATCATATCAATTTTAGATCTTATTCTTTCTTGTATCAGAATCAAATCTGTATTGCACATATTAAGTACTGTTTTAAGAATATGATTGATCAAGGAACAATAAATACATGTTGAACCTTATTTATGTGGATACTTATACAAATAAATAAGACAAATGTAATCAGATACTATTACAGTATTGAATTATGCCAGACACATGAAAATATGAAATTTTTTGTCAAGACATAAGTGTTGCAGATTTGTAGACAAACACAGCAAAATTGGCCCCATGATTTTGTCACTGACACCTAAGATTCCTATTCCTATATCAACTTTTCATGACATAAAAATTAATTACCAAAGATTTTTTCCCTCAAAATTATTCTTATTATTCTTATTATAATAGGTTACATCAACAATGCACATACATTAAGAGATTCTTGGATTCTCCTACAAGTTACAATGCTTTTTTGCATAAAACAAAAATAGAGTATATATAATATACCCTCTAAATTACCCTTAACAACATTAAACTAACATAATAATAGCTCAAATTTCAATCAATTTTTTTCAGTAGCAGTTCTGTTTGTAGACCATAATTTACTAAGCATTTTTTTAGGTTGTGTAGGAAGAGCACAAAAGGACTTAAATCTAGAATTTCTTCCAATTCCATCATGATCATTTACCAAACCATTTTCATCAAATTCATCATGATCTTCAGCTAGCTTCATTCTTAGTGTTGAAGATCTTGATTTTGGTGACTTGAAGCCAGAAACACTCCAATTATCCTCACCTTGAATGCTTGTAGTAGTGCTTAACTGTGTTGTTGTGTGTTTTGATGGATCGATACCGTGTGTTGTAAGCAATGCTTTGATATTGCTTTGTAATTCTGTTACTTTTCCACCTGATGCTGCTGCTCTAGCTTGCTCAAAGAAGAGAACTTGGACAACAACTCTTAATGGAAGTAGCTCATTTTGTGCTGCATGCATGCATGCTTCCATTGAGAGTTTTTTGCAGTCGAGAATTCTGCATAATCTTTTTCTTTCACTCTTGTTGAGTTCTGGATGAGCCTGTATGTTTCAAGTTAAGAAACATAAATTTCATTAAAAATTAATAATTATAACGGATTTGGATTTGATGCAGTCACAAATTTACGCATTCACGCAGTCAGCACATCTGAACCGTCCAATCTCATGAATACTGATGTACAAACTGCGTGAATGCATAGGATTTGTGACTGCATAAAATCCAGATCCGTATTAGTACTATATTAATTAAACTTGAAATCCGTTCGAAGTAGGTAGCTCAATTAATGAGGTAAGGGGTACCGAAAGAGTTCTAGGCAGGATGTCTAGGGTTGGATACTTGGAAACCGACATAACAACTAACTTACTAGCACTTTCCTACAAAAAAGGCTGAATATAGCCAGACATGTTACATCATTATAGGGTTCTTTGAGGTGGAATTTAGCTAAATAGAGTGAATGGACAAAATCTGTCATGGAAAATTGAATAGACACATTATCAATTAATAATAGTAGAACTATGATTGAACTCTATAACAGTTTTGACAGGACAATTTTCTTCATGTTTTTATCCAAGTGAAATACACACTGCAACTGTATCAGTCAAAATATGGAGTGAGTCAGGCTAAATTTTTTGGTGGGTCAGTCTACAGTCTACACCTAACCTCCAATAAATTTTGAATAAGACAATATTTTAAGGTCAAGAGAGTTGGTTATCCACTAGTTCTGAATCATATCCTAAAATCTGAAAGTGAAGTATGAATTATGTATTGCCACTGTTCTTTCTTGAGTAAACCTTCAATTTAGCCTAAGTTTGGTATCATGATAGATATGTTAGAACCATGATGACCCACACAGTGGTGGCATACCGTAATACCAAACATGCACTTAGTCGTTCTACTATTTGATCCTTGAAATATAGAAATGTAATAAGTAGTTCTAAACTATTAATTCAACAAGTTAGTTGAAATTAGGACGGAGAATGATAGTTCGAAAACCAACTTGACTGAAAGTAGGTTAAGGACTACTTATTATATTTCTATAGTTCAGGGACCAAATAAGAGAGAAAGTTGTAGTATAGAGATTAAATTGATGGTTTATTCATTTTTTCTTACTTCTCTTTTACATATTTTTATCCGGGAATAAAATGGAGTGACTTAAAAAACACAATAAAAATTTTGTAGGAATTTATTTTACCTTGAGATAAATGTCAATGGCTCTATAGAGATCATCATGATCATGTCTTGCAAAATCTGGTATAATATCAGCAAGAGCAATGAATTTAGACAAAGAAAAATTCACATCTCTTGCAACTTCCTGAAGGTACCTATCCACAAGCTTTGCAACTTTCAATTTTGAACTATGAGATGCTGAAGAGGATCTCCTACTCTCTTGTAATTCAAAGTTAATATTCTCCGCGGAGCGAGACCGTCTTCTTTCAAATGTCTTCAAGGATCTTTGAGGGCTAGTTGGAGGACTTTGTCCTTGTAACATGAATTGTTCTAAAATAGTCATCACCAACTCAACATCATAGACAGTGTCATTTGTATAAGAAAGTGAAGGTATCAATAGATCATTCACTGTGGCTTCCTCCAATTGAAGTCCTACCCTTCTTGCTAATTCCATCTTTGAAGATGAAGAAGCATTGAGAATATTTGATGCCTTCAAGAGTTTCAAAAGAAAGCTACAAGAAACGGCGCCTTTTTCGGTTGGAAGCAAGCTTACTATTGACTCCAAAAGGAGCCTATGCTTTGAAGTTATTTCACTGGCCGAGTCTAATTCAGACTCGGCTAGTGAAGCATTCTTCTTTCTATTTCCATTCTTGGAAATATTTGGTAACCATCTAGATGCATAAACTTTCAATGCATCACCAATGAGATTCGAAGGAACCTTGCCACCAGATTTGATTGCTATCATGGTTCTCCAATAAAGGTCTATGCTAAGTTCTGCTAAATCTTCAGCCCACCATCCTTTACTTCCTGATTTGGTCCTCAAACTTTCTGTGTCATTGCAAGATATATCATCTCTCACCCTTCTAGAATGACTATGTGACAAACTCACCTTTGTAGGGTGCCTCAAAACTTTCGACGCAATAGTTTCAATGCATCTGCTGGTAATTCCTAAGTCTTCGGACCACAAATGCATCGCTTTTGTGGTCTGAAGACTCACTATAGTATCCTTCCAACCATGGAGGATACAAGAATTGAAGAAAATCTCAAGCTTGTTAATCAAGTTTCCTTTCTCAACATCTTCAGTCATTTGGAGATATTCAGCAGCACATCTTGCAGCTACAATGTTGTAAGGACTTAAAGTAATAGTGATTCCATAGCAGAACTTAGCACACAACTCAAATGCTTCAACTCCACCAGAAAAATCAGGTAGTTGGACTATTTGGTGATGAGATGAATCAGGAGGTGATTCTGAGCATAATCTTTGTAGGCATACACATTTTGACAGCAGGGGAAACTGAAAAAAAATAAAAAAAATCATAAACACAAACTTCAGATAAGACACCAGACACCACACTGATACTGACAAGTTAACACAAATAATACTTTCAGAAAAAAATATTGAATGTAACTACATGTGACATATTGTATCGTCTCAGACACAAGACGCGACACTTCTATCGCTACATAGTACTAGTATATACAATTGGAAGTAAAAAAACATACCTTGTGAAGAAGATATCTACTTCCCCTTACTTGAATTATGAGGTCACTAGAAACTTCAGAAGAAACAGTTCTGCATACAAAGAAAAGACATTCATACGTTATTTAAAAAACTATAGAACCAAAAAGTAGAAACATCATAAAAGAAAGAAAGAAAAAAAATCAATTTTTTTGATGTTAATGTCTTAAGTCTTAACCTTATAGCTTCTGAAGTGTAGAAAGTATCTGGACGAGATCCAAGTTTCATGAACTTCATGGTATAAGTTTTCTTACCTTCTACTAAATCATGTGTTACACCAAAAACACAACTTGCATAATTCAGTGTAGCTAGTAAAAGAAAAAAACAAGTACAAAACACACAAATACCAAGATGAAGAATCTTTATTTATTTGCTAAGTAAGCTCAAGTGGACACTAGATGATGATACTGAACCGACAGAGTTTTCAGAGTGTTTGAGGATTTCAAGAAAAGTTGAGAGAATTGTTAAGAAATAAAAATGAAAAGAAAAGGAAAGATAGAATTTGTTTGGTGGAGAGAAGAAGCTATAAGGTGTGTATAATTTCCAAGAGGAAAGGAAAGCAAAGGGAAAGCAAAGAGAGGCTTTGTTTTGCGGAAGCAAAAATAATAAAGCTAGTTTAAATAGGTAGGATAGATGATGACATTAATGGTATGAAAGAAACATATAAGATCAAACACACCTAAGTTATGTCATTTCAGTCAAATAGTTATTTATCACCTTGAGTGATTTTGACATTTAAATCAAAATATCAAAGGGTAATGTAATTTTAAAAAATATATTTAGGGATGTCAACAGAGCGGGAATGATCGGAGGAAACTTTACCACTCCTTGCCCTATTTTTGCGTTGGGGATATTTCTTCCTCCATCTCCATTTCCGCAAGAAGATTTCTTCCTCCATCCTCATTCCCACAGATCCTCACAATATCTACTGAGTTTCACAGGCATAAAAATCAACAAACTTGCTATATATTTTAATCAAAAGCACGACGCTGAAATTTTTTTTTTTTCTTTATTTTTTTTTCAAAAAAAATACATTTTTTGTATCTTTCATTTTTTTTAAAATAAAAATAAATTTTGTATTAATAACAAAAAATTACAAATTATACAAAAAAAACTAAAAATACTATATTTTTAGACATCTAATATTTAGAAGCTCCAAATTTTAAAGCTCATACCTTTGTGGATTGATATGATAGGATTAGGTCATTTAATAACTCTAATTAGAAATATTGAAATAAAAAAAATAAAGTTTTACATATATATATATATATATATATATATATATATATATATATATATATATATATATATATATCATTTTGGATTGTTCAAAAAACATAAAGTTTTAATGAGTCCAATCACACCTGATGAGATTTAGAGTATTGATTTACAACATTGTAAGAACGGCATAACATATTTTAGCTGTTTTTTTTTTGTTTTTACCATCAGTTTAATTTAATTTGGAGGTTAATTCTAACATCAAGTGGTTGCAGTTTCCTCCTGATCGTAGTTGCGGAGGATCGAACTGCGATACTCCATACCAAGTTCAGCACCAATCATCACTAAATTAACTAACGTTTGGTACATATTTTAGCCATTTAATATCAAATTAATAACTAAAAAAAACTAAAATTGTTCATAGTTAATCTTAATAATATATAATATGAACTTCAGGTATGATCTAAAATTAACGGTTGAGATTAGTTTACTACATCAAATTATGTGATATGCTAATGAAGACAATCTAGATCCCAGCAGCCAACCATTCATTCAGAAATCGTATCTTATGGAAAAACTAAAACTATGCAACTTTTTTATTTATTTTCCAGCAAATATTGCTTTCTTATTTCAAAGAAGAATATTAATGTTGGGCCTTTATTTCATTTATTTATCTACTTATTATTTATGAAGCTAAACATGGCAATGGCAGCGTGCAATTATAAAAGCAGCTTACACGTGCTTATCCTGTGCCCACCAGCATATATATAATCTTTATTCTCATCATCATAGCCACTACAAAATTATTATTATTATTGCAAAATTTTCAATTCCATTTTCTTCCCTGTGTGCATTTTTAAATCCGATTGTACTCCAATATTGTTTTAGTCAAACACTATTTTATTTTACTCTACCATCATACATCTAGAATATTTCTCTCCCTTTCCGTAGGAGAATGTTTTAGAGATGTTTTACCTAAAATTAATAGCATATTATTAAAAGGAGAAAATAAAATATTAGAAAAATAAATGAAAAGAATGACTAGAGTTACATTTCTAGAGACCAAAATAATGGTTTATCTATAAATATACTGTCATGTCTATTTTTTAAGGGATCAAGTTGTATTAACATGTTTGAATCTTTTATGTTTTAGTTTGAATTTTTGTATTATTTCTACGCTCTTTTTCTTTTCATCAAAATTATTATCTTACGAGGTTTTCTTTAGTAAGGTTTTTAATAAGATAGAGAGATTTTTACACCTTGAGTTTTAATCTAATCCCTTCAAAGTTCTTTTGTATTATTCTTATTTTATTTTAATATATATTTCATTAGAGTATTTTTTTAGGTGTTTCTTGACTCTTGAAAGTGCCAACATAGTTGGAATACCTTAGATGACCCATTTATACTCTCGTAACCTTTTAAAAAAAGTTGTATTAACATAAATAAATAAATAAATAAGTTAAGTGACAAAACCAATTAGTTTGAAAGTTAAGGGACTATATATGCGCTTGTTTTGTTTGGTTTCAAGACTAAGAAGGTGTGTTTGCAACAATATCAATATAAATTACCATAATTTTTAGAAGTTAGAAAATGAAGCTTCTACATAAACGTTAAAATGTTGTCGTCATTTTAATTTTAACGTGAAATTTGATAAAATGGACCACATTCGATCTCTCACAATTGCGTTTGTGAAGAGATTTGAACCATTTGATGTTAGAATTTGTCCCGAATTCTTGACTACATACTAGTGTATCTTTCTCTTAGAAAACAGAAGGTGAAAACTAAGTTAAGAGGAATCAAATTGACAATTTTTAAAATTATAGAATCAATTTTTTTTTTTTTGACCAAGAATCAAAATAAACTTTTAAAATAAGTTAATGGAAGAATACGGAGACAGATTGTGTCATAGATTTTATGCCTTTTTCTAAACGCCATAAAATTTTCCATCAATGGCATACCTTGATAGACCTTATCTCTATTCAAAGTTTCTTTACTTCTGTAATGCATTCATTTGCATTTATTACAAATGGTCCAAAAGATTGAATCTTTGCCTATTATTGGAGTGAAACAAAGAAACTCGAGGTCGTTTGTTTACAATATGTTTGCATTTGATTAAGTCATAAAGTCAAACTTTATAGGTGGACATTTAACTTTATTTTCTTGTGTTCTAATGAAAATGGTTAATAAGTGTTAATTTTGCAGTTGAGGGTCGTCTTCACACTTTGTTTAGCTTTGGATTCTCCTTAAGCAATGACTTATGATTTGTGAAATTATTTCCCTTAGTTTGATAAACAATGTGACTAATTTATGTGGACCCTTTTCATTGATAAAATAGAAAAGAAAAACGGCGAGTTATTAGAGTATTCATATTCATGATTGGTGATACTATCATCAAATTGTGTTTGTGTAATTTATACGATTTTTTAATACTATATATATGAAAAATTCGTAGGTATAATTATAGTTCGACTACCTTAGATTCTTTTTAACTGTCATTCTAACACAATGTTTTTATTTTTATTTAAATGTCATTTTAATGAATTAAGACTACAATATACCAATTGTATCATTCTTTCATTAAGTCAAATCTACAATTTCTATAAAATTCTCTTTTAATTATATAGGAGAGAGGAAGAGTGTGATTTAATTTTAGGCTTAAATAATGCTCAGGTCCTCGTAAGTTTGTATTTTTAGGATATAAGTCTCTGTAAGTTTTTTTGTTTTAAGTAAGTCCTTTCAATTATATGTTTTTTTGAAATTAGTTCTTAAAGTCAAAATTCGCAGGAAAATCTGCATTTTTCTTGCAGATTTTCTTTCAAATTTTTCTGCGGATTTTAACTTTAAGGACTAATTTAAAAAATATATATATAATTGCATGGACTTACTTCATACAAAAAAACTTACATGGACTTATATTAAAAAACGCAAACTTACGAAGACCTGAACATTATTTAAGCTTTAATTTTATTTGAAAATAGAAAATAAATGGTATATTAAATTAAGAGTCGAATGGGGAAAGCGGCTCCAATAACTCATTATCAAGATTCATGCTCGACAGACTCACTTTTCTTTAAAAGAGGCATATATGGAGGCATTGCAACAATGTTGTTTTTCGACGAGCTGCTCCGAATGTCCCTCACCTCTTGAATGATATTAAATTCTTCTCTTAATTGTGGTTTAGTGAGCAGTATGCTTGTAGTTCTTCAATTCCCTTCCTCGCGTGGTGTAATGACCTTTTGAGTCTGTACTCCCTTATAAAAATTTTCTTTGTTTAATTATTAAAAAAAAAAACATTTCTTGATGTCTTTACATCAAGAGCCACAAATTAAATAGTTGGCATCAAATCCCCAAGAAATCACAACTTCTATGTATCATGTTTTTTCGCTTCAAAAAAATTTATGGATGACAAACATTTGTCACATTTTTATTTATTTATTTATTTATTTATTTATTTATTTATTAATGACAACCAACAATATCTTTAATTACATACAATAAAAAAATAAGTTAAATTTAAAAAATATTCATCGGGACAAATTAAACAACATATTATATACTAATATTTATTTTTATATATTAATTAAAATATATGGTCAGAGATATGTATGCAATGGTCAACGTTAAAAAAGAACGAAGGTAATAGTATACAAATACTTTTTTTTTGAAATTTCTATGGGAACATATTTTTACTCATACATTAAAATAAATGTCTATTTTTCAGTATTTATATATTATACTCATATATTAATACTGATATTGATTTTTTTTTTAACAATTTCTACCAGTACTTATATTATACTAATATATTAGAGAAAAAAATATTTTTTCAAAAATATAAGAGGAAAAAACTATTTTTTTTGTCCCAAAATATAAGAGAAAAATTATTTTCAAGAAAATATTTTTTCTTATTCTCATAAAATTAAATGCAAATTGCATTTAATTTTTCTTATCTCTCCTTTTTTCAAAAAATAATAAGCAATAAAAAAAAGGTTTTACACCTTCCTATGCAACTTATTTCAAGAAAAATTACACAAAACTATCTTTTAAATTCTCATGATTATATTTTCTTAATAAGTGGATTATTTTTTTTTTCACTTATATTTTGGAACTGGAGGAGTAAATTTTATATTAATATTTTTTTAAACCTTAAACAAAATAACTTATTTTATATTAATTTGTAATAAAAAATCATCATTTTTTTTACAGTAATAAAAAATCATCATTGTAAAATACTTATTCCATATCTATATTTCGTATCATACATTAACATGCGGCCAATTTTTATTGTTATACTCCCTCCGTCCCTTATTTCGTGTATATATATATATATATATATATATATATATATATATATATATCGTTATATCTATATTCCGTATTATAGATATATATGGTCAAAGTATATATATCTATAATTTATAATAATTATGGGGAATTTTTTTTACAATTTATAATATCATATTAAAAATTGTCAAAGTATATTCTAATATCATATTACTAATATATATATATATATATATATACGGGGAATTTTTTTTTATTTTTTTTTTGACAATTCTAATTTTTATTTGGACCTATGCTTTTTCACATACTTTAATATGGTAGATTATTACTCTATTTGTTTTAAAATAAGTGTCGTTTGTGTTACATGAGTACTATTCATATAATATACTTTGACCATATATTTTGATTAGTATATAAAATTAATTATTAGCATATATTTTTTTCTGGTAAGGAAATATTAGCATATATGATATTGTTCAATTTATCTCATGATATTTTTAAAATATAAATTTTTAGAATTTTTTATTGCACATAGTTAAAGATATTTGTGATAAAAAATATGCATTGACGTACATAAACTAATCAATTGTGACACTTATTTTAAAATGGAGAGAATATTTTGTAATTTCTACATAGTCCTTTATTTATAGTCATATGTTATTATGGAGGTCTATTTTTCTTTTTTGTAATTTTTATGGATATTGATATTTCTACTCGTATATTAATACATGATCTATTACACCATGATTAATTTATAGTCTTTAGGCTCTTTTCGATATTTCTTAACATAACTCACCATAATTATTTCTTAGATATCAATATTGTTTTTCTCATATATTGTAGTTTTTAGGTGCATTTCGTATGGTTCTTAACACAACTCACCATGATTTCACCAAATCCATGATTTTTTCAAAGTTTGTTATAGTCATAAAAATAAAGTATATTTATTGTTAAGAATCATACGAAAAACACCTAATTAAAGAAATGTACTAAAGTTTCATTCTAATAAATATGGGGCCTATTTTTTTTTCTTTCTAATTTCTTTTGAGATTTTTATTTGTAGCTTTTTATTTTTTATTTCTATAATGACCTTTATTTTTACTTATATATTATTCATAACTAGTTTTTTTTTTGTAATTTCTATAATTATTTATATTTATACTAATATATTAATATCTTGGAGATTAATATTTTAGTATTCCTAATTATTTCTTTTAAAAAAAATTTCAATATTTATTAGATGTTGTCAAATAACATAACAATCTCATAATAAATATTGTTGTTTTCTATCATCAAAATAACATCTAACTTGTCTTTTTAGTCCACCATTTCTTTTTGTCCTTAATTACCCTCGACATAGCTAATCAAATCCTTAATTTGATGGGCATAATTGTCTTTTTATTTTAATTTTCAGAATTCTGACTAATTTCGATAACTAGAATACTCCCTCCCTCTATACCAAAATTTAAGTTACTTAAAGAAAAAAATTCCTAACAAAATATAAGTCACTTTACAATATCAATGAAGTATTTAATGCTATTTTTCATATTTTACCCTTAATTATTTATTATTCTCTCTTTTTTTACATCTTCAATTTATCTTTTTCATATCATTAATGAAGGACAATTTTCCATATCCAAAACACACACAGTTTTTCACACTAACATATCACAACCATCTATTTAAAACCGGTCAGTTTATAGTACTACCTCAGTTCCTATTTATAAAATAAAATTTTTATATTTATTAAAAAATAAATGTATTTAATTTGATCATTAAACTAATCAAATATACATTAGTATTTTAATGAATTTAACAAAGTGAATTGTCTCTTATAAATAGGAACGAAATAGTATTTAATTAGGATTCAATGAAGTTTTAATCCTTCTATTTTGACAATTCAGAATTTCAACCTTTTTATTTTAGATTTTTCAGGATTTTTTTACCCCCCAATTACATTTAACTTATTTTTTATTATGTAAGCTTCATAGATGATTAATTATGTCATAAGACACCTAGAAATAGGCAAGTCAAAACAAATTTGCTTGCTAAATTTTTTGTTAATACAGTCTGACATATTCCTGAATTGAAAGTGAAGGGTTGATTGTGTTTGGCCATTGAAAATGGAGTGTGAAGTGTCATATGATCAAACATACATGACAAACTTAAGGGCAATAGAAGTTATTCAAGGAGATGATCGTGAACAATTCTTACATCTAAGAATTTAAAATAAGCCAAATGTATGTGAGGTTCGATCCAGAGGTTTTGATGTGTTTGAAAAGTCAAATCAAGCGAACCAAAAAAAGTTTTAGGATATAAAGAAGAATCAGAAACCTCTACAAGCTGGAAATAAAAAACTAAAGAAGGACATGTGTGCTGAAGAAACATATTGATAATCGTAAGAAAGAGAACGAAGAGTCTCAAGATCAAGTCAAACAACTAAAGGAAGAAGCTCTAATGAAAATTTCAAAATGAAGAGAGGAAGAACTCCATTTTTTTTAATGAAAATTTCCAATTGCTTTATTTGGATAACATGCTTTAATGCATAACTTATTGGAAGAGTATAATATCAATGACAATACTTATTCGTTTTAGAAAAAAGACTAAATTAAAAATGTATATTTTTGTACCTTATCTTCTTATTATATTTTTTTTTGAAGTATATATCGTAATTTTAATCCACCAATAAATTCTTACTTTTTTGAGCACACACTTTCTCTTTCCAAAAATATTAAAACCACCAAAAAAAATGTAACAACTTTATTTTAAAAAAAAACAAACTTTGCTACAAAAACAATTAGGAAGGAAGATATAATAAGCAAAATATAACTTAAATTTCTAAAACGACAAATAATTAAAAACAAATATTTTTTTCTAAAACGACAAATAAAAAGAAATATATGTTTAGAAGGATGATGGTGAATGGGATCATGAGATTGCTTATTTTTCTTTTTTTAATTTAAAATGTCATAAAATATAAATTTTTAAAAATAAATTAAATATGATTTAAATGTTATATAGTTAACCAATGCTGGTTTAGGACGAGTGGAATAGATTAGTGTCTTGCACAACATAATAAATTAATTAGGGTCATACAATATCCCTAATAGGACTGTCTCTAGTAGATGGAGGGAACCTATAAAAAATGGAAATGTTACACAACTGAAATTAGGGGTGGACAACGGTCGGTTATAGGTGGGTTCGGGTCCAAAAAATCAAAACCAAATAAACTCACGGATGAGAAAGTAAGACCCAATTTCACTCAAGTTAGATTTCGGTTTGTTCGAATTTCGGTTTAACGGTTTAATCGGACAAAGCGGTTGGGTTAATTCGGTTTTGAGCCACCATTGAACCATTTATGGATTTTGGTCCATAAAAAATTTACAACTATTTTTTGTAATGAAATAACCAAATTAGGCAAGTAATAATAATTTTTGCCCATAAACTTAAATTTTAAATGCTGAAATAAATTAATAAGACATATATATACTTGCCAAAACATATAAGACAATTTACTTAGAAAATCCTAAATTCATGGATCATCTCATGATTCTTCCATGTAATTAAGCTTGCTTAGAAAAGCCTAAACACACTATTTAATCGGTACATAGTGCTGAGGGAGTAAATAGACAGTGCAAAAAAATATTAATAATAGGATTTAATGTATAGGCTATATAGCTTCGGTCGGTTTTGGATTTCGACGGTTCTAAAAACCAAATCCGAGACCGTCCACCTAAACCCCTTCAAACCCGCTTTTGTTAACCCGGTTAACCCGCGACCCGATCCATTACCACCCAACATCCAATTTAAATTTCGGTTTCTTCGGATTCGGATCGGGTCGGGAAAATCTATCCACCCCTAACTGAAATACTCTTAATTTCAACAAAAAGAGAGAGTATACCACATTATATATTTATTGGTACATAACATTATTTTTTAAATTTTAAAAATCGGAATATATATTGAAATATGGACCCTTCCAAAATCAACATCTTAAATATATATATTCTGTTCAATAAAATAAACATTTTAAATATATCGTAAATACTAACTATAAGAATATCAAAATAGTGGAATCTAATCTATACTATTTACAATTATAATGGATGTAATTATGACCCTATTAATTACAAATTCATTCTTATGCTTCCTTACCATGTGTCACACTATCACCATCCCATCTTTTCTTTTTATTTTTATTATTGTTATTATTATATATTATTACTTTTATTCTTATGATTACTAAAACCATTTATTTTCATTTTATTCTTATGATTTCATTTTATCCGCACTATTTCCGAAATCATTCAATTTTATTTTTATTATTACTTTTATTCTTATATTCTTTTATTTTTTTGCCTAATAATATAATTCAATCTTTTGATCATATATTGTTTAATTGTTCAGATTAATTTTAATTTTAATGAAACATGTTATTTATTTAATATCTATATTTTTTAAGATCTATAATTTATTTAATTTTTTCATCAATTGTATATTGTATAATTGTGGTGGCCTATATAATTTATTTTATTTTATTTTTTGCTAAATTAACGTGATGCAATTTGTTTACTATTACCAAAAAAAAATTCAAAAAGTAATACAAACCAAAAAATTCAAGAAGTAATAAGTGAAACTTTAATGCATATGTTCTTGATTAAAAAAAAATGCACGCGTTCTTTAGTTTTTTATGGAAAAGAATATTTGCTATAAAGGTAGGAATATGTTACATATTATTGGAATTATTCAAATATACCCATCATTAAATTATAGCAAACTTTAAAGAACCACGTGAATTGAGCAAAAATGAAGGAATGTGTATATAGGACTTAGTTTAATACCACTTATATAAGGAATATGCTCTCTAATTTAAAATTTAATAACATTAATACCATTTATATAATTAACGAAACAACATTACTAAAAAATCGGTTTTATATAAATTTCAAATCAAAATTTGATTATATTTTATAGTTAAATATTAAAATTAATAATTAAAATTTTTGAAATTAATTTTGATATTGATTATTGGGCTTTTGACAATCCTAATTTGCAGCCCTAATTTTTTTGCCTATAAATAGCTAGAACATAAATGTGAAAAAGCACAACCTTTAAAAAAAAGTCAATATATATAGTAAGCAAATTCAATTTGAAATCAAGTGATTTTTTCTATTATGTTCATACATTTTAACATTCAGTTAAAACATGTTTTGTTTAAAACATATAGAATAAATCTTATTTTCATATTCTAAAAAAAAAAATCTTATTTATTTTCATTTTGTATTGTCTATGTAATTTTACATATGTTTGTATTATTTTTCTTTTTTGATATCTTATTATGTTTGTTCTACCACATACCAAAAGAAACCTGCAAATCGATCTTTAGTATTGGCTTTCTATAACACTACTATGAACAAAAAAATTGAATGAATGTATCATCTACTCTTTAGTGTAATGGCTTTCTATCAATCTTTAGTATTGCTCTAACACATACCAAAAGAATTTGGTATTTCGTTTGAATTTCTATCAATCTTTCTATTGAATTTTTGCAAGTGATACAACGAAGACGCTACAAATAGGATTTCGTTTGAATTTGTGATTTTTTTTTATGCAGCATATATGATTTTTTTACGGTTTAATTGGTTTTTTTTTACTAACTAATTTTTTTTTGCCAATTACTCCGTTTTGTGTAAGTTATCATGATATTGATACTAGACTTTTATCATTGGAGAGCGTGGAACAAGTTTGACATTGTTCCATTTAATATACTCTATTTTTCATATGTCTCCTAAATATGACTAATGTTACTCTAGGCTATTCTTTTTTCTTCTCCTTCTTCTTTTTACGGCCCAATACATGTATTCTATGAAATGTATTTTCGAGACCCGACACCGAGAGAGAAGAAGAATAAACCTTTTTTGTGAAATTTTATAATAGTCCTTGTGATTAACACCTATAATAGAATAGTTTTGTTTTCAGTACCAATAACCAGAACAATTTTTATTACTGGACATATGTGAACAATTTTTTATTTTCTTGGTAAAAATAACCTAAGCAATTTTTATTTATAACTCAATAAATAATATTCAATCATGTGCAAAAAAAATTTGCCCGCCCATCATTGTGATATAATTAAATGAGAAGATATTATGATCATATAAAATTTTGTCCGGCCATCAATGTGATATAATTGAATGAAAATCTATTTAAAATAGTTTCATTTGAAGTTTTTATAGAAATATTCTTTTTATTGCTACAAAATAAAAAAATTCTTTAATAATTATCTTTTTAACAAAATGTACCAATAAAATAATCGTACCTTCATTCTTATTTATAAGACTAATGTATTTTGTCTATTTAACGATCATATATATTAAATTTTCAAAGAATCTAAAAAGCTCATTTTCTTTTATATATAGGAACAGATGCAGTAGAAATTAGTTTTATAAATTCTAAAATAAACTGGCCCACAATGGAACACATATAGGTAGTGATTTATGGAGTGAATTTTTTTTTTACTGTGTAGAGTGAACTTTTAAATTGTTATAGAAATGTGCAAAAATTTATGACAATATATATATATATATATATTGACTTTATTATAAACCAAAACGATGATTTATTAATGTTGTGAAATTAAATTCTACCAAAAACAAAAAATTGCAATCAAGTCACGTAAATATGTGTGTATATATTTTAAAAATTAATTAACCTACAAAAGCAACACTATGAGTATGATGTTGTTTGATTGAATTCGCGTATAAAACACTTCTATATTGTTGGTGTATAAATACTAATTGTGCTAAAAGATAATGTAAAATATTGTATAATTATTTACACTATAGCATCTTTAACTCGCAGTTAAGCTCACGGGAATATGGGGACTGTTGATATTATGCCCTTTTTTATTGGTTACTATGATATTAGTACAAAGTTTAATTTCCATCACCGTTGACGGTATAAAATCTTTGTCAAGAAACCTGTAAGGCACACAAGGTGGATTCTTCCCTCTTTAAGTTGAATTTTCTCCATACGAATGAACTAGAAATGAAACTCTAAACCACATACTTAAAAAGACCAAACTCTTACCAACAAATATTATGCTTTATTGGCCTCTAATAATAGTTTTTCAGTGTCAATATTGATTTCATGTTTTAGAGGATTTTAAAAAATATATTGTAATATATTCTGGTCTACTATAATTATTTTCAAACAAATTCAAAATTTTACTATTCAATTTAATTTTTTTTAAAGACTATATTGAAATACTAATATTTATGTTTATTATCTCTTCTATAAAAAAAAATAGGGTTTTTTAAGAAACTTTATTGAACAATAATTTTTGACATTTTTATATCGTAACTCATATTTATCAACATATTTTGATATCATTTAAATTCTACAAATTATATCTCAAATCTCAATTATCAAATAAAATAAATGAATAATTTGTTTTAGGTTTTCTAGAAATGATTTTTATAATGCAATGATTTTGCATTCAAAAAAACTTAACAAAGAATTGTTATATAAGTTTCAAATGAAAAATTTGTTTAAATAGCTTATATTAAAATAGTTATTGAATCATAGTGTTACAATTTTGTAAAAAAAAATTAAAAAAATTTAAAAACTATTTTTTATTTTTAATATTAATGAGGGCTGAAATTATTTATATAATTTATTAAATAATTTTATTATAATTTTTACTTAAGTATTTTTTATAAATCTTAATTTTTTTTTGGTGCAAATTATAAATCTTAATTTATTTGCATATTTAAAACCTACAAAAACAAATTCTAAACAAAAAAAATTCCGTGCGTGCACGGGTCTCAAACTAGTTAAATATATGTGTATAGTAAAACAATTAAATATATGCGTGAAAAAGATAACATTGCACAATTACGATACTAAAATTAAAAGTGGGAGATGTTAGAATTAAAAGCCCCTTTAAAAGGCCTTAATATATGCAACAGAGGAAAAATAATAGAGATAAAAAAACATACAATTGATTACAATAAAATACAATAGAAAAAAAGAAAAAGATTCTATTGACTTTATGAGTAACTCTGAAATGAATTATTCTGCTTAATATCTCTCATTATTCACGATGAATTTTACCAAATTCAACCGTCCAATTAAAAGTTCTTATTGAATAGATCAATTCTACATGTTTTTATGAATTTTAAAATTATTTGATACATCATTAAATAATTTTAAATAAACATATAATAAACTATTAAAAAACGTTAGTAAATATTAATGCTCAGATTACATAGCTGCGAATTTTAGATTTATAGAAAAATGAATGAAGTTGATTATTAATATATTGATAATAATTAACTGTTTTATTGATAAAATTTATTGTGAATAATGAGATATTAAACGGAGTACTCATCTCAAAGTTACTTCTGAAATCAACGGATTCTTTCTTTAGATTTTTTTTTTTAAATTGAGTAGTATCTTTTAAAGTTAATTAACTAAAATATTCAATATGGCGTGCAATAAATATTTGATGGAAGCCTAGTATTATGATTTATGTCACACATGTTTGCAATAGAAAGGACAACTTCGGTTATTAATACCGTTACCAATCAGGCAAGTAACTAAACAAAAAATCAAACTAAACCCATCTGACAGAATCAAGAGCTTGAACATAAAATCAAGGACAAGACGATACTGTTGACAACAATGTTATTTGGTGGCCACTTGGATTTATTATGTGATAAAGAGTTAGTGCTTAAACTCCACAGTATGTACTTGCTCACCAATTGTAAGATTCAAATTCCATGTTGTAACAACAAACCACAATTTTACATATCGATCGTCTGATTTCAATTGAACGGTCTAGATCATTCAAATAAAAAAATAATTTTTTTATCTAAACCGTTCAATCTAATATTAACGGTTGATAGAAAAAATTGTGTTGCGGTTCGTGTATTAATTTCAACAGAAGATTCTAATGAAAAAACATAAGTGGTCATGCAACATTACAAAACGACACAATATTTTGGTATTGGCACAATCAATGTCTGGTTGATACCCATACTTTAGGCTGTGTTGGCTCGATCAATGGGTTGTGTGTGTTTTTAATTAGGGAAAAGTAAAAGGGTCAAAATTAAAATTGATAAGGATGAGTAGGAAATAAAGTTAAAAAGAAAATTGTTTGATTAAAGATATGTATGAGGATGAGAAATGAGAACCACAGAAGCTGCTGTTAATGTCTTTCTCAATGTTACATTACAATGCATCAACCCGACAACGTGGGACCTTGTTTTATTTCCCTTTCAAACTATATAGCTTTTGGGACCTTCTACCACCACTTCAACTCAATCCGTAGAGATTGGAGTGGCATCCAACAAAATCATGCAATTATATGTATGTATGTTGCGATTAATTTTGATCATTGATTTGAGATCGGTTGATTATTATATTTTTGATGAATTATTTATGATATTAGTATATATAATGTGATATAAGTGGTAGATATTTAAATTTTTTAATAACTCTTTATTTTAGAGTTTGATTATTTTGTTAGTGTTATGAAAAAATATTTATTGAAAGAGATAAATTCTAATTTTCTTTGCACTTATGTGGTCCGTAACAGAAGATTAAATAAATGCGCGCAAATGTTTCTCTTATCATTTAGAGAGGTGTTATTCAACTTCTTTGTTTTGATTAAAAAAGAAATTCATTCAAATAAAAAAATACATAGTTCATTATAAATTTAGGATTGTTAAAAACTGAAAAAGGTGAATTTACAAACAATCTCACAGCACATAGGTTACTAGCATACGTCGGCATTATGAAAGTCCCTACAAATATGACAACATAAAAGTAACTGGAATGTTCATACTCTCGGATTTGTAGCATTAACGTCTAAGTCTTCATCAGATATGTAATGAATTAATGTAATTATGCCAATTTGAATCAACGGACTCCGAACTAAAACCAACAAACGCCGTACAAAACAACGAACAAACACAACGCTGCACAAGAAAACGGACAAACATAACGCCGCACTAAGACGGCGAAAACTTGTAAACATGAAGAACCAAACTTGTGTGGATAACCACTTATTTTAATAAAAAGAGAGAAAACAATGGTGTTGAAGGGTGATTTTAAACAAAAAATAGTCAAAAACCACCCCCCACAATAGAAGAATGAAAAGAGAGAAGAGTTGAGAGAATTTGTCCGCATTCAACTGAAATTAACCATTTCACTTAATTAATTTTTTTTTTACTTATAAGGTTATAAAAATAGAAAGATAATAGCTTTATGAACCAATGAACTATTAGTATTGTACAACTTGTTATCTTGTGAACTAAGTTGTTTATAATACTAAAATATTTTTTGTCCATTCAATATTTTACAAGATAAAAAATCATTTATTATATAGTTCTATAATGTCATGTCATATACTGTGCTGTTCAATAATTATTTTGTACAGATCAAAACAAAGCACTATATAATTTATCATTCAACATGTTTAACTAAAGGATATAAGTTAACAGATATTTTATCCTAAAAAAATATATAAAAGATTTTCATCTAAAGGATAAACTATCGAAAATTTTAAGGGAGAGAATGAGAGATCAACCAGTTAGGAAAGGGCCTCTAATAATCGACGAAAGAGACAGTGCGATCGTGCAATGCAAATTGCATTATTTAACTCAAGACAAGATTTTTGCATTATTGCATTCATTCAAAACAAATGAGGTTGAAAAGTCTTTGATTCATAGGGCCATATATGCAACTAACTATTGCCATCCAAGGTTTTTTTTTTTTTTGACGCAGCCATCCAAGGTTGAAATTTATAATTTTTACAACTTTTTTAGGTGTTGAAATTTGACAACTTTGTTTAATTCCCTTGATGGGTAGTTGAATAATTTGTTAGACACCAAAAATTGAAATGACCTGGGTAGTTTAATAATCTTGTCCACGAACGAATTATGATGTTACACCCGACATAAACATATCTAGCTAATTGCTATCTCTAATTGAAACTACCAATTAATGTTAAAAACATAAGTCATGGAATGAAGGGAACCCCTTCTTTTTGGACATATCACATGGTGTGCAACATATCTTGGTCTAGTTTAGTAAGGAAATGACTCATTCTATATTGACGTGAGTTCAACTTATGTTATTAGCGTTACAATTTTGTTGGTACGTAGATACTATCTCCGATCTTATATATAATAGACAATGCATATTTTAGATTTATTAAATACGTGTTTAAAAAGTGCATTGTCTATAAATTATTTGTAAACATATCAATTATTCAATGAATCTAAAATGTACATTGTCTATTATAAAAGAAATAAATGTAGCAATGTATAAGTACATCTGTAAGGAACTTTTGAGTCTTGAGATTTTTTCAGAACCTGATGAATCTTCGAGACTCAATTCAGCTAAGACATATCACATGGTGCCCAAAGCATATACTATTGTCAATATTGATGCACCATCTTTGAGTTATCACTATTGTAGCCCATGAAAAAGAAAAAAAATAAAACCTCTTTATGTGACACTTCAATTTTGTAAGCATTATAGGATACTTACAAATCCCTACAAAGCTAAAAGAGACAATAGTGCATTGCATATGGCACGGTTGGCTAGAAGGTGCATCATATATGCATGGTATCTAGTTGTTCAAATCTAGGGCAACAAGGCAACAACTTTTTTCTCTATGAGCTGTATCATTCTAATGTCACACCATAGAGGACCAGCTTCTATGGTCAAATTATATTGGCCATTGATATTTGCTAGGGTTGGGATACCGAATAAAGAGGCTTATTGAGCTTTCTACCAACGTGGTTGGACTAATTAATTCTAATATATTTGTTATTTAGATGAGCCTTGACTATTAGATATTTGTATTTGATCGATCTAATTTATGAATTTATGTTTATAAGTAGTCTTGTATGATAAGGGAATTAATGTTACTCTATATAAACTTGTTTTAAACATTTTCTCTTTTTTAATATTAAATTTATTGAAACATTTGTTCCATGGTGCGAAATTTCACACCCAAAAATATATTTTTTAATCGAGAAATAACAACGGGTATCTTATTCGTAAATATTTAATTAGAAAATGTGTTTGTTTAATATTCTTCACATTTTAAGAGGTCCTGAATTCGAATCTTACTAATACATTTAGAGAGGGTAAATCTAAATGCCTTTATAAACGATCTTTAAGCCCTAAAGATTTCCCTGTCTTTGACCGGAGCACCATCCTCTCACGCATTTTATCAGTTGTACGTTATGTTATGTGTATTATTCACGCATTCAAAACAGTTTGTATATTGTATAATTAAGGTTAAATAGAATTTTTTTTTTTTACTTTTATGAGTATATTTATAAGCTTCACATTATTGAGAATAATTTTTCCAACCACAAAACAAACACCTTTCTTGGTTAAATTTGATTTAATGTACTCAATTTTTGGATGATCCAAATTAAAATATATTTTAAATATAAATAAAAATCTTAAAATTTGAATCTTCTGATCTCAATCCAATAGACCAATTGTTTTGAATGCGTGAATGCATCAAAAGACCAATAGTAACAAGTAATTGTGATCTAAGTTTAGTTTACGTAAATTCTACCAATAGAGAAAGGTGAAGCATAAACTACTTAAAAAAATGTGAATAATTTACTCAACAATCAATAAGAAATAGACACATTAATAAATTTATAAGTGATACCCACAAAATAACTTTTATTCTATTTACAAATTTATTAATATGACTTATTTTTATCGATTGTTGGATAAATTATCTTAAATTCTTCATACATTACATACTACCTCCGTCCTAAATATAAGACTCTATTTAGCCACTGTACATACCAATGCATAATTTTGATCCTTAATATTTTTAATTATATAGTAGTAAGAATTATAAAAATTTAATATTTTGAAAATACTCATCAATTTAAATAGAATAAGATCTTATATGCTTTACATCTATATATTAGTATTAAAAAATACGGTCAAAACATAATAAATGAATAATGCAATTTAGTCAAACAGAATCTTATATTAAAAGACGGAGGTGATATAATCTAAAAATACTATAGAGAAAACTAATCAAAACTTAATTAATTCACACTTGATAGAAGGCTCAACCACATGTGTCAACCCAATTTGGTTATGGAATCTTCATAGTGCCAACATATACCATCCATCTTTAGTGAGTCTCTACTCTACAATCTTAGCTTTTTCATCTATAGTGGGGTCTTAATGTCTCCTATGGCTGTAGACAAATACTTACAAGAAGTTGAAAAGGAAAAAACACATCAACCGTAGCAAGTGGAAAGAAGGAGCTTCAATCTAATCTACCTTAACAATTTCAATGGCAATTAGTTGCAGTCACTCTGCCCTTGACTGCTCCTTAATTTGTTTTCTTCTTTCTTTTTAAGCTCTTGTTTGTTAGTGTGTTACTATATACTATTCTTTTTGCTTCTTTCTATGGTCATCGATCATAATCACTTTTTCTTTTTAAGAGAATTGGGTGTCCTTTGTGTTTGTCTACAGAATATTATTAACAATTTCACACACTCGTCAATGGGTTATTATTCTGTACAAAGACATCACACAAAAATATATACACATGCATGCAGCATATTATTTAATTTAATTAGTACTAATACTAAGATTAACAAAATAAGTAGTTTTTTTTTATAGAACATTTGTTCAATCTTTTGTCATGAAATGTCCATTAATCTTCAGCTCATTAGCATAATAATGAAATTGCAACGTCGCCCATGTGACCAAATGAACCACGTGTAATGGGTCTAAAAAACAAAAGACTTTCCTAAATTCAACTCATGAACACAATCTGATGCCAACCAACAACGCTTGAATAAAATTTGTTTAGGCACACACTCATATATTATATATATATATATATATATATATATATATATATATATATATATATATATATATATCATTTAATTATTTCGAAATAAATATTATTTAATTATTTTCTTTTTCCCACTTTTTCAAATTTTATATGCATGCCTAAATAATTTTGTTCAAGTTTGTGTTCAAACAAGTGTATCTTTGCATTTGAGTGTTGTTGTAATTTATCATTTCATGTGACTTTTGTTCATGAATTATTTTTATTTAAATTAACAAAAGTAATTTATATAAATCAATCAGAAGCAAACTTAAGGACATTGCTATCATGGTAGTTAATTGCCAAGAGAAAACTAATGTTAATTCCTACCCTACCATGCTAATTTTCTTTATAAAATTAATTATTTAAATTGGTAATAAAAAAAAGTTGTGTTGCTCTTTATAAGAGCATTGAACTCGACATTGTTAAAATAAAAATAAGGAAGTTTCTGCTAGCCAGTTCATAGGTTGTAATTTGTAAATGCATATATATATGATTGCAGTCAATTTGCACTATATTATATATATGATATGATAAGTACTCCTATATATTTTGTGGTTGATGAAAAGCAAAAAGCTTTTTGCATATTTTAATCAAATGGTGTTCGGTTTTTTTTTGGAATACATGGTGTCACTTTTAATAAATGAAATTCTATAAACATTTTTTGTTAAAATAAAACACTATTTTTCAACAAAATGAAATGGTAACACTTAACCTAACAGTTGATCATGAGAATAAATCTTTTAGGTTCACTATGAAATAAAATATTTTGAATTTGAGTTCATATTTTTGGTTTGAAAAGAGTCGTATTATCAACTATTTCAACACTATATTTGCATCGGCCTCATTAACTCTTTGAAGTTTATATGTGATTATTTATTCACTTGTTTTTATTAGATAACTCACTCGATTCCGTGAGAAATTGGGTATGTTTAACGATTAATTTAAAGCTAGTAAGAAAAACAAGATCAATTCACCGTAGTTTCTCAGAAACACCAAATATTATCTCTAACTTACCATACGGTTTTGTGCACATATTAAGTTATTAATAATAAATATTTGTCGTTCAAAATAAAACTTACCATACGGTCACAGTGCGACTTTTCAGAATAACAAACAAATACAAAGTGATGCAAGAAGGAATTAAAAGGTGTTATCTTTAAAAACTTTCATCCTAATAGATCATAAAATGTTATGCCAATCATAACTTTCAATTCAAAACTATAGTATTATACAAATGTAGACTATAATAATAATAATAATAATAATAATAATACCATGAATCTTTTGGTCTTTACTCTACCAAGTACCATTAAGGTACTATCTAGACGACTAGAAAAATTACACAAACGAAAAACAAATTAAAATTAAAGATCACTTAATTAATTGGAGTTGGTAAATTATGAAAAACATGTAAAATTAGGTTCATCAAGTAGTCACACATTAATCCAAAAAAAAAAAAGTAGTCACCCCCACCATTGATGTATCCATTTGACAAAGATTGGCGTGCATCGCATGGTTTAAGCACTATGAATTTGACACGACAAAATATGTTTTCAGCTTTAGCTCATTATTGACTGAAAAATACAAAAGGTGATATGCGGATTTTTAATGTTCTTGATCGTATGATTAGTACACTAATCCAATTGATTATCATGTTTCACTTTTTGAAATAAAAAACTGTTGTTTGATAAGAAAATTTGTGTATACCTAAGCTGTCATCATATATAATTTACCATTTGGTGGGCTTGAAATTTATGTATACCTCAGCTGTCATCATATAATCAACAGAAAAAAGGTACAAAGATTTGTAAACGTGTTCCTCTGCAAAACATGAAGTGCCTACTGGATTTTTGTGTTTTGAAAATCTCAAATTATAGGTCAGATAAAAATTTGTCACTTACTTGTGTTACTTTTGTCCTAAACATGAAAGAAGCAGATGAAAAGATTGTGAATATTTTGAAATCATATTTTGAATACTTTAGTTAACTAGTGCCTTAGTTAAGGTTACTAAAAATAACAATAAGTAAAAAATTCTTGAAGTTTGTGTATTATACTTTTTCAAAACAACAAAACACAATTTTCAATACAAATATTGCTATATTTAGTAACCTTAACTAGTGCCTCAAGACTCTTATTTAAATAGGATCATATACTATACTTAATAGCTGTAAATTATTATTTTGTTACTTGTATTCAATATAGAAGGGAATATTAATTTAATGACTTAAAACATAAAATTCATCTTTAAACAGCTTTCTAATTGCCTCTAGTAATTTTTCAATCTTTTATTTTACCTTTTACTGCTTCAGACAGTAGGATTCAAAAATAAATGTTAATAATATTGTGCATGGATAAATAGTAAGTCATTGAGTTCAAGTGGTTAATGAGTTTCACCAAAAGACGAATTTCGGAAGAACCTAAATTTGATTTCTGGGTTGAACAATTTCTTGACCAAACTTTATTTATCTCGTGGCCGAACTATGGACTATCAAGGGGCCCTTCTCCAAGCCACTTATTCACTTTAAAATATGTAAAATTATAGCCACTAGACTAGAAAAAACACTGGACCCAACCCAAACAGATGAGAAGTGGTGCCTTTTTCTCTCAACAAACAAACACACAGACCCACCCATCATGTGAAAATTGTCATTCAGCATTATCAATATTGGTTTGCTTTAACCATACACTCACTCCTCAACAAATACAAACAAGAAGAGGACCTAATGGTGACACAACAAACAATGACAAAACACCTTACTACCAAGAATCTTTTATCCCACACGTGAGGTTTGCAAGGTGCATGAACGGTTTGTAATTTGTATGTTATATATATGGTCCCTTAACTAGTTATCCTGATAATAATATTTACTAATAATACTACTTAGTTTATGTAGTGACAGAGATTTGTAGGAAAGAAATGACACGCAGACACAGTTGGAGATAGCTTAAAGTGTAACACATTTTAACAGCTTGTAATTTTTTGTCTTCAAAGGTTGTCTGTGTTTCAGGAAAACTATGCTGACAAATGTAAAATTCAAAAAAAAAACTACCAACACATTTTAATGTTTGACACAAAATACCGATATTATTAACCTCAGCACACCCATCAACATGTAGTACCAAAAATGCATGAATAATGTGCTCAACATAGAAAACTTAACACTTTAGGACACACTTGTTCTAATATATCAACTTCCTGTGCTACAACTTTATGTGGGTTCCAACAGCCACGTGAATGAATACAAAACTTCACTACAAGAATTATTACATTTCTGTTATTCAAAATCGGAATGAGCTGAGGTTATGAACTTATAATCTATAATCTGATGATTGAAACGGTTTCATGATTGAAAGTTCATTACATTTAGGAATAAGCATATGCTTTAACATATCTTATTATTTAGAACCATGTATCACCTCCCCTCCCCATTTGGCTTCTATTGAATCGATAACTAGGTTTGATTGATCATTTGTCGGATGAAATATATATATATATATATATGTATATATATGAGGTATCAAGTAAGGTATCAAGCCTGATCAAAACTCCTTTCTTTGAATTTCTGTTGCAATTCACCCTCTATGTCTTTAAGGATGTCTAGGACACCAAGAAAACCCAACAGGAGTAGTCCACCTGAAAAATTACCTCCGCCTCCTCCTCCATTACCACCGTTGCCATCATCATCGCGAGGTGGCAATCCAGGCCCATTGTCATCAAGTCTAGGGCTCAACACTTTATCTGTCATTTCAGAAAAATGATAAAAAAATTAATTATCTTTGTGCAACAAAGACATGGAACATATAAGTATTCGTAACATCATTGAAGGCAAGAAATGCGTTAAGGGTGAAAACTTTTTTTAGGTCAAGTAGTCTAGACTCACACACTTTAAGTGTGGAGAAGTGGCCAGTGGGAATTCCGGGGTTGCCCCCTTCAATAATGTACCTAATAGCTACTAACTGAGCTACAGTTATGGGAAACAATTACATATTCTGAGCTCCATTAAGGGTGAAAGAGAAACAACATAAACATGTACATAATACATATTCTGCCAAATATTAATGTTATATATATATATATTCAAAAGAAAGTCAAGTCATACAATTTTTGATAGATGTTTCAGTACAAAATAGCATTGCATGTATTTTATATATGTAGGGGGAAACAGGGTAAGAGAAGTTCTCCTCCAAAAGAAACCAAAAAATGCACGAGGATGAGAATATAAATGAAACCTCCATAAGAAACCATCAAACAAACACACTCAGAGGAGGACGAGGAAAATAAAGCAAACAAACTGCACCAAAACAATCCTAGAAAAGGAGCACCAAAACAATCCTAGAAAAGGAAAAAAAATAAAGAGTACCAAAAAACAATTCCCAGCTCCCTTCAACTAAGAAGACATATTTGAAGCTTCAAAAGAATAAACTATTTATTTAAGCATTCTAATATCATAATCGTTTATAAATTTACTGTTGTTGCTAGCTAATCATTGGAGTTCCTTTTCTAGCTTCTTTGCATTGCGGGTATTAGGTGAGAAACTATATCTTCTTACCGAACTACATTTTATTGAGTCAAAGAGATTGTAGATCATACTAATCACTTGGATGCAACATTATAAAGGAAAACATCCAAGAGAACTGTTATTTATGCATTTCAAAGAACTGCTATTTGAAAGCAAGAAAGTTTCAAGTGTGGATACCTTAATATCAAATATTCATTTGTTTCTCTCATAAAAAACCTACACTTCCACACTGGTTTAGTTATTTTAATATGGACACACTGATGTATGGGAGAAGAGACCAACACATGATGACTGGTATAAAAAATGCACATGATGACTGGTATAAAAAATGGAAGAGACCAACACATTAGCAGGGGCTAAATTGTTTCGGTTTGTCCCGGTTTAAAACAAACAATGGAATTTAGCAATCTAAGAACAACATATATTTTCTATTAACATATTTTTTGGCATCAGTAAATTCCTTGAGTTGGAGTTATTACCAGGAGTAATTGTCCGAGCATTGCGGGTTACAGTCTGGGTTGCACCAGCAGCAGAGCATGTAGCATTCTGTAGAAAGGAGCACCACAAAGACATCAGAATATTGTAGAATGTAGATCAACAAACAATTTTGGATCAGTTTTTCTGTTATTGTCAATCATTCATTAATAAAATCAAAAATTTCCACGACTTTAGTTGAAGTTAGGATAAAATATCAACGTTACATTTTGTTACATATTACACCCTATAAGAAATGCCTAAATAAAAATCAATAGAACATGCAGGGAATCATTCAGTCAACATATAACATTAAACTTCCTTACTTAAAAATAATAACTCAACCTGATGAGAAGGAAAAGAGGGAGGAATACGTAGGGATGGCAACGGAACCCAAACCCGCAAGCCCCACCCGAACCAAAGTCAACGGGTAAAAACCCGAGTTGAGTGGGTTCGGGTGACACCCTGATATTTCGGGTTTGGGTAGTGTCAAACCCGCACCCGAAATCACACCCGTTATATGTTAAATTATATAAATACCGCTACTTATATTAGTATGTTGTAGATTATTTTAATGTTGAAGACAATGTTAGCATGCTGTAGACCGTAATTTTGTAATTTCTTTGAACTTGCCGTATTTTTTTACTTTTTTTAATGCGGGTTCCGGTTCAGGTGCGGGTGACATTTTGGCACCCGGATAGCCTTTGGGTTCGGGTGGTCATTTCGGGTTCGGCTAGTGCCAAACCCTCACCCGAATTTACCCGTTGCCATCTCTAAATAGTCGACTCAAGAGTGAAGGCCTAATGAGATGCGACATATGTATGAGTAGGGTGATGGGCGGTACCAGTATTATCGATTATGGACCATGACAGAAAGCCAAAAATTCGCCATATCTCCACCATGACACCATTAGGATTGTAAAAAAATCTGCCACCACAATCCACCATGGCAGCACCATGTCTGATATTTGACAACACTGAGGGGTACAAGAGACTGAAGAAATTGGAACTAAATAGAGATTAAAGTGGAGGATTCAGATAGAGTGCATGATTCAGATAGAAGAGAAACGGATTAAACAGCAGCAGCATGTGACTGGAGAGGATCTAGATGGGGAAGTAATAGGATTCAACAGAAATCAAAGGAAAAAGAACAAGAATTGAATGAGCATGACCATTATTGAGATAGCCTTCTGGATCAATGTGACCCAGAAGTAAGAAGATATGCGAGAGGTGACTCGAGAGTCCCCAAATACTCTATGAATTCTGAATTAAAATAATAACAACCTTCCACTATTCCCTCTCCCTGTTAGTTATTACAGCTGTACAGTTAGTGACATATTTAGGCTGATCAATTGTTAATTTGTCAGTTACATATCTATCTGTGCATTCCCCCTATTCCTTGTAACATACATTTTGCACTAAAGGTCTCCTATCAGAAACAAATATGGATGATTAGTTTATTAAGAAATAATTTGCGGTCATCTGGTGGCCAGCCATTGGTTGCAGACTGACTGCTTGTTACAGTCTCTAGATGTCATTCTTTTTTTTGCATCTTTTATCCTAATCTATTGGTACTTTCAATCAGGTCTCTTCTACCGTACGGAGTTGAATTCCCTTTGCTAGATAAATAATATTCATAATGATTCAATTAACAATTTATTTTGGGAATCATCTCAAGTTCTCAACTTTTCAGAAAGACTCATTTGACGTTGCGGCAACACAAACAGTATCTGCACTTTCGAACAAGTAAAACAATAGCACCAGGAAAGCAAACAATCAACATATATAACAAATGCCATGAAAAAAAACCTTACCAAAGCTGCATCACATCTGAATCGAGATGACGAACTTCGAAGGGATCCTTTTGTGATGTTATATGGTAAGGGTTGCATCCCAACTACGTTTGGTCTAGAATTCCTAACACATGCTTCAGTCTGAATTGTACTACTACTACTACTAGCTGCATACGAAAATAGAACAAAGATTAAATATCGATGTTGTAACTTCAAATACACGTGTCTTTGAAAACCTTATATCGCTAATTAAACTAACAAAACTAGTGAGAGAGATGCATAAAATGATTGTACATACCTGGGGGCAATAGTAGAGGTGAAGAGGCAACACAAATTTGCATTAATGTCAACATCTTTATTATGATATCTGTTAGCATGCCAAAGCAAAAGCAAATTATCAGTTTCAAATACGATTATTTATTTCGCAATTTCTCCGTAAATTGCGAAATAGCGGCCATCTTCGGCCGCAATCGCTACCGTTATAAGGCGCAATGAGGGAATGGTTGAATTTTGCAGTGGCGGCGATAAGAGAAGGAAAATCGGAAAAAATAATAATAAAGAAAAAAAGATAAAAGAAAACCTGGAATTAATTAGTCGCTGTTTCTGGCGTCCGATGACACTAACTCCGCTTCCTTTTCCGGCGGCCGATTGAGTCAAAACTAACTCCGACCGACTTGTTTCTGTTACGAAGCCAAATTTTGCGAAGTGCTTTGGGAATTGTGCACAGCGATTCTAACTATGTTGAACAATGAACATGTTTATTGAAAGACGAAAATAGACTCTCCAAAAAGGAAGTGGGTTGGGCTTTTATTTACGTGCGGTAGTGTTTTATTTTTTCAGAAGTTTGCTCTTTACCCCCCCCCCCCCCCCATATTGCTTTCAGATCCTTCAAAATACTCATTTTTTTCCCTTCGTTTTTATGGTTCATTTGTGGTCTAAAATCATATTTGAAGCATTGTGAAAGATTTTCTCCACTCGTTTCAAAAGTGTTATTATGAAAATGAGAGGGCCAAAATTGAAAGATTTTAAAAGTTAAGGATCAAAAGTGTAACTTAATCTAAGCATATAATGATAAAATATTTACAAATAAGATAATAAAACTAGAGTAATTGGAATATTCATGTCTTCGTATCTGCAATGTTATTGCTCATTGATTGAAGTTGTAGTTACAATCGAACATCACAATAAAACTGAAAATTAAAGAGCATCACACCTAGATGACGAACAAATCAACACCACACTCAAACAAAAAAAAATCACGAAATCAACACAATAAAATTTTGATCTATAAAAAGTTACTTGTTTAATTTAAAAATAGAAGAAGAGTACTCTAAAATTAAATAAAAAAAAAAGGAAAAATGATGCATATGAACAATTTCGAACAAAAATATCATAAAATCACCTCGTTAAAGAAGGAAGAGAAAACCTAAAGAAAATGTAGAATTATTTCTATAGACTAGTTACTAATACTCGATGTATGTAGTTTGGGCACAAAAAATGAAAACAAATGTATTCCTGCTGCTAGTCGATATCTTCGACTAAAGTCGTTGCGACTAAAAAGAGAAGAATTGTCTAGAAATTAGTCACGACAAAAGTGGTGTTGTCACAAGAGTTTCTAAGTTAAAGAATCAAAACAATTTAATGAAGTGAAGTAGAAGCTGCAGAAACCACTATGAAAGAGGAGTTGGTCGCTGCTATCAATACACGGAATGATCGAAGAGACTTAACGAAATCCAGTTGAGTTATGGGGAAGGAGTGTCAAAGCGACTGGAGGAGAATGGCGTCGCAGCAGAAAGTGCCGCAACAAAATTCAAATACAACAAGAAGCGGTTAATAATAGTAGTGCATGAACGTGGGACACGCGTCATGTGTTTAGTCGTTTCTGAAGTTTGTAACTGCTAGGTTTAAGCTAGCATAAATAGAAGGCTTGTAGTCAGACTTTATGGGGAAAATTAGTCGTACAAAAATCCTACAGAATTCCAAAGTACCTAACGCTTGAGAAACAGAATCACATAGGATCAATGTATGTTATTTTCTCACCATCTTTACTTTTCTTGTAATCTTTACAATTTTAATGCAATTTATTGTCTTTTCTACAAATCTTTAACTTTTCTGTCAACTTTCAAAATTCTTACAACTTGTCCATTTTTATCAACATTTGCAAATTGAATTTGTTTGTTCTTTGCATTGTTGTAAATTGAGACGCTTTTCTTTTAACAAGACTTTGGGAAATAACTTCAAAAACCACGCACAAACATGTTTCGAGATTTCACTAGTTGATCTCACTTTCATTTTAAACTAGTCTTTTGTTCACCAAATTTCCCAATAAACACCTGCATAATAGCTTAAGTGGTAAGAGTTGAGA
This sequence comes from Trifolium dubium, assembly GCA_951804385.1. Lineage (NCBI taxonomy): Eukaryota > Viridiplantae > Streptophyta > Magnoliopsida > Fabales > Fabaceae > Trifolium > Trifolium dubium. The sequence goes on from OX638067.1 coordinate 38,002,902, forward strand.
GAGATATATGGATTGAATAGAGATAATCCAATGATCAATTTTTTCACAATTTATCTTTCAGATGTAAAAAAAACGTTAACAAATCCAATATAAAAGTAATACCAATTCTTATCTGTTTTGGTTACGAAAAGACAAACCCATCAAAGAAGTGATAAACAAATTTTATATCTCTTCAATTTATATCTCTTCTTAAATAATTTGTACTAATTAAACAATTTTATACTTACATCCAATAATCTAACAACTGACATCCAAAATATTGCTCCCAGCCTCCAAAATACTTATATGTGATTGATAAACCATTCGTTCCCATAAATCTTGTGTTTTCTTTTTCCAGGTAATTTTATGATTAAAATTTCATCTTTAAAAATAAATAAATATTTAGAATTTAAACTTTGACTCTTGTATCAAAAATGCGATCTAAGACACAAAGAAAGTGTTTCTTAACTCTTTGAATCACACTTGAGTGAATAATACTATATTATATATACTGAAAATTTCTCTTTCCACCCCCCAACATTCTCTTTTTCCCCCAATACTCTCTTATACAATTTTTTTCTCTCATACAAAAATCATTTTGGGAGAAAAAAGAAAATATTGAAGGTGAAAAGAGAAATTTTTATATATACTATCCGGTACATATTAATATTTAAGTATAAGATATTCTTAGTAGGTGGAGTAATTGATTGAGGGGTTGTGTGAAAACCATTTTTAAATAAATAAATGATTATTATTTAATTAAAATAGTTACTTTTGATTTTGTATGATGTGATTTGGAGGGGAAAAAAGAAAACTGTGTGACACACAATTATTATAATTCATGAACATTTTTTTCTGCTTCAAAATTCATTGGCATTTGGCTCTATATAAGTCAGTTAGTTGTCTATATTATGTATGTAGTACTCCTACATTTTTTATGGAAATCAATATTTGAATGTTAAATTAAAAAACTACTATTATTGATGGCCATATGAAAACATAGACGTGGCCGTCAAGTAGACAAACTAAATTAGTGACCAAACATTTATTCTTTGTCTTCCCATATATTATATGATTCACTGAATTTATGAAAAATTGCAGTAAAGTGGCATGTCACAGCCACATAATTGAGTCATCTATTGATATACAATAATACTAATATATAGGTATGTCCCAGTCTTAAATATTACTCCCTCTGTCCCAAAATAAGTGTCGCAGTTGACCATTTTGCACTATTTACATAATCTACTTTGACCGTATTTTTTTACGAATATATAAATGTAAATATTAACATGTAAGATGTTGTTTGGTTTGTCTCGATGAGTATTTTTAAAATATACAATTTTTATAATTTTTAAAGATATATAACTAAAGATATTAACAATCAAAGTTGTGCGTTGGCAAACGTGAACTGGTCAACTGCGACACTTATTTTGAGACGGAGGGAGTAGTATTTTAATCTACAATAATAGTGTTATTATGTTTCAATATCTATAAATTTTCTGAATTTAATCTCTATAAATTTAAAAAGTGTTATTTTTAGACTCTGATATTTGATATCATATGTGACCAAGTAAAATTATACTTTGTGGCCTATAAGTTGATATAAGAAACTAAAAAATTATAATTTTTAAAGTTGCAAGAACTAAATTTAAAAGAAAAACATGCATTACTAAAAAAAATGGAAGAATAAAAATACAAACACGCAAGAAATCTTTGTCGTGTTTCATTTGTAATCTGAGGCTATGATAGTCCTTTACTACCAAATCTAGAGACTTCAAATAATACTGGTTCATAGTTTTTCTGAGCTCATGTTTAAACTCCACGACAAATTTCATTAACATAATGCAAAATCTTGGTTTGACTAAAAGCCAAATGTTTTCTATAGCTACTATATTATGTTTTTCTTTATGAGGTAATAGTCTTTTTAATTATATCAGTATTAGTAGTAGTGTGATACATTAACATAGTCATGTGTTACGTGTATTATTATTTGTATTTTTCTTCAATATCGTCCAAACAACTCAACCACCACAGTATTTTAATTTTGGTTAAATTGGGCATAGTCATGCTAATCATCTACCCCAAACACAATAAGATTTTGCTTTGGTATCTATTAAAAAGTCTCATATCGAGATGATTTAAATATGTGTTTATAAGTGAGGAGCAACCATCATCTTACAAGCTGATTTTGTGAGGTTGAGTTAGACCCACGATTTACTGGGCCATTTCCGATGGCCACCTGCTATCGATCGGGTCAACCACAATTTATATCCAGACTCCAAGTCTAATAGTGCTGAGCGCGAGAGGAACCTTCACTTTACAAGTTAGTTTTATGAGTTGAATTAGGCCTAACACTCAATTCTAAGAGCCTCATCATTTTTAATATTAGCCATGAGTTTTATGAGCCCTTTATATTTCACTTATGAAGTAAAAACTAAACAAGTGAGAAAAATTAAAGTAAAATAAGCACGAAAAAATTTGAGATAGCATGTAACATGTTAAATATTAGTAAAATAAGATAAGCATGTTACCCTGTTGCAGCAAAGAATGCCAGTGGAATAATTGTGATAAACATCATGACAAAACAACAAATTTTAATTAATTAGAAAAAATGGCCTATTTTGAGTGTTTTCATTTTCCATATTACTTTAATTACAAAATCGTTACACTCTTTTTACTTTATTTTATTTTTCTTTGAAAGATTTATTTAAAAAATTTATTAATATAAGAAAGCAAAATGTTCGTCTATACAATTTAAACTGTTATTTTTATATGAGTTGCCAACTCAGTAAAATTGAGACTAAAAATAGTTTTGCTTAACAAAAGCTATCATAGTACACTAAAAATATTATGACATTTTTTTTGTACATTTTATGACACAAACATAATTTGTCTATTCTTTTATGTACTTTTTATGACACAAACAGAATTCGTCTTTTCTTTATTTTCTTTCAACTTTTTATATCTCTTTCATAGTAAAAACTTTTATATTTTCATGGGAGAAAAAAAAGAGTTGTAATTAAATTGTTTCAAACTTTAATTTATTTAATTAAATAAATAACTTAGATGGTAAGGAATTCAAAAATGATCTTCTTTTTTCCTATATAGCCAAAATAATTATTAGAACTTATTACTACCTCCGTTCCTTTTTATTTGTCGTTCTAGAAGAAAAAAAACCAAAATAGGAGAGTATATTTTTGCTCCTTATTTTCCATTATGCCATTTTTTAAATATATATTATATTTTTAATCCACCAATAATTTACTACTTTTTCATAAACATTATCTATTCCTCAAAAATTGTAACAAACTTTCTTTAAAAACAAACAAAATTTGTATACAATAAAAAGATTATATTGTTTCAACAAAAAAATTTATACAAAATTTAATCAATAAAATAAAATAGAAAAGAGGATATAATAGGCAAAATATAACCTAAATTGTCAAAACGACAAGTAAAAAGGAACAAATATTTTTTTCTAAAACGACAAGTAAAAAGAAACGGAGATAGTACTATTTATGTTTTTCGTTGAATGATTTTAAATAATAATCATAAGATATCAACAAAATTTAAGAAAACTAATGGTATAATATATTTATCTAATCATTTTCAAGAATGAATAATCATAATTTTATTGTTTGGGTACAAAATAAAATCAAGTCCAATACAAAATTAATACCAAATCCAATCCATTTTGGTTACGAAAAGACAAATCCATCAAAGAAGGGATAAACAAATTCATTCTTCAACTTGTATCTCTTCTTAAACAAAATAAATTGCTCTAATCAATAATTTTATATTGAAATCCAATAATCTAAGTCAATTGTTGTTTTTGATCTGACCACTTTATTACATGCAATTTTGCTTTCTCTGCCTGCAATTTTAGCCAACACAATAATAAAATCAAACTAGATTATCAAAATTCCAAATTCAAAATCAATAGGAAAATAGCATGTGACAATTATAAAATTCATTTATTCAATAATTAGATAATTAGTTAATTAATTACCTCTTTGTCCCAATCACACCGAAGTGTAATCCAAGACAATATTATTGTCTGAGTTGCTGTTCCTCCAAAAATCATCCCTGCCCAAATTCCCTGATGGTTCAATTTCATTAGTTCACATTCTAGACAAAAATAATATACTAAATTCAATTTATTTAGAAGCTAAGAATAAAGCTAAGGTAAAGAAATTAAACATACCATAACTCCTTGATTGAAAACCCATCCCATTATAAATCCTAGAGGAACACCAATAATATAGTAGCAACCCAAATTAATGTATGCAACATATGATTGCCACCCTGATCCGACTGCCACTCCTGTTTAAACATTGTCAATCAATCATAACTGTCAGATCATTAAAAATATTAAACTTTAATATATATTTTTTTTGAGTAAAAACTTTAATATATAATTTCTTATAAATTCATAAATATGATTAATTGAAATATTAATTGTTAAGTGTGATTAGGTGATATATACCTGATAGAACTGGTTGAACACTATTGAGGAGAATTGTGAAGGCTAGTAGAAGTGAAAGCTTGCTAACTTCATCAAGAACAGGTTTACTAGTGGTGAATATGTAGCCAAGTTTATTGTGCAATGCCAAAATCAAAACCCAAAAGAAAAGTCCAATTATTAATGATGTGCAAACAGATACTATAGTTGCAAATTTTGCTCCTTTCCCATTTCCAGCTCCAAGTTCATTTGCAACTCTCACTCTGCATATTGCATTTAAATTTTCTTTTATTGTTATTCTTGCAAAAGAATAAAATTATTCAAAGTGTAATTTTAGAATACCAATTAATTATAAAATTGAATATAATATTAAATTTTATTGATCAATTTTTTTTTTTATATTTTAGGACAGAGTAGAAATATTTTATGGAAAACAATATTCAATGTTAAATTAAAACATCATTATTGATGGCCATATGTAAACATAGACGTGGCAGTCAAGTAGATAAATTAGTGACCAAACCAAACATTTCTTCTTCTTTGTCTTCCTTCAAAAAAAACATGTCCTATTCTCTGTCTTCCCATACGATTCATTGAATTTATGAAAAATTGCACTAAGTGGCATGTCACAGCCACATATTTGAGTCAACAAAAGTACAATAATATATAGGTATGTCCTAGTCACAGAAGTAGCCTAGAATATTTCTACAAAACATTTTGTTTAATAATTATTTTAATAAAGAATAATAGAGTTATTCATTTTATCTATGAACTTTTTTTTATTTGTTTCAGTTCCTACATATTTACAAAATAAAAAATTGATATATTTTTTGTTAGGTAATTACTATTTGACATGTATTGTTAATCATACCAATAGGATTTTGCATCGGTCTCATCATGTTTTAATATTAGCCATGAGTTTTGTGAGCCCTTCATATTTGATTCATGAAGTGTATGTTTGGTATCACGGTGTAAAGTGTAAGAGTGTTAGAATTACGGTAATCTGTTGTGATTTTACAGAAATTATAACTTAAAACTTCTGTAAAATCACAGTAAATCATTGTAATTCTGATACTTCATTATGATACCAAACATAGCTGAAGAAAAATAAACAAGTAAGAAAAATTAAAGTAAAACATCACCACAAAATTTGGGTTCCTAGCTAGCATGTAACACGATACTAAATGTTACTCTCTCCGTCCCAAAATAAGTGTCATGTTTGTCCCAAAATAAGTGTCATATACTCCCTCCGGTCCTAAATGTAAGAAACTTTTTACTTTTTAGGTTCATAGAATGATTCATGTATCTAGTCTATATTATGAACCAAATACATCAATCATTCCATGAACCTAAAAAGCAAAAGTTCTCTTATATTTAGGACTGGAGGGAGTACTATTTATAACATTATCTTTTTCTATTTTACTCTTATCACTTTATAGTGTAATAATTAAAATGAGATAATAAAGTAACTAAAAAATCTACTTTTTAATATTCCAATGTCTACTACCAATAAAAATTGAGGGTATTTCTGTAAAAGTCTTAATCTCTCTATTTCATTTATACATTTTTCTTAAAATGTGTGAAGTGATCAACTACGACACTTAAATTGGAACGGAGAGAATAAAATAAAAGACAAACATACCCTGTTGCAGCAAAGAATGCTAGTGGAATCATGATCTCCATGCCATTTATCGTCATACTGCCAAAAACAAGTGGGGATCGTTATGACAACAAACAAACATCATGACAAAACAACAAATTTTAGTAATTGGAAAAGTTGGCTTATTTTGAGTCTTTTCATTTTCCATCTTACTGAATACAAAATTGTTACATTTTTTAAATGTTTTTAATTTTTTGAAAGATTTATACAGAAAATTGATTAAATAAAAAAAAAGGAAATATACACTTTTTCACAAAAAAATAACAATGTTAAAAATTAAATTACCATACGGATAGAGCATCTACTGCAATCTCTGCATTTGGAAGATTTCCAGTCATCAATATCAGAATTCTATAATACCAATTCTCCAAACTGCAAAAAACAAAAACAAAAACAATATTTAATTACCAAAATACCCCAAAAAACAAAACAAACATGAATCTAATCTAATCAAATAATAAATAAGAAAAATAGAAAAATTAAAAATTAATCTCAATTCTCAAGTGATTAATGAATTTTTTCAAAATCAAATTACGAGACAATTCAAATTCGATTCAACTCAAAATGTGCACTCTGTTTTTTGGGTGAAACCCAAAATCTGGATTTGATTTCTGAATGAAACAATTTTTGACTATATTTTATTTAACTCGCAAAACATTGAACTTCTAAGATCACTTTAGTTAATAGACAAATTAAAAAGAAGAAGAATAAAAACGTTACCATAGCATAACTCCAGAAGCAGCAGAAAGTTTAAGAAATTCACCAAGCCCAGAAAAAGCCTCCATAGAAAACCCCTTCCATGTTTTAGGACACCCTCCCCAAACAGTGTAACCAAAAAGCCCAAAAGTAAGTGCCCACCAAGAGAAATTAACAGTAGCAGCAGTTCCAATAACACCAAACTGTAACTTAAACACAAACAACCAACTCACAAAAGCATGAATCAATAGTGCTATTAGAGAAACCCAAGCTATAACTGCATTTTTAAGTTGACTCTGTAAGAATCTTTGAAGAGGAAATTGAAATGCAAATGCAAAGTGTAATGGTATCATCCACATTGTAACTTCTCCAGCTAATTCAGCTAATTCATCTGGTTGTCCCAACAGTTTTAACACTGGTGTTGCAAAAAGGTATATTGGGAGAAGGAAAATACAACATATGAATAATACTATCCATGATCTTTGCATGTATACTCCTAACATGTGATATTGTTTTGCTCCATATGCTTGTCCACATAGTGTTTCTAATGCACTTGCCATTCCCAACTGAAAAATTTGTTACATAACAAAATTGATTAGTTCAATAGTAGAAAAAAAAATTAAAGTACTAAAAAAATTTAAAATATATGAGGCAAGAATGTTAAATTGAATAATTAGTATGATAAATTATTTAGATATTCTCGTAGTACTTGAGGATTAGTTTGATAGCAGATTCAAATGATGTAAGCTATGAGATACTCTCTCCGTCTCAAAATATAAAAAAAATTGGCCACCTAAAATTAATGTATTTAGTCTAAATTTATAACCAAATACATCAACTTTCTTTCACCAATTTTTTCTAATATTTTGAGAAGGAGGGAGAACTTTGAAGTGTATATCGAGGATAAAAAATGAATTATGATTGATTGCGGTCAATAATCTTCGTATTCAAGGAGACATCAAATGATTGTCGTCATTGAATTCTGATTGGACGGGCAAGATTCTATGATTGGTATTTTAGTTTAAAAATCAAAATATGCATTGAAATTTGAATCGTCCAATTTTAATCTAATATCCACCAATATATGGATTGTGTAAATGCGAAAGATTGTCGACCCAGATAATCGGAATTCGGCAAACACTACTCTAATTATGATGTGTTAGAAAAACATGTATAAAAATAAATTAAAGTATGATTTTTTATCAAATAAAAATAAAATAAAAGACTATAGTGTAATAATGGAATAGTGTTATGTAAATGTACCAAGAGGCCAAAATCAAAGCCAACAACAACATTATTGGCTATGGACATAGCAGCAAATTCAAGATCACCAAGATGACCAGCAAAAGCTTGAGTGATGACAAACATAGAGTAGGCTGCAATTCGACCAAAAATTGCAGGACCTACAATATGCCATAGTTTCTTTGATTCAATCAAAACCTTTCTTGTAAGATCTTGTGCTTCATCTTCTTCTTCATATGTTGTTGAAAGATGATTTGGTGGTAATAATGGTGAAGCTAGGTCCTTGCTTGTCATTGCTAGCTAGCTATTGGTGCTTGAGGCACAAAGGATAAAGTTTGTTTGGTTTATGAAAAAACTCAAAAAGTGAAGGAAAAAAATAATGATGAGAATTGAGAAGAAATAAGTGTAGAAGAGAGTTTGAATGTGAATTGTGTGAATTGGGTTTTAAACAAAATTGGTTTTTGTCTGCTGGTGAATTATAAAATGTTTTTTTCTTAAATATAGATAAGGATTTTTTTAATAATTGTCATTGAATTGACAGCTATGTTTCACTTTTTATTACTCACAATTTTAGAAAATATTTACTCCATAAGTTCCAAAATAAATAAGGAAAAAATTTAAACATTACCCTAAAGGCAACGGTTAAAAAAGAAAAATTGGTAAATAAGTTTTTGGAACTTGTGCATACTACTTTAATTTTTTAAATTAATAAAACCTTATTTTTATTGCAAATATTACTTCTTTTGGTAATCTTAACCAGTACTTCCCCTGTCTTAAAACGTAAGAGAAAAAATAAAAATCTCACTTATTAAGAAAAAGTAAAATAGTATAATGATTGAGAGTATGTTTCTATTGAAAAAAGTTGTATAAAAAGATGTAAAAACAATTTCTATTGATTTACTCCATAAGTTCCAAAATAAAAATTATTCCTTTCATTTTAAAATGAACGTCACTTTATCAATAAAATGTTGTTTAAAATTGAATGTAACTCTCACTTTTTAATACAATATTTTCTAATTTTACGATCTAATTGTTGCTATATACAGTATATTATTCCTAAGTGTTAAAAAGTCTCACATCAGATATAAGAAGTTGATATTTTAAAAATATTCACTAAAACAAATCTAACAACATATCTTATATCCTAACTTATACTAATATTGACCGTGTGGATCGAAATTGACAAATATAACTCACATATAATTACAAGGGGTGGTGGGAGGAGGGGGCGAATGTGGAGGCATGTGAATAGCTAGAGGGTGTGCGAAAACAATGGAAAGACACTAAATAATTTCATATGAGTCATATATTCCTTAACTTTTACTATAAAATCTTCTATTATATTTTATTTTAGAAAAAAAAAGTGCATGCAAAAAAGTAAGGATTTATTGGTGGATTATATGTATTCCAAAAAAATAAAATGATATATTAGGAAGATAAGGTGTAAAAATACACCTGTTTAATTTAGTTTTTTTTTTCTAAAACGACAAATAAAAAGGACGGAGAGAATATTTTTTTCTACTAAAGTAGCTCACCTTCATTAAATATCTCTTTTCATTGAATATAAAAAAATATATATCTCTTTTCATTTATTTATTTTGACTAATCTCTTTTTCTTTGACTAATTTCTATTTTTTTGGAATATATATAAATTTTTTTGATAATTAATAAGAAATAAATAAATGCATTTACTGAACCTTTTGACTAATTTCTATTTTTTTGGGTAGACTTTTAGACTAATTTTTTTCATTAAAAAATAAAAGAAATCATCTCAAGGGGCTAACAAATTTTTCATCATCTCAAAAATTAATCATTACTAAATATTAATTGCAAAACATATAAAAGCACATTTTTCGGTCTATATTTCTAATATCTATAAACAATTTGTGGGCACTTTATTATGATAATTTGTTGGTAAAATGTAAATTTGTTGGTAAAATGTAGAGATGTCAAATAGACTGGCCCAATTAGGCATAACTTAGTTCGATGAGTTTTGTTTGATAAATGGGGTTATCAGGCTCGACCCAATTAATTTTGGACTATATTTTAATGAGCTCGACCATGCTTGCATGGTCTTGGTGGACAACTGGATTTGCTCGACTTAATTTATTTTATTTTTACTTATTTATTCAAAAAAAATAAATAATTTTAATATATTATTTTTTTATAATTATTAATTTCATAGAGATTATGACCCTGTTTGTTTTAGATTTTTTAACAAAATAATCACTTTTTTTATTTTTATTTTACTTTTTTTTTTGTTACAATTATTTTTATTTTACTTGTATTTGTATTTGTTTCGTCTCTCTTAAAATTATTTTAGTAAAAAAATTTTTTTTTTTCTTCAAAATGAAAAATTATTTTCAATAGCTTTATCAAAATCTATTTTTTAAAAATCTCTACAAAAAAATATCTAATTATTTAAAAAAAACACTTTTTGTAAAGCTTAAACAAATACATCCATAATTATATAAAATATATGAAAGTGTAAATAATTTTTACAGCACACACAGACTATATGCATCACTAAATAATTTATTGAGATATAATAATGTAATAAATGGAATAGAGATATGTACCAAGAGGCCAAAATCAAAGCCAACAACAACATTATTGGCGATGGAGATAGCTGCAAGTTCAAGATCACCAAGATGGCCAGCAAATGATTGAGTGATGACCAATATAGAATAGGATGCAATTCTACCACAAATTGCAGGACCTACAATATGCCATAATTTCTTTGATTCAATCCAAACCTTTTTTGTAAGATCTTCTTCTTCTTCTTCTTCTTCTTCATATGTTGTTGATAGATGATTTGGTGGTAATAATAATGGAACCTTGGATTCTACTAATGGTGAAGCTAGCTCCTTGCTCGGCATAGCTAGCTAGCGCTATTGGTGCTTTGAGTTTGTTTAGTTTAAGAAGAAAAAAAACTCAAAAATTGAAGGAAAAAAATAATAATGATGAGTGTAGAGAAAAAATGAGTGTAGAGAATTTCATGATGAATTGTGTGAAGTTGGTTTTAAACAAAATTGATTTTTGTCAACTAGTGAATTACATATTTTTTCTTAAATATAATTTTAAGGATTTTTTTTTAATAATTGTGATTGATTGAGTTGACGGCTAAGTTTCAGTTATTATTAATCACAATTTTAGAAAATATTTACTCCATTAGTTCCAAAATAATATTCCAAAATAATGATAGATATGCACTTATTTTTTTCCAATATGTAGAAATTTCATAACTTCAACTGGCTGGAATCAAAAGTACACGCTGTTTCCCACCTTGTAAAAAGAAATTGAGAGAGTAATACCAAAATTTACAAAAAAAGAGTTCTATTTTGAAAATATAGAGCACCACACCAAGAAAGAAAACTCCTGGATAAATCTCCCTAAAGAATTGTACCAAAAAAAATCTCCTTAATTAAGAACACAAAATACAAAAATCCATCAAAATTAAGTAATTAATATAGAAAATAAGAAAGATCATATCTGTCGATCAGTTTCCAAGAGTTCCTATAAATCAAATTACATAGTTTATTCATTTTTTTTTTGATTTTTCACGCTCTAATTTCTAAATGAATGAGGTCTAATAGTTCAGAGTTTAGGGCGAGTTATTTACTGTATTTAGTTATTTATTTATTCATTTTTTTTTATCAAGTAGTCTAGCGGCTAGAAATTCCACTTTTTAAAGTGGAGAAGTGGGATGACCGGCCGGGGTTCAAACCCTCGCCCCCTGCATATAAAATGCGTGTCCAACCAATTGAGCTAAGTTCATGGGACATTTATTTATTCATTTATTATTACAATTTTATAAAAAGTTGATATTATAAATTAAAAAGGCTTTGTTTATAATATGTGCAATATCGCATATGTTAAGACAATTAAAAATAATAATATTTTTTATTGAAATAATAACAACCTTTTATTAAAAGTAATACATTATATAGAAAACTATCTACACTATAAAAATATTCATCGAAACAAATCTAGCAATATTTTATATCCTAACATATAGCTTTATATATTATATATAAAAAAGAATCAAATCAATGTAAATTATGTGAATAATATAATGTATATGGTCAAACAACAACACTTATTTTAGAATGGAGGGATCGGAGTATTATATATGTGGATTACAAGTGGTTAATCGTTCATGACAGGATAATGAATATATTCAAAAAAATATATTTAAAATTTGAATGATAATATATATATATATATTATTTAGGATTATAAATTAATGGTCATTCTCATTTTTAAGATTGAAATAATCAGTTAATTTATATTGGGTTGATAATTAAGACAATGAAAAATAATAATGTAATCCGTACGTAAACAATTGATATCAATATTGTATTGTTTTAGTTGTAAAGACGAGAAGAGTTGTGATTTTTTATTTTTTAAAATTTATGTCAATTTTTAATATTAGTCTATGGTGGACTACTTAACGAATTGGTCAACCGTAGCACTCACTAAAAATTATTCTTGATAAAGTTCGAATGATTAATGAGTTTTTAAATATATATGAACGAATTGATATATATCAAAATTTAAATTAAACTCGATTCTTTGAATATTACATGTAATATTCTTACCAATTGAATTTAGTTTACGAAGACTTTGAAAACAGTTTTTTTATACAAATAAGTGAGTTATTGTGAAATATAAAGATATTAGTGCGATGTGTTTTAATTTCCCGTCATAGTGCGGAGTTATTGAGATTTTCCATTTTTGTACGACGTTTGTCTTTTCAAATTTGCAGATTTGTTTCAATCTAAATTCAGTGCAGATTCAAAGACTTTAACATCATCAACGTTACAGATTTGGAGACAAATATTAGACATTTAAATTTTATCATATCAATTGTAGGTTTCGTCATATTTTTAGACATACATTAGTTAAGTCATTTTATATGCTATTAACTCGGGTATTGTGAACTTGTTCGCAGATTCATTATTTTTAGGTTTAAGTGATCTTGAATATGTAATAATTTTGATTAATATACTCTACCAATTTGAATGAATAAATATTATTGTTTTTTGTTTGAATCGAATATCCTCTGCACGCAATTGGAGAGAGTAATTCTTTGAGCCGAATAAGACCACAAAGGGTGGTTATATATAATTCTCCCTCGAGAGAATTTAACGTTGTTGTATTCTCAGAACTGATGTTGATCCCATGATATATAATTAAGCCGGAAGATATCGCTTACTATGAATGAATATCATTGTTAGTTTGGTAAAAAAAGTATTAATTATTATTATATATTTTTTATACAAAGGTATTAATTATATTTGTCTACTAATGTAGTTTCACCTTCATTAAATATCTTTTCATTTATTTATTTTGACTTATATATTTTCAATAAAATATAATTTTTTTTAATAATTATTAAGAAATAAATAAATATGCAATTACTGAAATTTTTTATTAATTCCTTTTCATTAAACTAAATAAACATAACCTTACCAAAAAAAGAAAAATAAACAAACATAATCGTATAGTAACAAAACAACAATAAAATTACTGTATTTCTATAAACATTTTGTGGGCACCTTCTTTGATTATGACATAACATAAGCTTACACATGGAAAATTAAAGTTTACTAATTTTTATCAATGTGGCCGGAGGGGAGTGAGTACTTTACTACTTAGTAGATGCACTCCCTATTTATATTGTTCTTGCATGGTTCAGAAATCACATGATCAGGTCAGGTGGGACTGGTGAGGGAGGGTGTGTTGTAAGTTGTAGACTTGTAGTACACATCCAAGAATAATATTTGAAAAATACTAAAATTCAAGAATATGGAGTGTCCAACCAAGTGGGTCAATATCAAGAGGCTAAACAAAAGGCTTAGACTGTCACTTTCTTTCCACAAAACCCATACAATTCATGACCCATAGAGTCATCATTGCTTACGCACGTTATTATTATTTTTTTAAATTTTTTGTGGTGCTTATTTTGTTTTAGTAAAAGAGGATAGAATTCAAAACACGAAAAACTAAATAATTATAATGTTGTATTTGCTTTGAAATCTCATTAAATAAAAAATGGAACACAAAAATAGCATAAAAAAGGTCTAATTTGTGTTGCGTTTAAAGTTTTTGTGTTGCGTGACGTTTTTTGGTGAACCGGTTGCCAACTAAGGATAACCTTGTCAGGAGGTCTAATTTGGGTATAGACAACCAATTTTGTAGTCTATCTTGGGTGTCATATTGTTGAATCTTTATCTCATTTTTTCTTCGAGTGTGACACCTCTCATAAGGTGTGAAGTGGTGTTCAAAGGTGGTTGGGAGTTTATAGTGCTCAATCAAATTCAGCTATTTCTCATGCTCTTCAATTTTACGGTCTTCAGATTCGTTATATCAAGATTAAAGATAGTTTCAAAACTATTTGGTTGACGACCATCTAGTTGATTTGGAAAGTTAGAAATGATTGAGTTTTTAATCATAAAATTATAGAAGTAGATTATGTGATTGATAATATCAAAATTCAAGTTTGGTGGTGGTTTAAAGTAAAATTCACGATCTTTGATTGTAGTTTTTATATGTGGTATTCGAACCCTTTGTTGTGTTTGGGGGATATTTGATGCGTGCATATCTTCTTTTGATTCTGCAGTTTTTCTTTTGTTCTCTTGAATTGTAACATAAATTTTGTTCTCACCTCTTGGTTGTGCACATCTTGTGCCAATATAGTGTGTCTTTTAATATATGCAATTGGTTCTTTGGTTGATTAAAAAAAAGCATAAAAGAGATGTGAGTCCATTCTCTCTCTCTCTCTCTCTCTCTCTCTCTGTAAACAACAACCAATAAAAATTAATTTTATATTTTTTTATGCAACTTATTTCAAGGACAAAATCATACATCAAATCATCATGTTTTACTTTTTCTTAATAAATATGATTTTTGTCTTTTAGAATTTGGGATGGAGGGAGTAATTAAAAAAGACATTTTAGTAAACAAACTCATTTTACAATTGAAATCGACAAAATAAATCTTTCCTTTAAAATAGTGAAAAATTAAAAATAAATCTATTAAAGGAGTAAATACAAAGTGTACGTCTTCAATACCACAACCACCGACACAAATATATATATATATATATATATATATATATATATATATATAAAGAGGTTTGCTAACTTCCTCACATGTGGGAGGAAGTTAACAAACCTCCTCCCACATGTTTTACTCCTGCACCCCTCATATATTTCCCGTGCACCCCCTTCCACCCACCATTTCTCGTGCACCCCCACCCCCCTCATTTCTCGCGCACCCCATATATATGGAGGGTGCACGAATAAAACATATGGGAGAAGGCTTGCTAACATCTTTCCACCTAAAATCATGTGGGAGAAAGTTAGCAAGTCTCCTCCCACATAAAAAAAATGGTGGTGGGGGACGAGCGAGCAATTGGGGGGGGGGGGGGCGAGTAATTCATTGGGAGGAGGTTTGCTAACTTCCTCCCACATGTTTTACTCTCGCACCCCTCATATATTTCTCGTGCACCCCCACCCCCCTCATTTCTCGCGCACCCCCACCCCCCTCATTTCTCGCGCACCCCATATATATGGAGGGTGCACGAATAAAACATATGGGAGGAGGCTTGCTAACATCCTCCCACCTAAAATCATGTGGGAGAAAGTTAGCAAGCCTCCTCCCACATTTAAAAAAGAAAAGGGTGGTAGGGGGTGGGGGACGAGCGAGCAATTGTTGGGGGGGGGGGGTAGTAATTCAGTGGGAGGAGGTTTTCTAACTTCCTCCCACATAGAAGGAAGTTAACAAACTCATATATATATTGATAAGCCACCGGCACAAATATATGATTATGATTGAATTTCCAACGTTATCATTTTAAGAGTGTGTTTGGATGGAGATATTGAAAATCTAAAGGATTTTGAGATTTAATAGAATTCAAATGTTTTAATTTGAATTTCGTTCATTTTAAAACACATTGTTTTGATAATACAATTGATTTCCTTCATCCTCAAAAATTCTCAAAACCCATTGTTTGAATAGAGTAATAATTGAATTAAATTTTTGATTTTGAGAAAAAAAAAAGTTATAAAAAATTATCTGATTACACGAAAAAAAAGTTTTCAATTTTTTATTGATTTCTAGAAAAAAATCTCAAAATTATTTCAATTTTGAGAAAATAGTTGTCAATATTTTTGGATTTCGAAAAAAAATTGTCGGAAATTTTTTTTTTTTTGAGAAAAATTCTTGACATTATTTTTCAATTTTGAGAAAAGTATATTTAACTGTTTTTTGATTTCGGGAAAAGAAAATTTCTTGGAATTTTTTCTAGTTTTGGCAAAAAAGTTCTTGTAATTTTTTCTGATTTCAATATTTTTTTTTTGGAATTTTTCCCCATTTGGAGAAAAAAAATATCTCGAAATTTTTTTCAATCATGAGAAGTTCTCCAAAGTTTTTTCGATTTTAAGAATAAATGTTCTTAGAATTTTTCCTATTTTAAGAAAAGAGTTTTCGGCATTTTTTCTAATTCTAGAAAATTAGTTCTTTGAATATTTCGATTTCGAAAAAAAAAAGGTTTTGAATTTTTTTCAATTTTGAAGCATGAATTGAGCAACTTGAAAGTAGCATGAAATTAACGTACAGAGAATTCTAAAGTTTTCACTAATTAGAGGGTATTTCAAAATGCTTCATTGTAATTTCAAGATGTCAAGTTTAAATTCCGTCAAAGACAATTATAATATGATCATTATTACTAATGATTAATAAAATTTCTGACTTCCTCATCAATTTTTCTTTTTAAAAAAAGATAAGCATTGTTGAGGCAAAAACCTTATTTGATGTTTTAATTATAACAAACTAATTTAATTATATTTTAAGTGTAATTCTGATCATTTAGTTGTCTAACAAGTGCTTTTGAGTGTACTTATTAAGACAGGAAAAAATGGATCAGTTAAGCTATTATAAGTTCATAATGTTAAACAACTTGAAGGCTTCAGGGTCAGTCTAAGACTGGTCTCTGATCTGGGTTCGTTGGAACAATGATCAAGCTTGCTGCATTTAATGATAAGTCAACCATACAAAGGACAAACAAACACTTTTCATTGAAGAATCTCATCAGTTATTGCAAAGTTCATTTTAGGAAGGAATATGTTTGTCATAAATATTATTCTTCCATTATTGGACATTTTTGAAGAACAAAGCATGTGCATAAAGATCAAGGATGATTCTCCAAGTGATATGTGATTTGTGTTCTTATCAGAATTTATGTCATGGTTACATAGACCAATCACAATACAACAACAAGCTTTAACTATTGGTTGTCATGTACCTTTTTGAAGACTTATTTAATTAAAAGGCTATACTAGTCTTCCTTATTTTATGGAAGAAGTACAAAGCAAGGACATTGATCAAGTACAAGAGAAATGTAGCCTTAACAGTAAACCAGCTGTATCTTACCACTATGTCAAGTACACACATCATTCTCCAACAATATTTTATTGTCTTGCATCAGCTCTTTCTTGAGACTGGTCTAAGACTGATCAATTAAAGAATGATTTTATATGTACTTTGAAGACAGCTCACAAACAGCCATTTCAACATGTGCTAAATACTTCAAACGGCTAATCTTGTCCTCCAAGCAATGTACTTTCATTCCAGCTCAGCATGCAAAGGCTCCACACGCTCCTCAAATTTATCTGCCTACAGTATCAGTCTGAGACCGGTCTGGCAGACGCTCCTGCTTTCAATTTAATTGATTAAATTTAATTGGAAGAGGCTCCACTTACTGTTTGCATGTGAGTAACGGCTATACTTGTTGATCAAGGCTTGAAGACTCAAATATTTCCTATAAATAGGCCTCATTATCAACATTGAAGAGCAAGAGTTTTAGCACACATTAAAGCAATCATATTATCATCATACAAGCAATCTCAAAGCTCTTCTTTATATCTCAATCACTCCAACACTCTCAAATTATATACTGGATCTGTATAAACTCATAGAGTGATTTTTAGAGATAATAGTTTCATAAGCTTTTCTTCAACTTAGTTGATTTTACTACAAAAGCTTAGACACAAAAACCACATCTCTTTGTAAAGAAAGATTTGCTCAAGTCAATTGTTCATATTGTTTGAGTGTTACCTTAGGGATAAGGTGGATTAAGAATTTTGATCTAGTGTGAGATCAAAAGAAGTTTTGTATCAAGAGATCGATAGTATCTCAAAAGACATAGTGGAGAAACTGGACTAGCCCAAGATTAAGGGTGAACCAGTATAAAAACTTTTGTGTGTTCTTCTTACTCTTCTCAAGCTTTTACAAAATCACAACACACACTACACTCGTTATAATTTGTTAAAAGCATTACTTTATACTTGTTGAGATCAATCTAAGATCAGTCTTACATATTGTTCTTGATAAATCTAACGTTTGATTTTTATAGTTAATTTTTAAAGGTTCACAATTCAAACCCCCCCTTTCTTGTGAAAAACTTTGCTACTTCAAGCATCTTTGTCGCCTTTTCTCCATAAATCCATGTTGAAACTGACAGAGTAAGCTCTTAAGAAAAATCACTTTTAACTCGAAATATAATTTGATGTGATCTTAATATAATCTCTCTTTACGACAATTTATTCATTATATAATGAGCTAAAATGAATAAAATTAAGTTTGGTTACAATTAATATTTTTCATGGATGAAAATGTGTCTATATTACTCTTCTAGTTGTCTAAGTGACACGATTTTTTATTGTTTGGAAAGGTTCCAAAATTTCCTATAATTCTCCAACTAGACATACACAAGAGCCAATTCCAACTCTGCTTCTTTCATGGTGTAAATCAGCTAGAAGTTGATGACGTGATACAAATAACTTGTGCAGCTCATATTAAAAGTTTTATTGGCCTTGGAAATTCATTGCTTATTATTTTAATGTCCTTTTGTCCATTGCCACATATAGTGGAGATTTAATTATTAGAAGCTGCGAAAGGACTAGTATTAATTTACATTGGTCATTGAATTGGCAATTAAGTTGCATGAAAGTTATGGTTTTCATGTTTATATAAAAAAAAAAGTTATGGTTTTCATTTCTAATTAATTGGAATAAATTTAATTGGAAAATGATAAACATTACTTTTAGAACAATGGTTAAGAAAATAAAATTACTAAAAAATAAGCTCTTGAATTTTGTGTATTTTACTTTTCTAAAATAATAAAACACAATTTTCAATGTAAGTATGATCTTTTTTGATAACTTTAACTAATGTCCTAAGGCACCAGTTAGAAAGACCCTAAATTAATTTCATTAATGAAATCATGTTTTGATTGAATTGGGAGCAGCCACCTATCACGAAATGGACATTCATTCATTAAATAACTTTTGGTAATTGTTAAACAAATGATTAAGTGGTGATTGAATCTGGACATGATCGATATGGAAAACCACAGTTTATTTTAAAAAAAACAAGGAAATATCGATAATTACTCTACGCACCCCCCTTGTTTCTCTTCCCCCCCCCCCTAACTACCCATTTTACCCTTAGATATGAATTGGGGGGTGTTTAGAACAAGTTCGGATCGCAGAACCCGAATTCTATTTAATCCGAATTAGCTACAGATTAGCTACCAATTTGCTTAGAATTTGCTACAAAACTCAAATTTCGGATTATATAATCCGAATTGAGGGGTTTTTTTTGGAAAAGTTCGGATTATATAATCCGAACCTGTTAAATTCTCATAAAGTTCGGATTATATAATCCGATCCTGTTAAAGCTTCACAAATTTTGGCTCGCAGAATCCGAACTGTTTTCACTATAGATTAGCTACGAATTACCTATGATAATTTCGTAGCTACAAAGTTTCTTATTAAAACAGTTATGGTTGTTTTTCCTGATGCTTGTGCTGTTGTTTGTGCTAGTTAGTATGATTTTGGTTATTTTCAATTTTCTTTGGATGGTTATTTTGGTCATACGGTCCGAACAACGACATTGATTGAATTTTCTTTGTAATTTGATTGTTAGCACGTACTGCTTTTGTTGAAGTATACACTTCTCAATTTATGTTTGATTTTGTTTCTAAATGAGGATTTCTTCCTTGAGTCTTGGATATTGATATCATAGGTTTAGTGCAATAGATGGAATGAGGAGATTCTGTTTTTCAAAATAGTTATTGGTCTTACAATGTGAACTTTTAGAATCCATAGCTAGCCACATGCTATGGTGTAAATATATATGACAAACTGAGGATGTGCTAATTGTATTTCTCTCTGAAACTAAAACTTGCAGCAATGTTTTTTATACTTCTGTTCCTATTTTTTTCTCTAAAGAAAAGCTTATAAATAAAAACATACACAAGATCTGATGGTTGGTTTGGTTTGGAGGAAGGGAGGCAAGTTTGCCGTTGGCATCAGGTAAGCATTGGTGGATAAGGTTAGCCATATAATATTAGCTACGATATGAAGGGGAAGTTAAATGGAGTGTACAAAACTGAGATATGAAGCAAACAAACAGTAGCTACGGATTAGCTACGAAAGTTCGGATTTTAAAATCCGAACCTCCAAAACGCCCATAAAATTCGGATTTTAAAATCCGAACCTCCTAAATCCCCCACAAAATTCGGATTTTATAATCCAAACCTGTTAAAACCCCCACAAAATTCGGATTATAAAATCCGAACTGCATTTTCACTTGAAATTCAAGGGTAATTTTTGATTTCAGGGGGGTACTTGAGAAGTGTAGGGGGGTGCGGAGAGTAATTTTCGGAAATGTCATTCTAAGGCCCAAAGAAAAAATGGTGAGCAAGAATGGCCCAAGTCCAAATTCTTGAGCATTCTGATCTATCAACAAGAAGTGTCTGAAATTCACGTTTTTCCAGTTTATTTTTAGCAAGCTAATATAACTACATATAAGTAATGCTCTATTTATAAATCTAGTAGAAAACTAACTAACTATATAATTATTAACCAAAATATACTAATATTTTTCTATATTCTAATAACAAGATCAAATCATACATATTCACAGACTACTACATGCTATATAATTATTGCTAATCAGAAAGTTTGTATAAAATTATATTTCAAAATGTGTCGATGTGTTATTCATCATACTATATATTATTAAGCATCTATTTATCTAATCTAACTCATCCAACAATCACATACAACAATATATATGCATGATGCCTTCCACATGAAGATTCATACAACCAACAATTTTCAAGGTATTTAGTGCATGTTTTGGTATCATGGGCGAGGTGCAAGAATTACGGCGATCTACTATGATTTTGCAGAAATTACAATTTGTAGTATCTATAAGCTTGTAGATTAAATTACAGTTAACTTAGAAGCCGATAGATTAATTGTAATTTGAACATATATAATGAATACAGGGCAAAAAAGGCCAGATATCAGACTATAATACTCAGAGTCTTGGTTAATAAACAAGTCACAATTTTGACATTAATATGAAAAAAAAACTAAAACATGAAAATCATTCAGTTCACATTGCTAAGGGCACCGTCTGTGTCATGGTCAAGCCCATGCACATTGAGGCTTTAGAGTCTGTGATTCCTTATCAAGCATGCAAGATTCAAAGCGGTTTCAAAACCTTCAAATTTCTTCATGAACAGTTGAATTTTAGAATATTTTAGATCACTTTTCCTGTAGCTTGTAAAATTCTCGATTAATATATCAAACTTAATTTATTTTTAATACAATTTATAGTATTTACACAAAATCAAAGGAAAATACACCAATTTAAACTACAACTAGTCTAAAATTAGGTGACATCTGGTGTACCCCGTCATGATTTAAGATATTTACCTCTGTACCATTTAATAATATTTTAACAGATATAACAAATAACAAAATAAATAATTTTTTAATTCTTTTGATTTCTTTGCATAATGTCCCAAAAACTACATATATAGAGTTGCTAGTGGATAATACTATTAAGGCCCAAAAAGCCCAACAAAAACACCAACTAAATAATAACGTAACTAAAATAAAAGTTCCGAAGTTAAATTCTTCTTCTAATTAACTTGAATATCTAAATTATTTAATTAATTTTTTTGGTGAACGTAGACGAAATGATAAGATATTGAAAACTCACACAAATAAAGTAGATTAACTAAGGTTTGAACATCGGTCATTAACATTCGGCCTAATAATTATATTTACTTTTTTTATAACAGTAATTATATTTACTTTAATGATAATTGATAAGTAATTTGAGGAGAATTTCTAACTGCAATTGAAAGGTAATTATTCCCACAAGATTAAACACCTTATAACTAAGCACAGTAAAATATTTAGACGTTGGACCTCTATCAAAACTTACTAAGAGTCTTTGAAGGGATGCAGACTTATAGTTCAAAAGTTCGAGCTTAATCGATAAAAAATATCAAAATTATTAAGTTAAATGCTTATAATTGAAGTATAAACCTCAATCCTTCTAATTTGCTTGTAAATTTTAATAACTATTATTTCGTTAATGTAAAACAAAAAAGGAATGCAGACTTACATTTGTGTGATTAATAAAAAGTTTATTGAATGTACATTCGAAAAGGACACGAGAGAGCAGAGGCAACCTATAATTATTAATTTATTAACCATGGTCATAATGCAGTATAAAAAAATTACGCCGGTAACCTCACGGAATCCACTTAATTAGTAAAGTTAATTGTTGGTAGGAGATAAGATAACTTATAGTTGATTAGATCCCAAATTGATTGCAATAATACAAATTCTTGTTGGGGGCATCTGTTTGGCTATACTGGCCAGTATGTATTTGCTTATTAATTAGTATATTAAAATAATTGATCTTAGCATATGCCAATTTGCCATGGAATTGAATCAATTCATTAAATTAAATTAATTTAAATTAAAGTCCTTATATTATAGCATTAAAAATAGAAGATGAGGGTACCCACGTTCTGTTCTAGAGGAAGATGATAACTTTTGATTAAAAATTTATAATTTAATCTAATTCTTTCAAAGTGAATTAAAACAAAGTAATGTATTATCAATAACAGTAATAAATTATAAAGTAACCGTAAAAAATTAATAAAAATTAAAAATAAATATTATGTGCACTTTCTACCAAAAAAAAAATTATGTGCACATCGTAACGAATTATGATTTTGTTAAAATAATAATCATTTATTTTGGTCACTTTACATTTAAACACATTAGATAATTGAAATAAGGCCAAATATATCTGAGGAGCCTGTATTCTTTTCGATAATACATCTAATGGACTTTTATTGTCAAAAAAAAACATCTAATGGGCTTTTAAATTTAACGTTTGTAATAGATAAAAAATAATTTGGTACTATAGATAAATCTTTTTATATTGGTCCTTTAAATTAAGTTTTTTAATTTAAAATTATTTTATAATGTATAGTAATACAAATTGCTAATGCAAGAATCTAGAAATTATGGTTGAACGTTTGAAACTGATCCTTCCTTAATTAAAAATTGAGGTTTAATATCACCTTAAGTATGTAGAAAATTTAAATCTCCGAACCAGCTGTGTTACCCTATGAAGTGTCTTCAATCCCACAAAGAATTAGTCAATATATTCAGCAGTGGATATTTCAGTCTCGACCAAAATTACTAATGGAAGAATTGAATCATTTTTAAAAAGGAATAATAGATGGTTTTGATTTTTATTTTATTTCAATGGATTGAATCTAGTTTTTCATTTATTGTTCCAACACTAAAAAAATGGATAAACAAAAATTTCGTCTCATAGAAAGGTTGAGAAGTAATAATCCAATATAAATATAAACTATTTTTTGTCCTCTAAATATAGATCAAGAGTTCCAAATACTCATCCTTCATCCTTATGCTCATTTGGTGAATTATATTCGTAATTATAAAAATGATGTTTGAACTCTTCATTTTTAATATATATTGAGAGAAAACATTCTTATGATGATTACCTTTTAA
Source organism: Trifolium dubium (assembly GCA_951804385.1). Classification (NCBI taxonomy): domain Eukaryota; kingdom Viridiplantae; phylum Streptophyta; class Magnoliopsida; order Fabales; family Fabaceae; genus Trifolium; species Trifolium dubium. Next base: position 38,026,870 of record OX638067.1, read on the forward strand.
AGTATGACTCTAACATAGATTAAAGATTAATGATTTGGAATCCTTGTCTTTCTTATTGATAAAAAAAAAAGTTATCATATCTTATTCAAAATTTATTTACTAACTCCCATTTTAAATACTTTAAAAATTGGGTACTGCAAAACTATTAGTAATATCCACATATTTTTCTCTCTATAAAGTCTTCTATTATTTTTTTTAAAATTGGAAGGATCCCAAGTAGTTTATTGATAGCCAATTAAGGCCTATTGCAATACCATCTTTCCTTTTGTTTGGTGAAAATACCCATCTAAACTCCCTTATCACCATTTGACCTACTAATAAGTCTAAATGCTCAAGAAAATCACAAATTTGAGCTACCTCATTTAGTCAACAACTTATAGCTTCTACCATAATTATGAGCTCCTATTTTGATCAAGTCACCCATCCAATTCCAACCCCTATCGCCATTTACCCACCATTGGACCCGGGCATCTTCTTATACTCTAGATGCAACATCAATAATAAATAAAAATCGAGCTCAATCAATGTCTTCACTTTATTTGTGGAATATATATAGAGCCAACAACTAAAAACCTAGTGTCTTGTGTGAACAAATTTGAATAATTATATGACAAATGTTAATTAGTGAACTTCATGCTCTAGTTAAAAAAAAAATTAAAATATATAGTAAAAATACACTAAAATTTGTGAACTCAATGTTTATAAAATAATAAATGTTGTTTCATACTACCTCCGTCCCTAATTATAAGACCTTTTTTGACCACTGCACGTACGCCAATGTACAATTTTGACCACAAATATCTTTAATTGTCTAATAGTAAAAATTATAAAAATTTGATATTTTGAAAGTACTCATCAAAGCAAATCAAACAAGATCTTAATATTTACATTTATGTATTATTAAAAAAATACGGTCAAAACGAGATAAGTGAATAGTGTAATTTTGTCAAAAAGAATCTTATAAAAAGGGACGGAGAGAGTATAAAAGTTACTTTAATTTGTATGCTTAACTCGTGTTAGTTACCATGACCCAAATAATATATACACATTAATTATATTTTAAATTAATCCGGTCACACCAACAATTATTGAATCTAACAGGAGAAACTAATCAAATCACCCACAACGCCAACAACCGATTGAAACCCTTATTGAAATAGAAGTTCACAATTATCACATCTAACTTTGACAATTCTTAGAAGAAGGTAATTGTAAGTTTGCCCAAAAGTATCACCTTAGTTGCTCAACAAGCCAAGGTTTATTTTGTTCTACATAGGTTTCTTCATAGTCTAATGTTATCTTATTCAAGGATTTTCAGACATTAATTAGTCAAGTTACGAGAGTGTGTCTCATTCCCCTAGAACCCTTACTGATTAACAATGTGAATGTTTTAGAGCCTCCAATTTTAACAAGAAAAATAAATCTAAAGAGAAAATTTTGGTTTTCTCACCAAATCTAGTGACAAAGAAAATCAAAAGATTATTTTTTTTTGTTATCAAATGAAATTATATAATCTATTTTTTGTAATAATTTTTTCTAATAGTGTTATGAGACCACAACAAAATTTCAATAGCCAAAATGTATGCAATTGATTGAATTTCTTTTGTAAATCATGAATAATATAGCAACTATATGAATTGATCTACTCCATATATATTAAAAAGCTATCTCCATTCATATAATATAAGTAATTTAGCATATCTAATAAATAATTTAGACCAAAATAAAATAAAATAATTTTACACACAAAAGATTGTAGTAAAAAGAATGACAAACATTTTTATTCTATGAATTAATGGATGTACAATGAAATCATCATCACGGTCATCTACATACACATGTGAACACCAAAACAAATTGAATCACAAAATAAATCATCATCATCATCATCATCATCATCATAATCATGAAGATCAATCCCGTCCGTCGAATCAACAAACACATCAACGACAAGTATAAATTGAGAAATAATAATAATAACACAACAAAAAAAAACACTACTCAAAATAAAATTAAATAAAAACCAGAAGATAATAAATCAAATAGATCCCGTCCGTCCATCAATGAAAAGTAAGATCAATGGCCAAAAAAGCCTAGAAAGCCATGGCAAAGATAGCTGCAGAGAAAGCAGTTACAGCAACAATGGGTTTGCTGAATGAAAATGCTGCAGAGGGAGAAGGTGGTACATCAGCACTGTTGGGTCCGGGTGCTAGAGAGGTAGGACCAGGTGCTGGAGGAGAGGTGGAGGGTGAAGAAGGTGATGGTGCTTCACCAGTTGGTGTTGGTGCTGGAGGAGAAGCTGCTGGAGATGAGGCAGGTGCTGGAGTAGGAGCAGCTGCAGGTGGCGGTGTTGCTGCTGGTGGTGGAGTTGCTGCAGGTGGTGGTGTTGCTGGTGGTAGAGTTGCTGCAGGTGGTGGTGTTGCTGGTGGTGGAGTTTTTGGTGCTGGAGTTGATGTTGGTGACTGAGTTGGTGCAGCTGATGGTGCTTGTGCTAAACAAGAAGTGGCTAGAAGACTGAAGATGAGGAAAAAGTTAACTGCTATAGATGAAGCCATTTTTTATGGTGTGTGTGTGTGTGTTGTGATGGAGAGAAAAGATGAGAAAGAGAGAGTATGAACAATGAATGAAAAGGAAGAGAATATATAAAAAGAGGGGGGTAAGGTTTGGAAGTGGGGGACTTCAAATAAAGAAGTGGATGGACAGCTATGAATGCATCAAAATAATAATGGGGTAAGATTCTTTTAAATTTTGAGTCTTATAAAATTGAAATGCTACCTATTTTTTATATACTCCTATGCAAATGGTTAAAGGCATCTAGTAAGTATTATATTCTAGTTTTATTCCTAAAAGAAAGAAAAGGTATTTTAGTTTAAAAAATACTAAAAGCTTTTCATCTTGTTTTTTTACAATAATTGAAGTTTTTATAATTTAACCCAATAATACTTTGATGAGATGATAAGAAATCTCTTTCCACTTAATCAAATGTTATATGATAAAATTTAATCTTGAGAATATAACAGTGTTTCAAACCAAAAAAAAAAGAAAGAAGTTGTTGTTTAACCTCATGCGATTTTCTTATATATTTGATTCTCCATTAAAATTTCTACTAAATATTTCATCAATGATCTCTACAAATTAATCACAAAAATGTTACATGATTTTGAATATATTTAGCTGAAATGATTTGAGATGAAAAGTGAGAAAACTTATTTTTCTCTTTTAAATTATGGATATTATTATAAAATAATTTTTAAAATCAATTAAATGTGTTTGAAAAATTGCACAGTTATTTATTACAATGATTGTTTGATTTCACCAGCAATCTGAACACACTTTAAATTTGTGTTTTGAGACAATATGAACCTCATTAAAGAAAGCTGTTATAAGGCTATGTTCTTGGTGTCAATGTTGCCCCTTAACTTAAATTAATTGCTTCTATATGATAGTATAATACACTATTATAATTTACCCAATAATAAGCCATATGCAACACTACCACTTACATTATGTTGCCTGCACATGTGCGCCAACCTCTTTATATCGTGGACTTACTCTGGCTGGTGTCATGTCTATTATACAATGGGTCAACACCCAAATATATAGAGTACAAAATTTACAAATGGTTTTTTTTTTCTTCAACTTCTTCTTAAATTTTGCTACTCTTAAAACAGATTCGATGAATTAAATCATACGACATCATTGTTAAGAGTCTCACATTGAGTATAATAAAGTGTTTAATATGATATTTAAGTCAAGAGACTTTAACATATTTGATTAATTTTTGTTATCATTTAACATAAAATTCTAATGTTAAAATTCGATCAGACGACCAAAATATTTTTAAAGAGAAATACTAACAACATTCTCTTAGATGAGCATACATCAACACATTGTTTTTGATTGATTTATTGTTTATTGAATATGTCTTTTTTTAAAATGCATTGCTAGAATTTCTCCTTTCTAAATGCATGCGGTCATAAAACACAATTGTGACCGTACTCAACTCTTGTCGATACGAGATATGAGTCAACTATTTACCGATTAAACCTAGCTTGTCAATACATTACACCAAATTACTAGCTGGCAGATGTTAAGGCGTGTCTAAATTGGGTATTTCATATTTGGCAACGGGCATTATGTTTTTTATGAGTGTACTTTGTTTGTCTCTTTGTTTATTTGTAGTTGTTGAATATTACCGGAACCACCCTTTGGATCACGGACATGTGTCGGTTCTAAGGGTTAGTGAGCTGTCTTTGTCTTACGGCACTACTATTGTGTGCAGTAATTTTCCAGCCACTTTCCTAATCTTAATTTTATCAATTTAACAACCGTCCCACTTTTGTCTTCTTCGTTGGTCATTTCATCACTTAAATTAACTTTTTACATCACTTTAGCATCCAACTATTGTACTCCTTCCGTCCCAAAATAAGTGTCATATTTGCCAAAATTGTTTGTCCCAAAATAAGTGTTATATACTATTTATAACATTAATTTTTACTATTTTATCCCTTAAAGCAATCATTAGGTAAGAGAAAAAGTACACTTAAAAATCTACTTTTTAGTATTCCAATATCTACTATCAATAAAAATATATGGTATTTTAATAAAAGTTATATTCTCTCTTTTTTACACATTTTTTTTAAAGTGTTTGATTTGATCAACTACTACACTTAAAATGGGCCAAAGGAAGTAGTATATATGGTCATGTTCTAGCAATAAATAGATCTAGGCCTCACACGTGGTTGTCACATTTGGTGTGTTCGTTCTTGTCAATATTGCATAAGACAAGATAACGTCTCTTTTTCTTCCACCTTTTGCGTCACTTTAGCTTAGGATACTTTTGCATTAGGGAGTTTATGATGGATTAAGGTCTCACTAGTTAGTTACGTCTTTCATAAATTCAACTTATGTATATTAAAAAATAAATTCGGATCAAAAACTAGTTGTTTAAGATGAATTAGGCTTAATTAATTCTAAGAATTTATTAGCATTTTTCTAAATCTTTGTATCAAAAACTATATATCATCAATATCTCAAATATGTGATCTTGCAATAGTAGATAATCTAATTTCATTTAATATTATTTGTTTTAGACCGGCCAAAAAGTCCAATACACTCAACAAATGTCTATTTTCATGGTAAGACCCAATTAGGTGACAAACTTAATGGCTCCGATCTCATGTCTTATATAAGAGACACTTATCACATCTATAAGGTAGTTTATCTCTCCCTAAACCTGCCTCCACCTCATTTACTCTACTGACTTGAGCGTCGGAGTCCATTTTGCAGGTACACCCCCTCTCCTCCATGAATTATGGTACTCTCCGCCATCAATCCAACATCACAGTGAGATCCTGTTTTACCGATCAGAACACTACTCAAAATGAAAAAAGTGATTAAGTATTATTATTGATTCAACATTCAATAGTATAATGTTGTGTATCATTTTGATATTTAATTTTTTTGAAGTAAATATAAATTTTAAATTGAAACAACAATTTTGGAACAATTTATTTGCATTTGTATCACAGTTTCATGGTAAGGAAGAAAGAATAGACATGTATGCATGTCTAGTTGCCCAACTTTAAAATCGCTTCCGAAAATAAATTAAATTGTCAAGAGACACCTTAGATAATCAAAACGTGAAATTCATCTCTAAATTCTTCCTAGTGGCAAATCAACATCATAATCACAATTCCTATGTTAGTTCCTTGTGTATCTTCCACTCCGTGTTCATCAAGTCTTCTAATATATATATATATATATATATTGTTGACCTTGACCCCAGTAGGTTCGTTCTAAAAGGTTAATTTATGATTGAGGATGATGTAGACAAGCCATGTTTGCATTACTCTTATTGTCATGTTGCCCTTGTCTATGGAGCCTAGTTGGATCAATTCAATATTGACATTAAAAAGAACCACCAAATTCATACCCAGCTCAACCTGAAAAAAGAACAAATCGGCCGGTCACATATTTGATTATTCCGGATTAGAGGAAGGAGATTACATGATTATTTAGTTTAACTAAGATTAGGGTTAATGTATGATGGATCAGGTTAACTTGTAGTACAAATAAAATAAAATCATAAAATAGTTGTAATCATGTTTTAGTGTGTCCAAAAAAGCATGCAATTAGTAAATATAATATACACATTAAAAATCATATATGATATTTTATAATTTTGTCTCATGTGGCAGACGGTTTGCACATGTATGTAGACAAACACGTGGACTCTTGGAAACTTAAACACTTAAATAAAATTAACGGAAATGATCAAATTAAAACATAAAATAAATGTTTTGAACCAATATAAAACTTTTAAAATGTTTGGACTAAATTGAAACCTAAAATAAATGTTTAAGAACAAATATATAATTAAGCCTTCAAAATGATGTGTGCATATGTGACAAATAACCTGACTTGAAAGTAAAGCTCAAATTGTTCCCAATTCCATGAGAGATAGTAAAAGTGAAATCTTTATTTTTGTGGAAAATGACTTTTTCTTTTGTTATGTATATGAAAAGAATGTTAGATCTAGGATAAAATAAAATTTAAACTTGTAACATCAGTCATATATATTATTGTTAATATATGAATAATAAATAGTACCTTACGGGGATAAATAGTACTCTTTTTTTTGACTAAAAATAAATAGTACCTTATTACGTGAAATACTAACCTTCCATAAGATGAAAAAGTCCTTTTTTTAATTTTTAAAATTTGACCTTTTCTCCAACTTTAATCGTCACATCATTTTATTAGGTGGTTTGCATTTTCTATCAACAAATTGGATTATTTGTGTTATATAATATGATTGGGGGTGGAAGAAAGAGACAGAATATTTAAATTAACCGTTGCTGGCTAGTGGAAAACAACTAACATGTTCATCTTCCAATTCAACCATATAAAATACAATAATCTAATATGGTTGTAGAAGAAACTACTATTGTGTGGTGGGTGCAAGTTTTGTTGTCGTGTTACATTGCTATAAGGAGTACGTAATTAATTTATTGCATATTTGATTTTTCTTTGAGTAAAGGTAAAATTAATTTAGACATGGTTTACATGATATATATATATATATATATATATAGCTGCTAACATTCTCTCATGTAGGAGGAAGTCAGGAGTTCTCGCTACATATAGTAGAGAGTTTCAGTTTTACTTGTCTTAGAGAATTCTCAACTTGCAAGAGCAAGGTTCAACATGCATGTCCCTTAGAACTCGCTATTTCATATGGTTAGTTTCAACTTGCAGCAACACAACATTTTAACTCAATTGAGCGAGTTCTATTCAAGTTGAAAAACAATTGTAGTAACACAATATTTTATTCATTTTAGAAAAATTCTGAAATACACCACCGATAAAAAAGGACCAAAGTGCACCACCTCAAAAAGTCAAAAAATTGGATGAAGGACATACTATGGTCCTTAGTCAAACCACACCCTATAACAACACCAAATTTTAAAAAAATAATTAAATGAAGTTGGATCAATGGGTATCCAATTGGACATTTTTTTGCAACTTGGATCGAAACCAAATAATCAAGTTGGATCATCAACTATCCATGTTTCCATTTTTCTTCATCATTATTTACAACATCTGAAACATCTTCATTCATCATGTTCACCAGCTTTCATTTGCGTTCTTCATTTTTTCTTCGTTCATCAGCTTTCCTTTGCGTTCATCAGATCTAGTCGTTCCTGTTCATTGTTGTTGTGCGAACCAGATCGCGAACCAGATCTACATCTCAGCAACCTCTCACATTCAAACTTTTAAGGTAAAATCATTTTTGATTTTGCTTTGTTGATGAACTTACTGAACAATTTCAAAGAAAAAATAATTTAATTTCACTTTTGGGTGTTATAGTTCAATTTGTGTAGTTGTAAATGGTGTATGAGCTGTTTAATTAATGTTCGCTTAAATTGAAATTGTTTTTTGAAGTGTGTTAATATTTTTGAATTTTGATTTTGTGTTGTATGTCCTTTAAAGCAACAAAAAGATGGTGCTCATTCTTCAGAATCCAGCAGCAACATGTATGATTCAACTGATTCAAATCAGGTGTGTGTGTGTGTGTGTGTGAACTTTTTGTTGTTTAAATTAATACTGAAGATGCAGCAAAAACAATTACTAGTTTGGAGGATTTGATCATTGAATATTGATTATGTAGGGTATGGAGAATTTTCAGTTGGGTCAAGAAGAGTTTGTCAGTGACGACGCCGAAGGTGAAAGAGTAGAAGAAGAAGTCGAAGGTAGTAGAACTCAAAGTGCAGCTGGTGAAGATGGATATGCAGTGAATTTGTTGGATGACATAAAAAACTGTTTTCTTTCTTGTTGTTGTTTAACATTTAAACCAGTCAATTTAGCACAATAGTCCCTGACTAATCAAGATCTGCTTCAAATCAGTCCCTGTTTCTTATTTGTGTTAGTAATTCATAAAGTGCATTTTGCATTTGCAGGTAATATAGGACAATTTTGGTGTAAATTTTGATGTATTCAACCATAGATTTGACATTATATGATGTTTGACTATTGTGTCAAAGGATCTTATTAGTATCTAGGGAATTTTGACTTTGTTTAACGGATATTAGTTACTTCCTAGTTACTCAGGGTAATGTCCTTTTACCCATGTGTTGCTTGACAGGTCACGTGACTTGCCCAAAATATACTAACATAAAAAGCTGTTTTCTTTGTTGTTGTTGTTTAACATTTAAACCAGTCAATATAGCACAATAGTCCCTGAATAATCAAGACCACCTTCAAATCAGTCCATGTTTCTTATTTGTGTTAGTAATTCATAAAGTGTATTTTGCATTTGCAGGTAATATAAGACCATTTTGGTGTAAATTTTGATATATTCAACCATAGATTTGACATTATATGATGTTTGACCATTGTGTCAAAGGATCTTATCAAGTGGATTTATATTACTTTTAACATTTTTGTTGTATTAAGGATGAATGTATGAGTAATCTATTTCTTAATTTTTATTGATGCAAATAATTAAACACAGGGACTATTTTTTTCATAATAAAGATGTTATATCATTAATTAAACTTGAATACTGAAAAGACAACCACAAAAAAACCAAGTACATCCTCAATTCTTAATTCTTAACAAATGCCCATGATATTAATCTCATTTTCCCCATGAAATGAAAAATGATAAGCATATGACAACCAACATGAACATCTTCAGTTTTTTCTTCAGTGCTAAGACATCCACCATGCACTCTTTCTTGACCTTAGAGACAAGTTCCTCTAATTTGGTTTCTGCAGCAGCCAATCCATCCTCATTTCTCTTCTTCACAGCAGATAAATCATCTGAATGTTTTTTCACAGCTTCCACAAGTGCCTCTTCAAGTTTTGTTTTCATTTCAGCGTATTCCGTAATCATTTGACGCCTGTAATCGTCCAACTCAGCATCAACAAACAATTTGAAATCGCTTAATTCTTCATTCATTTTTTGAAGAGTTAATCCGGTTTCAAATGAGGTGCTTGTTGGCGCAGGGGTTGTGTTGTCCTTCATTGGTTCACACCAATCGAAGAAAGAACACTTGCCAAGCTTGCAGCTGTAGAAAAGACGGTTTGGATTTTGGGCAGTCAAGAAAACTTGGATGGAAGTAGTGCATTTGCAAGAACATAGTTTGTTTTCGTACCTAATCCATGGGACAAGTGAGGAGGAGGAATTTGCAGATGCCATTGTTAAAAAGTTTGGTTCAAATGATAGGATATGAAATAGAAGAATAATCTGGTAAACTGGGGTTTGGGAGTGTTGCAGAAAGGTGTTTTTAATTAGGCAAAATATGAATATAATAATATTTCTTTCTTCATCATGTCAGTCCATTATTCGTTATAGCAATATAGTCCCTGACCAAGCAATGGATTCATCACATCAGTCCATATTCTAAGTTAACCCTATTTTAACCCCAAATAAGTAATATTAAAACAAATACGTCTCGTATACCATAATAAGTAGAGGATATACGTATCGTCTGCCATAATAAGTAGAGAATATACGTCTCGTCTACCATAATAAGTCAAGCTAACCCCAAATTAATTAATATTAAGATAAATACGTATCGTCTACTATAATAAGTAGAGGATTTACGTAAACCCTAAACCCCAAAATAATTAATATTATTACAAATACGTATCGTCTACTATAATAAGTAGAGGATATACGTAATGTCTACCATAATAAGTCAAGTTAATCCCACATTAATTAATATTGAGACAAATACGTATCGTCTAACATAATAAATAGAGGATATATGTCTCGTCTATCATATTCAGTCAAGTTAACCCCAAAATAATTAATATTAAGACAAATATGTATCGCCTACCATAATAAGTAGAGGATATACGTAAACCCTAAACCCCAAATTAATTAATATTAAGACAAATACATATCTTCTACTATAATAACTAGTGGATTTACGTAAACCCTAAACCCTAAACCCCAAAATAATTAATATTATTACAAATATGTATCGTCTACCATAATAAATAGAAGATATACGTCTCGTCTACCATAATAAGTCAAGTTAACCCTAAAATCACTAATATTAAGACAAATATGTATCATCTGCCATAATAAATATAGGATATACGTCTCGTCTACCATAATAAGTCAAGTTAACCCTAAAATAATTAATATTAAGACAAATATGTATCGTCTAACATAATAAGTAGAGGATATATGTCTCGTCTACCATAATAAGTCAAGTTAACCCTAAAAACACTAATAATAAGACAAATATGCATCGTCTGCCATAATAAGTAGAGGATATACGTCTCGTCTACCATAATAAGTCAAGTTAACCCCAAAATAATTAATATTAAGACAAATATGTATCGTCTAACATAATAAGTAGATGATATATGTCTCGTCTATCATATTTTGTCAAGTTAACCCAAAATAATTAATATTAAGACAAATACGTAACGTCTACCATAATAAGTAGAAGATATACGTAAACCATAAACCCTAAACCCCAAATTAATTAATATTAAGAGAAATACGTATCGTATACTATAATAAGTAGAGGATTTACGTAAACCCTAAACCCCAAAATAATTAATATTATTACAAATATGTATCGTCTACCATAATAAGTAGAGGATATACGTCTCGTCTACCATAGTAAATCAAGTTAACTCTAAAATAATTAATATTAAGATAAATATGTATCGTCTGTCATAATAAGTATAAGATATACGTCTTGTCTACCATAATAAGTCAAGTCAACCCTAAAAACACTAATAATAAGACAAATATGTATCGTCTGCCATAATAAGTAGAGGATATATGTCTCGTCTACCATAATAAGTCAAGTTAACTCCAAAATAATTAATATTAAGACAAATATGTATCGTCTAACATAATAAGTAGAGGATATATGTCTCATCTACCATAATAAGTCAAGTTAACCCCAAAATAATTAATATTAAGACAAATACGTACCGACTACCATAATAAGTAGAGGATATACGTAAACTCTAAACCCTAAACCCCAAATTAATTAATATTAAGACAAATACGTATCGTCTACCATAATAAGTAGATGATATACGTAAACCCTAAACCCCAAATTAATTAATATTAAGACAAATACGTATCGTCTACTATAATAAATAGATGATATATGTCTCGTCTACCATATTAAGTCAAGTTAACCCTAAAATCACTAATATTAAGACAAATACGTATTGTATACTATAATAAGTAGATGATTTACGTAAACCCTGAACCTTAAACCCCAAAATAATTAATATTATTACAAATATGTATCGTCTACCATAATAAGTAGAGGATATACGTCTCGTCTATTATCTTCATTCACATTCACATTCACATCCGTTTCATTCACATTCTCGTCATTCACATCATTCATATTCTCATCCACATTCACATTATCTTCACCCTCTTTCACATTATGTTCATCCTTTTCATTCACATCATTCATATTCTCATTCACATTATCTTCACCCTCATTCACATTATGTTCATCCTTTTCATTCACATCATTCATATTCTCAGCCACATTCACATCGTCTTGACCTTTGTTCATGTTATCTTTAGCGTATTCCGGTTCAGATACCTCATGTTCAAAGAATATATGAACTTCATTTTTGAAACGTGCAAGGTTGTATATTCGAATTATGTCTGCTTCTTCAAGCACTTGTGAAAGAAGACAACCGTCACTATGCAACCACCATATTGCCTTAATAATGTAGTACTTGTCATGTGAAGAATTGGTGAAGAATAGGTCCCTCACTCTTGTGCCACATCATCCACCTTTTGTTTTTGTAAAGAATTTATTAAAAAAATTTAAAAATCCCAAATTGATTTTTTTTACTGTTGATTTTGAAGCAAAGGACTAATATGAATGTTATTTTTTTATTAATTTTAAAGGTTAAAAGTCCCAGACTTATTTATTTGTTTTACGTAAAAACATATTAGTAAAGTATTTAGTATTAACATTTAAAATTATATTTGCTAACATTTATTATTATTAATTTAAAAATAGCCCTTATTATTCAAATATCCAAAAAAATTATTTGCAAAGTATTTAAAAGATTCAAAGATCAAATTCCGATGAGAGTATTTATATATGTCCGATGCAATGTAAATAAATACTAAAAAAAAAAAAACTGAAAAAAAAAGTATTTAAAAAATAAAAAAAACTGACGCAAAAAGACAAAAAAAAACAATTTAAAAAAAAAACTAGCAAAAAAAAAGGACAAAATCTGGAAGAAAAAAAAAAACTGACGCAAAAAAAAAAGAACAAAATCTGGAAGAAAAAAAAAAGGTGGTGTAAGTTGGTCCATTTTATTATGTTGATGAAGTGGTGCTCCAATTGGGTCAAAATAATTCAAATGGATCAAAATTGTTTTTAAAATGGGTTTGATCCAAAACCCATGACATTGGGATTAAATGTGAACAAAACTACATGTGCTCACTTTTTTGTCCTTTCAATCTTAGCCCTTCAAATTTTGGAATGCAATCTTGGCTCTTAAAGGTAGGTGGTGCACTTTGGTCATTTTTTGCAGGTGGTGTATTTCAGACTCACCCTTCATTTTAACTCAACTGTATAGTAACACAATATTTTATTCAAGTTGAAACTTGCTACTTAATAAATTCTAAAGTGGAAGACATGTTAAAACTCGCTAGTCACTACAGCAAATATAGAGTTTTCAAAAGCAAGCAAATCTAAAACTCTTCACTGCAAGCAGCGAATTCTAAAAATCAAGCGACACTAAAATTCGCTATTACAAATAGTGAGTTCACAATACAAATAAACGACTCAATAGAGCAGTTTAGAAATTGTGTTAAAAGAAAAGTATTTTGGTAATTTCTTTACTTCAAGATTATTTAAAAATAAAAACCCAAATTAAATACCTGCTCAGAATCTTTTGTTGATTTTGATCAATTTGTCAAACATTATAAAGTGCATCCATGATTCAGCCCCTGTACCAAGTTGCAAATCCAACCCCAGTCGTGACATATGTTAAGGATGGACTAGGAGCTGGTAAAAGCTGGCAATTATTGATGATCTTATAATAATACTAGTATAAGTTTGTCTGGATTTTTGCAATTCTTTATGTTTGTCCGATTCTATAGTAAAACTTGGAAAGGATAAATTTGGGTTAACAATTTCAATGAGAAAAACTATACTCCCTCTTCCAGTCATTATTATAAATAAAAAAACTATTTACATAATGTTTAAAAAATTTAATTATGTGTAGATAATTTTCTTAATTTAATGTAAGATATATGTAAAATTTACTGTATTGCTCTTTTAAATCACAAGCATCAACATATAAAAAAGAATAATTGTTTATAAAATAGTAGAATTAAATAAGAGTATATTTGAAATACTAATATTAATTATTTTAAAATAATTAATTTTTACTTATAAAATTAACAAAACTTTAAAATACTTTTTAGCTTATAATAATGACCGGAGGAGAATATAAAAAAAAATATAAGGACAAAATTGACTCAAATATAGCCCGGCATGAGTTATCCCTCGAGAATGGTAGATAGTTTATCCAACAATAAATATAAATAAATCACATAAAAAATACTCACTTCGGCCTTAACTATAAGCAACTTTCCACTTTTTAAGTTCATTGGATAATTAATGTATCCAACCTTAATTATAGACCAAATACATTAATTATCCAATGAATCTAAAAAGTAGAAACTAAATTTTACTAGTAACCAAAAAAAACTAAATTTTGTGTACCCACTATTTAATTTGTTTATGTAGTAAATTTTTATTGGTAACTTGTTAGATAAGTTATCCATAAATTTTTAAGGATAATCTAGAAAAAAAACCAGTTATCATGGTGTCATCTTATTTTGCATTAATCTATGCACATATTGTTTTTTTTATTTTAGCTTTCAACCATTGGTTTCTAAGGGAAAATGATCCTAGTAATTTTGAGTTCGAGGTGAGTTATGATATCTAAGTGGTTTCAGTACTCTATCAAACAGAGTTGTGGGGTGTTGAATCGTGGTTCTCTATACCAAATTCAACGTTCACCACCATTGAATCACCTAACAATGTTTGCTATCTACGCATGTACCTTAGTTTGATATGTTTGGTATATACATGATAAGAGATAATGGTTGTGAAGCGGCAACAACAATGATGTCCTTGATAAGTAGTAAACAAAGATCTATTAGAAATCAAGAAGAAGCATCATATTACTAGTAGACCTTGCTTCAAATTTGACTAAAAAGTTAGCGCACATATTTTCCCACTAGGAGTATAACAGTTGGAATGTCCAGTCCTTAATCATCTACTTTCTGATAACAACTATCTTATTTCCACAATGATGAATGAAAATATTTACACATTGTACTAGGTGAATAATATGCATCATATTTGTGTAGCAAACAATGTCTTTTAAATCTTCCTCTCGACTCTCAACAAATTTGAATCCCATGCAAAATGCCAATGTTTTTGCATGAAAAAAATTCATTTAAGTAACCCATATAATCGTGGAAGCAACACATGGATTCTCCATTTGAGTCTCTAATTAGGCCACAAAAACCTGACATACCTAGATTAGTTTGAGCACTACCAAAAATCAATTCAAAATTATATAAAAAAAAACAAAGATTATTGTGCCGATTTCTAAAAATGATGTATTTTTGTCTCTTTGAATATAGTTCAATCAATAAAGACATTGTAATATACGGTAATCAAAATTTAAATCAAGATTCTTCACTTATAAATGGGCTTCAAGTGCACAAAGAGACTCATTAAAAAAAGTGCACAAAGAGACAATATGTACCAAATGATCTGGGCTAAAATGATTGGGTGAAGCCCAAGCATTTTGTAATCAGGCCAGCTACTTGAGGTGATTAATGTACTCATGAGCACATTGATTGGTAGTATATATGTTTTTTATTTTATGAAATGGTAGTATATGTTAGTAAAGAAAAAAAGAATTTTGATAGTAGGAGGAAAACAACATTATTAGGAAATTTTTTTATAAAATATACTCCTTTCGTCCCATTTTAAGTGTCGCAGTTGACCAAATCACACACTTTAAGAAAAATGTTTAAAAGAAAGAGAGAGAATATGAAGTTTACTAAAATATCCTTTACTTTTATTGGTAGTAGACATTGAAATACTAAAAAGTAGATTTTTTAGTGTACTTTTTCTCTTATCTAATGATTGCTTTAAGGGATAAAATAGTAAAAATTAATGTTATAAATAATATATGACACTTATTTTGAGACAAACAATTTTTGCAAGTATGACACTTATTTTGGAACGGAGGGAGTATATAATTCGGGAAGAGTAGGTGGAGAATCAGAAAATGGTTAGAGAGAGAGAATAGAATATTGGATTGATTTCTATTATCATGATACTAAACAAGGTGTCTAGGTGATTGACTGGGCTGAAATTTCACTGATCTAAAACTATTTCTGATGGTGTATAAGTTGTCCATAATCTCCAGTCCTTTAAATTTTGAAGTTTGATTACATATATTAAAAATTATATTCAAGTACTTCTTGATCAATGAACTTTTTTTGAGAGATTTGAGTATCGACCAATCCATAATTCATGTATAAAAATATAAGTCGTTTAATATATGTTAAGGTTAAAGGGGAAATTTAAGTTTATTCAACATACATTTTCATCAAATATGAGATTTCATAGTCATATATTCCTCAAAAAAAAAACATTGCCAATAATGAAGAAATTTTAATTAAATCTCACTTCTTGCTAAAACGATAAGTGTGTCCTAAGACACACATATAGTATATATTAACAGTATTACTTTTCTCCACTTATAGTTATAAGATCTTTCTCTACTTTAAACCAAGACACTGTCTTTTCACTTAATTTTCTAGAACATAGCAACCTACTTCAATATAAGTCCAATTAGAGATAACAACGGGTATAGTTGGATGCGAGTTTGACATTACTTAAACTCAAATTTGAATTGACCACCCGAACTCAAATGACAATTGAGTGTCAAAATACCATCTGAATCCGAATCCGTTTTGTTCAGGTTTTTTCCATCCGGACTGACATTAACAAAAATAAAAAAAATACTGCAAATTGAACAAAATTACGGTCTACAACATACTAACATTGTTTTCAAAATTAAAATAGGAAAGAAAAATAATATACTACATTAAAATAGTCAACAACATGCTAATATAAGAGGGATAATTATATAATTTAATATATAATAGATGTAATTTCAAGTTTTACGTGTGGATTTAACACTACCCAAATTCAAATCTAAAATATTGGATATCACCTGAACTCAATCAACTTAAATTTTACTCGTTGAGTCGTGTTCGGGTTGAGATGAAATCAGCTAATATGGGTTTATTTCCATCCCCGTCCAATTTCCACTAGCCTCCAACATTGATTCAAAGAAGTGACTTTTGCTGTTGTAAAGACCACACGATGAGGAATTGAAATGAATACTCAACTACCTCATTAATTTTTTTTCTTTTTTTGGTTACAACTACCTCATTAATTTAGCTATAAAAAGAAGTTCACTCTTTTTTTTTGTATTTTTTTATTCTTCGGAAAAAACAAAAAACTAACTAACAAAGGGAGAGGGAGTCTCTAAACAACAAAATTTATACAGTACTTATTTTATTACAAGAAAGAAAAAAATCATAAACAAATTTGATTAGATTTTTGTGTCAGAATAGCTCAATCGGTAGGAATTCAGGACATATGAAGTAAGTAGAGTTGTCAAAAAAGTCCCATATTAAAAAAAATAGTCCCATATTAAAATTTCCCAAAAATAAGCCCCCTACTAGACCTCAAAATTGTTGGTACCCTCTAAAAATGATTCATGTTAAGCTACAACCCATGTTGTTGCTGGTCAAAGCTTTGCTCTCACCCTACCTTGGCATAAAGAAATTCCACTGAAGGTGGCCGTTTTTGTATGGCAGTTTTTGCTTAATCGCATTTTAATTAAAGATAATCTTCATCGGTGGGGTGTTGTTCTTGTTGGTTCTCAAATGTGCAACTTTCGATGTCAAAAGAAAGAATTATTACATCATCTGTTTTTTGATTGTACCTTTGCTCAAAATGTGTGGAATGACCTTTTGTCTTGGTTAAGTGTTCAGGGCCCTTTGCCTTTGGAGGCAGCCGCGCATGCTAATAAGTTTCATGGCCTTCAATTCTTTACGGCTAAACCAAAACATGCTTTTCATGTTATATGGGTGACCTCTATTTGGTGGATTTGGAAATGCCGTAACAAAAGTATTTTTCGTCATCAATTACATGATGCCCGCCAAGTGGTAGATCACATTATTATTCTGGTATGGTGGTGGCTCAAAGTGAAACATAAATCTTTTTGTGTGGAGTTTAGTGGTTGGTATACCAACCCTCTGACTTGCGTTGGGTGGAGGGCCGGGTAATTTGGTGGAATTTTTGTGTATTGTTTCTGGTTTCATTTTGTGGTATCTGATATTTGCTCTATACTTGGATACTCTTGTTTTCCGCCATTGATGTAGCACTCGTTGTGCTCATCACGTGATAATAAAAATCCCTGTTTAGTTGCTTAAAAAAAAAACAACCTTTTTTTATTTTTTATTCTTGGCTCTCTCATGGGGCCTTAATATTGAACAAATCAAATTTCACTCATAACCCAAGTTCTCAATTTTTGTTACGACTTCAATAAAAAATTTGAATCTTTTTTCTATTTTAAGAAAAAAAATTCTCGTATTTTTTTCGATTCATGAAAAAATGTTTTAATAAATTTATTCAATTTAAAAAAAAAGTTCTCAATTTTTATTTCAATTTCAAGAAAAAGTTCTTGAATTTTTTTTTCTTATTTTGAGAAAAGATTATCGAAATTTTCCCGATTTCGAGAAAAATTTATCGTATTTTTTTCCTATTTCGAGAAAAAAGTTATCGAATTTTTTTTCAATTTCGAGAAAAAAGTTATTGATATTAGTTAAGATGTTAAGAAAAAATGTTATCAAAATTTTTCCGATTTTGAGAAAGATTTGCGGATTTTCTTTTCCCGATTTTGAGAAAGAAAAAATGTTATCAAATTTTTTTCCAATTTCAAGAAAAATTTATCGTATATTTTCCCGATTCCGAGAAAAAAAGTTATTGAAATTTTTTCAACTTATTCGAGATATTAAATTATCAAAATTTTATTCTGATTTCGAGAAAAATTTATCAGATTTTTTCCCGATTTCGAAAAAATATTATTGAAATTTTTTTCTATTTCTAGAAAAAAGTTCTTGGAAATACTTTCAATTTCAAGAATTTTTTTTTCAACTTTTTATGAAATAAATTCTCGGATTTATTTCCAATTTTGAGAGAAATGTTTTCAATCTTTTGAAAAAAAAAATTATTGGAATTTTTGAAAAAATTTTACTACAGAAATTTCAAAAAAATTTCATCCAAAGTTGAATTGAAAAGAAGAAAAATTTCTATTAAAAAAAAATGGGGCCTTGAAGCTTTGGGGTCTATTTTAAAATTATGGAGTTTTTTCATATTCGGGGGGCCTATGTGAAATAGGACTCATTTTAATTTGAATTCTTTGACCGCCTTTTTGTGAGGGTCGGGTCTATTTTGATAAAACCTTTCAATTTAACGGCTCTAGAATTAAGTAGAAAGAGATTCAGAGATCACTTTATAAAGAGAGAAAATTTATCTCTTTTATATACCAAGCAAAAAAAAAAAACAAGGTTTAATTACAGTTTTGGTCCCCTTATTTTGACAAATTTCACAGTTTTGATCATTCTATTTTTAAATCATACAGTTTTTGACCCCTATCACATTTTTATACTTAAAAATGATGATTTAACGTATTTCAAATGATATAATATACTCTATGATGATGTAGATTCATCAAGGTGGATTAATTATTTATTTTTTATTAATTCAATTACAAAAAATGAATAACTTTTTAAATTAAAACAGAACATTTTAACAAGTTTTCTTGTAGTTTCATAACTTCTTATTATTAAAATATCATTGAATTGTATGTTACATCTTTTAAAATATGTTAAATCATCATTTTTAAATATATAAATGTGATAAAGGAATCAAAATTATATGATTTAAAAATAAAAGGATCAAAGCTATGAATAATTGAAAATAGAAGATCAAAACTGAAATATCAAACAAACAATCATGAATAAAAGAATTACTTTCCGAATGTAAACTACTCCTCAAATATCAAACATCAGTCAATTTTGCTTATTTACAAAGCGAGACGAAAGACTTAGTGCCCGTTTGGCCCGACTTAACTTCTACTTATTTTCTTCTCCTTAAAAATAGTAAAGAAGAAAAAAATTGTGTTTGACTTTACTTCTCTTTATTTTTTACTTCTTTACTTCATTTCTCTAATACTTTTAAGGAGAAATATGGCTAAATTCAATTGTATACTTCTCTATTTCATTTTAAAAAAATAGAAAAATAGAAGTTAAGCTGGGCCAAACAGACACTTAATAATTTTAAATATCTTTTATTCAAAACAATTAAATGTAACGTGTCATGATGATTATGGTGGTAGGTAGGTAAAGACTATAAAATAAAATCCAACACCATCTAACTAGTATGAACAGAAGACAACGTGATGGAAGAACAAATCCAGAAGAAACCAAGAATTCTCTGCCTCCATGGATTCAGGACCAGTGCTCAAATCCTGAAGACACAAGTCTCACGTTGGCCTGAATCTGTAAAACAAAAATTAGACCTTGTTTTCCTTGATGGTCAATTTCCAGCACAAGGAAAAGCAGATATTGAAGGCATTTTTGATCCTCCTTATTTTGAATGGTTCCAAGCCAATGAGGTTATTAATTATTATAATCTTTTTCATTTATTTGTGTTGGTGCCTAAGTTGTACTAATATTATATTTTTGTGTGTGTAGGATTACACTGAGTATCAGAACTTTGAAGAATGCTTAGTATATCTTGAAGATTATATGCTAAAAAATGGTCCTTTTGATGGTGTTCTTGGATTCTCTCAGGTGAAGTTTTTTTTATTACTTGGATGATGAAAAATGGAAAATAATTTCTTTTGTTATTGATTGGTTATGAATTAATGTCATTCAGGGAGCCTTTTTAGCTGCTGCATTGCCAGGAATGCAAGCACAGGTACTAATTAACAAAGAAATACTATATCTTACTTTAATTTACTACATTTTAGAAATATATTTGTTTGATTTTGATCCGGGATCCCCACGGTATGGTTCGGTTCAGAGGTAATGTTGTAATTTGGATGGTAGTCTTTATATATGTAAGCATAATAAGTTGAATTTTGTTACCAAACATCGTGTGTTTGTTGTTTGCGTTTTTTATATGTTTACCCTTTTGAAACGGTGTTGATGTTCTAACAAAGTACGCGGTAGATTTGACAATCCATCACGATTCACGAATGCAAGCATGCACATAAACTAGGTTACATTCAACTTGCTTTTTAATCAAAACCAATTTACATAATCATTTCGTTTAAAATCAATTTTCGTTACTGCAGAACCAAACTCACTCGCACATACTCTTTTTGAATCAACAAGTTGAACCTTTTCTCCATCCGTTATCACTTATCAGAAATTAAAAAATTCTCTTAGTAAAATAATGAATGATAAACTTGACTATCATGTAACTTGACTATGATGTTGGTGTTAAATTACAAATGATATGAATGAACATTGAACTAATGATGATTTTAGGGAGTAGCACTTCAGAAGATAAACAAGATCAAGTTCTTAATTCTGATAGCAGGAGCCAAGTTTGGTGGATTAAACTATGCAGCACCAAAACTAGCTTCCAATGCATTTTCAAAACCAATTGATATCCCATCACTTCACATTATAGGTAACTTCAATAAACAATCTCTTCTAGTTTCTTTGTTCAAGCACATTTTCCTTTACCTTTTGCCTTGAAAATTAGCACTATTGTTATTTAGTATAGCACTATACTTACCAATATACTTCATTCATATAATGTGATCAAGGAGAGACTGATTTCTTGAAGCCAGAAAGCATTATTTTGCAAGAAGCTTTTGTTGACCCTTTTGTGATCCATCACCCAAAAGGACATACAATACCAAGACTTGGTAAGTTACATAACATTCCTTACTTATATTGATAATTATGTGCACTTTAACAATGGGTGTTACTAGGATAAATTTTAATTTTTTTTGTCTATACAAAATTGGTTTGGTGATTTTATTGTTTCAGATGAGAAGAGTCTTCCAACTATGCTTGGTTTTATTGACACAATTCAGGGAATGCTATGAGATGGTCACAGCAAGAATTGAATTTTCAATTAGACTTTTTTTTTCTATTATATAATGATTTTGTTGGAAAATGTCTTTAGTCTGTTATAGCTATAAATATTGAAGTGGCGTGCCTTGATATTTTGTACTAATAATATGATTTTTATCGATAATAAACCCCCTGAATTTTAGACGTTGCACTCTACTTGCACTTGTATCATTTTTTTATTATAAAGATGAACCTTATATAAGTTGCTACCATAAGTGGTTAACTGCTGTAAGTTAGTTATCTAGCAGTTTCAGTTAGTTTGCCAGTTTCCTGCATTTCTCGAATATAATTGCTTTGCTAGTTTCCTGTAATTGAGCATTTGTGAGAGAATTTTTTCTTCTTCTTTTTTTCAATGAAAAGAGAGAAGATATAAAAAATAAAACAGCCACAATTTGGACACAACAGAAGGAACTGCACCAAATTTTAAGTGCAGTGAATCCTTATCTAGAATGATTATATTATCATTATCTTTTTTATTTAAGAGTGGTCATATATATTACTATCTCCGTATTAGATATAATTCATTTTGATTATATTACACAAATTAAAAAACATAATCATTGTTGTATAGAAAAGAGAAATAATGAGTTAATTTACAAAATTGTCTTTCATTAATGGTATAAAAAAATAAATTGAAAAGTAAAAGAAGAGAGAGTAATAAATAGTTAAAGGTATAATAAGAAAAATAACATTAAATATTTCATTGATATTGTAAAATGACTTATAGCTTAATACAATTTTTTTCTTCAAATGACGTATATTTTGGTACAGAAGAAATACCATATTTATCAAGTTGGGCGGGGAGGCGAGACAAGTTATCAAAGTATCATATTGGTCACATTTGAGGATATATTTTTAGAACGGATTTTAAAGTTTTTTTGGTAAACGGATTTTAAAGTTGTAATTGAGTTATTTTATTTCAGAGTCGTGATTAATAATCTATTTACACAATTTTAGGCAGTATCTTGAACGTTAAAAATACCTCATAAGCTATAGTGAGAATTCACCATGTAACCTGAGTGTATCATGAGCTCTAAATGATAAGCCTCATGTTGTTGTACACTATAAATAATTACATCAATGCAAGTAATTACATTCTAAACATGTAACCGATCGAATGTGATCAATTATTAACTTTATTTCATGATATTTCATTCATTTTTAAACGATTTTTAAATCCTAGTAATAACAATGTACCACAAACTTCGATATTCAGAATCCTCAACATTGATTTCAAGAATCCTCAACTTTCTCTTTATTTGCCATTCAAAAATAAAATCCCTTTTAAAAAGCAGCCACCCCTCCTCCTCACTCTTTAAACCCTAATTTTTTTTTGTCTTTTTCTTGTTCATCTTCTAAAGAGGGGTAATTTAGGGTCAACTTTGATCTAAAATCACCCCTCTTGATCGTTTTTTTTTAGTCTTTTTGTTTAAATAAATGTTTTTCACATATTTTTAGGTTTTGTTTGAGTTTTCTTCACCGTGATTTCTTCTTCCGGTATTGTTTTACTCCGTAGTGTGGTGTTGTTTGATTTCCCGTCTTTGTACGGTGTTTGATTTCCCGTCTTTTGTACGGTGTTGTTTTCCCGTCTTCGTACGGTGTTGTTTTCCCGTCTTCGTACGGTGTTTGTTTTGCTTCAGATTTGTAGATTTGCTTCAATCCAACTTCAGAGCAGATTCAATGACTTCAGCATCCTCAACGTTGCAGATTCAGAAGCATTATTCCTCCGGACATTTATATTTTGTCAAATCAATTGTAGGCTTTATCATATGGCCGATTTATGCTATTAACTCGGATGCGGTGAGCTTGTTTGCCGATTCATCCTTTTTAGTTTTTAGCCAATTTGAATATGTAATGATATCGATTGATGTAATTTCCAAATTTGAATGAATGAATGCCTTTGTTTTTTAGTCAAAAAAATAAAAATAAAAAATAAAATCCCTTCATTTTTATTTTTTACGTTTTATCATAAGTGGTTTCAATCTCTCCTAAACACAATTATAAAAATTAAACTGTGATCTTTCTTACTAAGTACAACGTCAATCAACACTAAACTAACTACTTTAACTTGTGTTAAAACAACTTTCACACATGGTTACATGTGAAATTAAATTGAATTGAATATACTCATTAAATGAATATTCAAAATTAGATTAGCATATGTAGTTAAAGTAGATTAGTTGATATATTAATTTTTTAATTTAATTTTAATATTTCTAATTAATCAATTTTTTTATCAAGTAATTTTTATTTTTTCAATTACTTGTGTAACTCATATTTATATTATTTAAATACAAAAAATAATATAAATTTAGGTATTTTAAAAGAATAAAATAGGTTGAAGAGTGATTTTCCGCTCACCGTTTCTAACAATGTGGTTATTCCTTTCTCGTCTAGTAAAAATTACAAAAAAGATAGGGTCATGTAATAATATATGAGTATAAATATTGATCATGTATAAATTACAACATTAAAATACACTCGTATTAATATGAGTGTAAATATAAATTATAATAAAAAAAGATAGGTTTTCCATATATATATATATTTAAGATTTCATAGAAAAAAGCCTTTTGTATAATATTAATAAACCTCATATTAAAACATTTGTAAAAATATAACTCCATAAAAATTATAAAAAAATAATTACATGACTATAAATATAGATCCCGTAGAAATTACAAAAAAAGGTCCTAGAGAGTGACTCTCACACTCCATTCTCAACAATATGATATTTTATCTCTCGTCCCTGTAGAAATTATAATAACAAATACATAACTTGTATTATTGATATATGAATATAAATATATGTTTAACGTAAATTACAAAATAATTAGGCACTTATATTAATATATCCGTACAAATATTAATCCGTGAAAATTAACAAAAATAAAAACACTTGTAACAATTGTTTGGTTACAACACGTTATGAATCAATTGAATTTTAACTAATTTTTTTTTATATACAATACATTATGAAATTCAAGAAAAGTTTTCTTCAAAAATATTTATCTCAAAAAATTATTCTTGTTTGTATAAAATTAATTTGATTTGTTTGTTTTTTTTCAAAAGTAACTCATTAATTTGAGCTATACCAAAGAAAAATATCACCTAATAAAGAATTATATGAATATAAAAAAAGAAGGTGGTTAAATAATTTCACCTGAAATTCTTTTCATAAAAAATAAATTAATTTATCATTATTGTACCAAAATAATATTTCACTACAAATATTTCAACATTTTTTTTGGCTAGCCAGTAAATAATATTTTAATATTGAATCAACCAATATTAATGCATAAAAATACAACCAATAAAAAATAATGTATAAAATAAATTTTGTATAAAAAAGATCATACAATAAAATAACTATAAAAATATTAGTAGTTGATTATGAGCATTAAGAGGTTGAACTTTGTCACTTTCACTAAAGTTAATTTATTCATAAATAAAATTTTTAAAAAAATATTGTTATGTGGTCTTTTATGGGAATCGAACCACGTTTCTCTTGATAAAACTTCAAACCAATAAAAGAAAGGATGAGATAACACGTAGGATTTTGTTCATTGGGAAAATGACACTTAGAAAATAACCATAAAATAGACATCGTAAATATATTATATTGATAAATACATTATATAAAAATAGAGATAAAAATAAAGATAAAGATGGTAAACATAAATGAAGAGTAGGGGTATATTATATTATATTCTAATATAATTATATTATGTTATTATTATGATACGACAAGATAAGATAACAACGACTTTAAGTTATTTACTTTGATCATAAATATAAGTAAAATTGACTTTTATCCCTTCGTACTAAGATATATGTTGTTTTGAAAAAAAAATTGTACCACAATATATGTCGTTTTATATTACCAATAAAGTATTTAATGCTATTTTTTCTTTTATACCCTTAACTAATTATTTCTATTTCTTATTTCAATTCTATAATTTATCTCTCACATACCATTAATGAAGGATACTTTTGTAAACTAACCCATAATTTATCTTTTCTATACAATACTGATTATATTTCTTAATTTGTGTGATATGGTCAAAATGATATATATTTTTGTGAAAAAGCAGTAGTAGCAAATACTAAGATAATTCAATAGTCAAATGAATAAAAAAACAGTTTTACTTATATTTGTCAGAGAAATTATTGTTAAAAATTGTCGATTATTGAGGTTCAAAGTTCAAAGTTAGAAATACAAAAATTAGAGCATTCAAGTAGCATAGGATTCTAAACTTCATCACGTGGTTCGTCTCCTTACAACATGACCGACTCTATGACCAATTACGTCACAAAAGAATTTAGAGGGAACCTTCCCACTCTAAGCATTAATAAGTTTAAGAAAATGCTTCTGTCAAAAATTTATTTAAGAAAATGCTAAAAATGTCTCGAGATATTAGTTAAATTTATTAAAAAAATATTTTATTTTAGGTGTCAATTTGTGTACCCCTCAAAATTTGGGAGTATATACTTCCAACCACTACAAAAAGTTTTAATCGATATTCTAGTTTTTTATAAAATATATTGTTGATTGAAAGTTTATATCATATAGATCATTTATGTAAAATTTCAGACAAATATAAAATCATTTGATATGTTATTGAAACACATAAAGATTAACGGTATTTAAAAAATCACAAAAACTGTTAATTTTGAAACGTCTTAATAACATATCAAATGATTTTAGATTTATCTAAAATTTTACACAAATAATCTATATGATACAAACTTTTAATGAAACCGTGTAATTAAAAATTTTTTAAGTGGTTGAGGATAAATATTTTCAAATCTTATGAGAATAGACAAGAAAAAATCTTTATTTTATAATTCGTGCATTTAATATTTCTTTCTTATAATTTATGCATTAATTTTTTTATTTTTTTAGTATGTTTAAAAAAAAGCATGACCTATAAGTTAAGTTTATCAAAGTGGAAGGTCGTTTTATTTAAGTTTTATAAATACTTTTTAATAAAATATTGAGTATAAGTCATGATAACTTTCTTCTTTTTTTGACCCATAATAAAATAAATTTTATTAACTACAATTAATTGTAGTAAAATGGAAGATCAAGTAGCTTAAATAATTCAACTTAAATAAAAGTTGAAAGAGTTGAAAACACATGATGGAAAATCAGAAGAGACTAAGAATCCTCTGCCTCCATGGAATCAGAACCAGTGGTCAAATCCTCAACAAATCAATATTTTTACGTTGGCCAGAAACTGTAACACAAAAATTGGACCTTGTTTTTCTTGATGCTCCATTTCCAGCACAAGGAAAATCAAGTGTTGAAGGCATTTTTGATCCTCCTTATTATGAATGGTTCCAAGCCAATGAGGTTATTGGGATAATTAATCACATCTTATGCTTGCACTATAAGCTATAGTCGAGAATAAATCCTTTCATCTGTAAATTACAGATGAGGGGATTTGTTGTTGACTATAGCCACATTAACAGTGTTATATCGTGTTGGTGGCTAAATAAAATTTTATTTATTTATTTATTTATTTATGTGCAGGATTACACAGATTATATGAATTTTGAGGAATGCATAGCATATATTGAAGATTACATGCTAAAAGATGGTCCTTTTGATGGTATACTTGGATTCTCTCAGGTATGGTTTAGATTGTTTGGATGCTGCTGAAATATGAAGTTTGTTTCTTTGAGAAAAAATATGCACCGACACTCGCACTCTAACAATATAAAATAGTTTTACACTATTAATGAATAACAATTATGTATTCCGTCACATCACCTCAGTTTTGTTTCTTAATATGACATGAAAATTGAAACTGATAGTGCGTAGCCTTTAAACATTTTTTCTTTTTATTTTGATTGATTAAGAATTAATGTCACTCAGGGAGCTGTTTTAGCATCTGCATTGCCAGGAATGCAAGAACAGGTACTAATTAGCAAAGAAACCCTATAACTTTACTTTTACATTTTAGTGCATGTTTGGATTAATCGCGTTTTTGTGATGATTAATATATGAATGTATTCAATCTTGTTGTTCGTTTACCTTCGACACATATGTAATTATCTTAAATATATAAATTTTTTTTACTCAAAATCAATTTTTCGTAAAATTGATAAAATAATGAATGCTAAATTAGACTAAGTGGTTTTATGTTAAATTACAATTGATTTGATTGAACATTGAAGTGATGATTATTTTAGGGAGTGGCATTTCAGAAGATAAGCAAGATCAAGTTCTTGATTCTAATATCAGGAGCCATGTTTCGTGGGATGAAATATGGAAAACCAAAACTTGCTTCCAATGCATTTTCAAAACCAATTGATTGCCCCTCTCTTCACATTATAGGTAATTTCAAGAACAAAACTCTTCTATTACTTTTAGGGAGATACATTCATATTTACATCTTCTGTTGTTATTTATAGTACTTATTAATATACTTCATTGATATATAATGTGATTAAGGTGAGAGGGATTACCTGAAGCCAGAAAGCATTATTTTGCTAGAGGCTTTTGTCAACCCTGTTTTGATTCATCACCCAAAAGGACATGAAATCCCAAGATTTGGTAAGTCATAAATCATCCCTTACTTAATTGATAATTTTGTGCACTTTAAAAATGTATTTTTCTGAGATGTATTTGGATATTAATTGGTTTTATATATACAACATTTGTTAATTACTTAATTTGGTGTTTGTTTGTTCCAGATGAAAAGAGTCTTGCAACTATGCTTGGTTTTATTGACACAATTCAAGAGATGCTATCATATGGTCACTGCAAGCTATGAAACTTCCAATATATATCCAATCCATGTGGTCACATGATCGTGGGGTTATACCTATAAGTCAACTTCTTATCAAGTAAAATTTAGGCCTTAAATTTGTTTATTGGCTAAGAAAGACTTATGTTTTGCTAAGTCTAATTCGGTCCAACCTATTACCTCCTGTATTAAGTCCGCGAACATAGACACAATGATCAAATTACATCGTTGTAACATTTGAAAATGTTATACCATTTAATAACATTTTAACAAATGATTTTTTTTTCTTTTGTCAAAAAATAATTTATCTAAAGAGTATTAAGATGAGATGATAAAGGATACCTTTTAGGTTAGTTAAAGGTCATGTGTTCAAATCTAGCATTACAAATGCAACATTATGAAAGTCTATTAAAAAAGAGTTAGTTCTATCATATTTTGTGGTCTTACTTCTTTCTAGTGATTTGTTAAATTGTGATGTGTTGTATTATTTTTTTTACATCAGAAATATAAATTATTCCCCTAAGAATTGAATTATGGATCTCCTTTTACTCAACTCACATGTCTCTTGCTCTTACCACTTGAGCTATTTAACAGAGACTTGCTCAAATAACATTAAGTAATTTGTAAAAAAAAAATTGTTTGTACACTAGCTGTAATCCAAATTGCCCTACATGGGTTAGTGGACCAATAAGCTTAGTGATTTATTTTTCATATGGGTAGAGATAGCTCTATATATGTAAGTGAAACCTAAACAAAATTAGAGATAAGGCAACATATTGGCCCATTTGTTGGCAGCCTCTACCCTTGTTAAAATTGAGCCCTATAGGGTTTTGGTTTAGAGGATACACCTTCTTATTATTGTTTTCTTTTTATTTTATCAACGACTCTATTTTTATTGGAGTTTGTTTTCATTACTTACATTATTGTTTATTGGATTAATTTTTTTAAGTATACCAGTCGTTAGGAATTCTATCCAAGTGAATAAGAGGGATGTTGAGAAATGGAACCTCAACCTCAACATATAAAATATAATATCTTTGTCAATTGAACTAAACTCACGAAAATAATTAAATTTTAATTTTAATTAATGAAATGATTTTAATGTTTTTCAACTCACCAAAAAATCAACATTTTTATTTTTTGTTATTGAAGAGTCAACTCATTAGAATTTATGTAAATTATCTTTATAGACCCGAATATAAAATGAAGATAAACTCTTTATAAACAAATTCACTTATGGCAACAAAATATGTGGAGAAAGTTATAAAATATCAAAATTTGCTAAAATGTTGAGTATGTATTGAAATCGCGAAGAACGGATTGGAATGAATGAATAAAAAAAAAGAAAAAAATGGTCTCGGGGGTTTCTGTCAGTTTACGCCTAGGCGTGGGAAGATGGCGTCCAGGCGCACGTGGCAAATCTGATTTTGGCAGTTTCTTGTCTGTTTTTTGCCAGATACGTTTATGTGGATTTTGTTCTTATTTGATAGACATATATATTTTTCTATATATCTGGAGTGCTTTATTCAAATAAAAATAAGGTTGAGAGGATTAGGATTTGCCACACCACAAAAGCTAGAGTTTTATAAAGAATTGCTCTTGGTATAATTCTAAGGGTTTAAGCGAATTATCTTTGGTTCACCTTAGGTAGACTAAACAAAATTGAGTCTCTTGGTCGAGGAAAGAGATTTAGGACCTGGATAGATCTACATGTGCTTAGTGGAAGACTAATTCTTCTAGCCTTTGTTAAGTAAATTTTTTGTAAAGTGACTCATTGTTTCTAGTGGAACGAAAGGGCTGCTATCTCCTCCATAGTAAGTTATTTTGACCGAACTGAGTAAACAAACTATTTCTAGTGGAATTATCTATTATTCCGTCCGTTTCTTTTTAACTGCCATTTTAATACAAAAATTTTGATTTTTTTTAAGTGTCATTTTGATAAATGAAAACTATAAGTTGTCAAAAATATAATTTTTCTCTCAATAATGATATGGAAGATAGTGTATATTGTGCAAAAAAAGAATAAATAATTAATTATTGGAAAGAGAAGATAAGTGTGATTTAAGTAAGGATAGAATTGAAGAAATTTATTTTTACAAAAGCCGTTATCTTAGTTATGGGGTGCGTTTGGTCAGTTAAACACTAAGTATTGAACAGCACAATATAAGATAGAACAACTCAGCACAAGATAAAACAACACAAGACAAAATTTTATGATAGTGAATAATTTTTTGTTTTATACCAAGATAAAACAACACAAGATATGTATTTTGGTATTTTAGACCACTTGTATTATGGACAAAAAGTTGTGCTAGAGTTTAGTAGAGGACAAAAATTTCTGTTTTTGTGATGTCCCTTGCCATCTGATTTGTCCAGTCCCTGAAACAGTTTCACAATCAAACACAGTACAACATGAATTGTCATGTCCAATACCTTGTTTTTTAACAAATCAAATGCACCCATAAAGTTTTTTTTTGCTAGAATGATAGTTAAAAATAAATGGAGAGGGTAATTATTATAATATTATTTTAGAAAAAAAAATGTTTCAGATGAAGACATTCACTATAAAAATAAAAAAGAACCTCCTCTTTTTTCTTAGTGGGTCAGTGATTAATCAATAAAAAAATTAAAAAGAACCTCGTCTTTTTTGTATGACCACATACTTAGTGGAAGCTTTTTGTTTAAATATTTATTGGTCTTCTTCCTTTGCATTAGTCATACAAAAAATACTATTGTAAGAAATTATCTTTTGAAAAATTTACATTGTCAAATTATAAATTTACATTGTCAAATTATATCTTTTTTATGATACGTGGTCGGTGAATAGAATGTATGAGATATTTTGTAGTACTCCTTCCAATTTTAAATATAAGAAATAAATTCTTTTTAAATTCATTTAACAACTAATATATGTGGCTTATAATACATAGACCATATACATTAGTTAATTGTTTAATGAATTTAAAAAGTAATTTGTTTTTTATACTTAGAACCGGATGTATTAGTATCTTATGGGATGAAATCATTTGCTATTAGTCTATGAAGTCTTCCATATATGTGGAAAAAAAGAAGAAGAAAAAATAAAACATACTACCTTCGGTCTTAAATATAAGAGAATTTTTACTTTTTAGGTTTATAGAATGTTTGATGTATTTGGTTCATATTATGGTCCAAATACATCAATCATTCCATGAACCTAAAAAGTAAAAGTTCTCTTATATTTAGGATCGGAGAGAGTACTACAAACTAGGCCGGTGTTTAGGGCCTGACAATGGCCTAATACTAATTAAAATCAATTTCATAATTTTGAGAATTTTTGGGTCGTGGCCTATAGTAGAGGTGGACCACAATAATAGGCCCAAAATGTATAACTTTTGTTTAATGGTTTTAATTCAACCATTCTTTCTAACATTCCACAAAGTGTGAGCATAATGATCCCATTTTTGCACTTTTAGCATCTAATAAGTAAATGCTTTGCACTAAATCAGTAATCATCTTTAGATTGCTATGATTATTGAATATGTAATGTCTTAATCAAGGAATCAACTTAACTGTACATAAAGTATGTTTAGATGACCCACTTATGCACGCGAGAATGTCATTTCTTAAGATTTTGCATTTCATCACTTTATAGTTTCATCTTTAAGTTAAATTAAAGCTGCAAGTAAAAAGTGAAACCAAAGCAATTATATATTTTTACAAGCATGCAATGGTATGGTTTAGCCATTTAAAGCTAATGCTCAACTACTACAAAAATCATGATTTACTTTGAAAGTTAATTGATCTTTAGTCCATAGCTAGTTACAAAATTGAATCAACATAGATAAAAAGTCAATACATGAATAGGAAAAAGTCAATCTTATATTCTTATTTATCAAATTTATTTCTAATTAATGGGTCTATGAATGGTTACATTTTAACAATGTTGCTTTGGAATGGGTTTAAGTTTTCATATAAGCATGCCTTATAAATAATCAGCTTCAATAAGTGTAAGTGTTGGAAAAGTTATTTTACCAATATAGTGTCCAAATTGAGGCCCATTTCCCTTCTATAAATGGATTTAGAATATGCCTTTTCAATGTAAATAGTTGTACATTGACATCAAATAAAAATACAACATTTGCATATCACCCCACTTTTTTAAGGGTATTGAAATTAGTGGGTATGATATAGAAAAATGGTGGTCTTTCATTAGTATAAGACCGTTAAACTTAATAAGATTAAAAAGTTATAACTCATAAGGATACCAAAGTAAAAAATAAATAAGTTCACCAATTGACAAAGTATTAGAAACACATAAGGATCAAATCATGAAACCAAAGTGAATAACTCAAAGAAAATGCTAACAAATATAGGTGCATTTGTTAAAGAAACAAATTAAATATAGTAATACTATCTTAAAATTTGTACATTTAATTTTTTAAAAGTGTAAAATATATGTACTTTTCAATATAAAATTTTCCCATTTTATTTTTTTCACTAATGTATGCACAAGTTAGCATGCTCCTAAATCAAATGACTTATCCTGCATTATGGAATAGAAAATTAAAAAAATGAATTGTGACTAATAAATAAAAATAATCGTAAAAAAAATTAACCCTACAAGGCCAATCCGCCCCGTTTTCTCCTTCCATACATAAAATTATTTTTTACTATTGCATCTATAAGTTTCATCATATCTTATTGATTTAATTGTAAAATTTACTATAGTACAATATTTAGGTATTTTCTTGTGTACCCCACAAAATTTGGGGGTATTTACCCCCAACGACTTAAATTTTTTTAAACCGATATAAATTTTTGTAAAATAAACCGTTGGATTAAAAGTTTATATCATATATATCATTTGTGTAAAATTTTAGACAAATCTAAAATCATTTGATATGTTATTTAAACGCATCAAAATTAACGATTTTTGTGATCTTACTTTTGCATTACTCTTGCATTATTAGTCTATAAGATTATTATCAATATGATTTTTTTGAAAGAAATTAAAAACAACAACCAATTAATACACGCGCCTCTTTATTTTCATGTTTTTGGTTTAAACTGGGTATCTTTGAGCGCAACTGCAGAGACTAAACCTCGAGTTAGATAGCATCATAAAGGGTGACAAAATTCTCTCTCAAAATTTTTTAACACGGTTGTATTCTTAAGATTAGTTTCGACCTCAACCTCTAATTAAACTGTAAAGAAAGTTCTTACCTTTTCATATAAGTGTTCATTATTTCATTTATGTATATGTACTTGGTCCCTTCCCCTTTTCTCTTTTTTACACTTTTTTTTCCTCGCAGTACTGTAGTAGATTACTAGATAGAGTAATTAAGGTTGGTTAGGGAACATGAGTGTGTTTACCAACAATCCCATTTTTATGAAACAGTGTCATAGTGTTTCTTTTGTACTACAACAGTGCCTCAACTATTTAAACAAGTTTATATTATGGTATTGTCACAAACCAAAAGTATGCTGTATGTAATTCAACTGTTCCACTAGATCATTGTTCTTTCACTAATCATCATTCGGTAGTTTGCTTCCCTATCAATCAAACAAATATCGTTGGTAAGTTCATGTCGGTGTGCTCTATCTCTATCTATATGTGACCTTAATTTGCCTTGACTTTGTGATATTAATATTCTTATGTTTCAACATCAGTGTGTATTTATGGGGCCATGAATAATATAAAGAACACACTTTGGAGTTTAACCATAGGATTTGTTCTCATTGCCTCTTTAATTAATCTTTATTGCATATATAGGTGGGAGGGACAACTTAGGTAGACATGCATGCTACCACAAATTTATAATATAGTAAAAATATTTTGAAATTTGTATAATTGATAATTTTAAAATATAAAAAAAATGGTTTATTAAATGTAAAAGTTATTTTTCTTTTGTTAACTAGTCTCATGGATATAGGGAAGTTCATATCCGAACTAATCTAAAAATAAAAGTGCAAATTTAATCAATCCAAATTAAAAATCGTAAAAAATTGTATTTAGTTAAAACTACACGGACAATTTTTCTGCTAAACCATGCGGTTTGATTAGGTTGGCGGTTTTCATTTCAGAAAATTTAACATAGTAACAACTAGTAATCAACATAGTACATAGTCCAACTTATTAGCAACTAGCAAGCCAAATCTAAATTTGGTTTATAAAATAGAAGATTGTCAAAACATATTATTTCACGCGATCGCTAGATCTATAATGTTGGTATTAAAAATAAATTCTTTTAATAAGATATCAGTTTTTTTAGAATATATATGCAATTTCTATATATGCATATTATATATGTAAACAATAAGATAATATTTCTCATGTTTATTTTGTAATAAGTTAGTAATATTATCATATTTTTAATATCACGATAAACCACAAAAATTGAATTCAATCCAAACCGTTACTTTGGTTTGGATTGATTGAATGGTCTTTTAAAAATCAACCGAATCAAACCAAAATGCTTACATTTTTATTTTATGGTTTGGATGACTTTTATGTTCAAAACCAACCAAAACCGCACTATGATGAACACCTCTACATGAACTCATGGAGGCATAGGTAACATTACCTTAAATTTATTTAAATTTAATAAGTTTTTACTACTTATAATGTGAACGAATTTTGTTTTATCTTTTATACATTTTTTTTATTATCCTCTACTATATTGTAAAGATTCCTTAATTTACACTTTTTTGTTAACTTATTCCTGATGTAGCAGACAAAACTCAATTATCACGTCAACAAAAATCAACATAAAGAGTAAATGATGGCATCTTTACAATACAAAGTACTGATAATAAAAAAATAATTGTAGATGATCAATCAGTAAATTAAAATTCGTCTATATCATAGATAAATAAAAGTTTTTTTTTTTGGTACAACAGAAAGAAAGATAAATAAAAGTCTATTATAACCCAATTTATTTGTGAGTGTTTTCATTTTAAAATATCGGTTTTTGAAAATAAATAAAAAAAGACACGATCATGTCATAATTAAGATGTTTGATGAAAATATAATGTCCAAATTCAAATGTTGCTTTTAGCTTAAAAAACTCTCTAAAATCCCAAGAGTATTAGAAAGTGGACTAATTAAGGCTAGCCGTGAGAAAATATTTAAGATTTCAGGGGCATGAAAGTGCAAATATCATAAATTAACACACGGTGATCATGATGCAAAGGGATGGTGTGTATGTTTGTGAGGAATTTGATTACACGCAAGAAGTAAATAGTCACATGTTAGGGATCTTCCATTTTGATGTAAGCTGAATGCAAGTGGAACGAGCATTTGACTCTGTCACCACAAATACAGTAACATATGATTAATTTTCATTTTTTATTTGGTAAAAATAACGTATTGTAGTAGTATTAATTTTATTGAAGTTAGATTTCAGCAAAGATATACTACTACTCAGAAATCAATCTTACATCGAAAAAACTTACATTTCTTAAATTAATAAGTCTCAAGTTTAAGTACTCCCTCATTTCCTTTTTATAAGATTTTGTTTTGACAAAATTGCACTATTCACTCATTTTATTTTCACTGTATTTTTCTTAATAATACATAGAAGTAATATTAGCATATAAGAACTTGTTTGATTTATTTTGATGAGTACTTTCAAAATATCAAGTTTTTATAATTTTTACAAATATCAAGTTTTTATAATTTTTACTATTAGATAATTAAATATATTTATGATCAAAATTATGCATTGGCGTATGTGCACTGGTTAAACAGGATCTTATATTTAGAGACGGAGGGAGTATTATGAAAGGAAGAAAAAAAATTGAAAGAGAAAAATTTACTATAAATAATTAAATAGATTTTTTGATCAAAATTAATTATTAATAAAATTGATAATAAGTAGTAACACTAATAACATAACCAGCTATAATTATTATTTTTTATAAAAAAAACCAGCTATAAAAAAACTCTAACAAAATTAAGAAAAGAGCAAACAACACTTTTTAACGCATCCAAAATCACAACCAAAGTTTCAAAACATTCATTTCTATTAGTTGATTGTTCATATGCATTCCAACAAATTAATATAGAACACATAATTTAGATTGCGTGTCCTTCCCAACATCGGTCTAAGGGGTGTAATTAAGAAGCTCAAGCAAAAACTTTAGACCACGAAATTTTGACAATATAACATCAAAATTTTCTTTGATTTGGCATACTTCTCTCTGTTATATTTGGTAGGTTAGAAACGCAACCATTTTTGCGGATGCGCCATTTAATCTAAAGAAGGTGTTGGAGACTATTAAGGTGACTAGATGATAGTGGAATCTAGCTCAGTTGAAGATCTCGCCTTGCACGTACTATAAGTGACATTGAAACTCCAGGACTTGCCTTACTTGATGGCGAGGAAGTGGTGGGAGGGTTGGTCTTTGTTTGTTGCTAGGGTTTGGCTTGAGCCGTTGTTTTTGCTTTGTGGATTTGTTGCTTTTTTTGTTTTATTTTTTTGCTTGGGCTCCTCTTGTACTCCTTGTTATAGAATTGTTTTATAAAATTTGCTATTTAAAAAAAAACATCAAAAGGTCATTTTAAATTGAGGCTTTTTAATTTAAAAATAACATTTATTAATTTTTTCTTAAAAAAAATGTCATTTAGAAAGTTTTCATAATCATTTTTATTTAACATTTTTTTCCTTTAAATGGTAATAAAACTTATACATTTAATCTTTATTGAGATCTTGTGCTATAAAATAAAATTATATTAATTCAAGTTGCGATATGTAGAGATTCAAAGGTTATATTGTTTGATTTCTTGAAGAACTGTAAATTTATAATCTCATTTTCACAATATTTTTTAGAAAGGTCATAATAATTTTTCCGAAATCTTTTTTCTATTATTAACCAAGGAACTTGTTATTGATGATAGACATTTTTTCTTAGTAATTTTTCTTTTAGAAGTCTAAAGTTTTTGTTTGGGTTGCCTTATCTTTGGACCGACTTTAATAAATTTAAAAAAGTTAAAATATCACAATACAATTTTTTTTTTTTGAAGCATATCACAATACAATTTTAAAATTGTATTAGATTACCACAATAAAGAAACTTAAATTAAATACATGTACCAAAAAAAAAACTTAAATACATAAACTTTTATATTGTTATATCACTATATAAAAAAATGCATATTTCATTCAGAATAGGATAATTAAATGAAAAGGAATATTCACTATTTTAAAAATATATACACTTAAAAATTCTATGAAATTCCCATTTAATAAATTTATTAACTATTGTTATTCTGTTCTACTACCCTTTTTGTTC
The DNA here is from genome assembly GCA_951804385.1 of Trifolium dubium. Taxonomy (NCBI): domain Eukaryota; kingdom Viridiplantae; phylum Streptophyta; class Magnoliopsida; order Fabales; family Fabaceae; genus Trifolium; species Trifolium dubium. The sequence goes on from OX638067.1 coordinate 38,064,693, forward strand.
CCTCTCAAGTGTTATATCCATATATATCCATAATGTAAACAATGTTGTATATTTCACCTTCCATGTGTGTACCCTTTGCTTGAAAAATTCCTTTCATAGCAAAAAATGTCCTTTCAACATCTCACTCTACTTGCAAGCTGCATATATATCTATTTTTTTTTAACACAAACGTATTATTATAATTATAATTATAATTTTTCAGGTTTTTGCATAAAACAAATCATAAATCAGTGCAAAAAAAACTACAGAATAAAAGCGCAGTATACATAAGTGAAACACTAATAAAAAATATCAAAACATACATCATCTAATAGATGTCCATTTCTAATCTACAATTTTACACCTTCCATCCATGTGTATTTAGTTTTTTACAAACTACAATTTATTTATTTATTTATTTTGTAAAATAACTTAATAGTTAGAATTCATCTTTTTAAAAGGTAGTAACTGGTCGTATCAGAATTTGAAATCTAATCCTACGTACACATTACGTGGAATGTTTTTACCAATATCAATTGAGCTAAATTCACTTGGGACTTTCCATATTACTCTCTTCGTCCCAAAATTATTGTCCTTTTAACTTTTTAGTTTTGTCTCAAAATAATTCTTTTTTTCAGAAATCAATGTAAAATTAATGTTATATTACCATTTGTACTCTTACAAAAATTAGAACATTAATTAAATATATTCTCTCTTTCTTAATAAAGTAAGGATAAAAACAAACTTAATCTATCAATTTTTGTTGTTTATTAATCCACGTGCATAACTCTAAAAGACAATAATTTTAGAATAGAGGGAGTACAGTTTATCGTTGTGACTTTGATATGGACATTTTTAAATGAGACTGTATCTTACAGTGTATGTTTTGTTTCAATTCTAAATGAGTTAAAATTGATTATGTATGTGTAAAATTGATTCTGACATGTTTGGTTTTTGTAAAGTAGAATTGATTATATCTCTAGAATTGATCCTGCTTGAAGCTAGAAATTGTAGCTTCTAGTTTTAGAATTGATTTTTATACTGAAATTTACTATTCATCTCACTTTTAATTGAGTGTATCCAAACATAAATCAATTCTGCTAAACTCAATTCTGATATATTACTCCCTCCGTCTCAAAATGTAAGAGAAAAAAACTTAATTTTTTTGTCCCAAAATGTAAGAGAAAAAATTCAAACATTTATCTTTTCAATAAAAGTTTACTCTCTCTCTTACTTTTTCTATAACCAATAACCAATAAAAATTGTTTTTACATCTTTCATACAACTTTTTTCAAAAAAATATACTTTCAATCATTATATTTTACTTTTTCTTAATAAGTGTGATTTTTGTTTTTCTTATTATATTTCGGGACGGATGGAGTACATTGCATAAGAGATTGCTTCTATGCCATGAAGACATTGCTTGATTCCAGTAGTAATTTTATTTGAAATACAGTAAATTAATACTACCTCTATCCCAAATTATAAGACTCATTTTGATCACTGCACGTTCGTCAATGCATAATTTTGATCACTAATATCTTTAATTGTGCATAAATAAAAATTATAAAAATTTAATATCTTGAAAATACTCATCAAAACGAATCAAATAAGATTTTTTTATATGTTAATATTTATACCTATAAATTATGAAAAAAATACGGTCAAAGTAAGATACTACCTCCGTCCCAATATATAAGACCCTTTTTGACTAAATGACACTATTCATGTATCTTACTTTGACCGTATTTTTCTCATAATTTATAGATATAAATATTAACATATAAGATCTTGTTCGATTCGTCTTGAAGAGTATTTTCAAGATATCAAATTTTTATAATTTTTATTAATGTACAATTCAAGATATTAGTGATTAAAATTGTGCATTGACGAACGTACAGTGGTCAAAATGATTCTTATAATTTGGGACGGAGGTAGTATATAAATAATATCATTTAGTCAAAATGAATTTTATATATTAGAACGAAGGGAGTACTAGCAATATGGTTGAGGGATGAATTAGTAATATATACTATACTAGGGGTGATCATATCCGAACCAATCCAAAAGTAAAACCGCAAACCGAACCAATTCAAACCGAAACCGCAAAAAACCGCATTTAATTAAAACCGCACGGATCATTTTTCTACTAAACCGCACGGTTTGGTTTGGTTCGCGGTTTTCATTTCATAAAACCGTACTAAATCGAACCAAATCGCAATACTTAACTTAACTATATCAACTATAAACAATCAACCTATTACACAATACAACTTAACAAGCTCAATCAAAATTGAGTCTATAAAATAGTAGATTGTTAAAATATGTCAGTTTACACGATTAAGAACTATAATGTTGTTATTAAAAATAAACTCTTTTTATAAAATATAGAAAAGTTTTAGGATATATGCAATTTCTGTATATACGTATTATTTTATGTAAAAGTAAACAATAAAATACTAATAATTTTACGTTTATTTTGTTATAAGTTGATAATATTTTCATATTTTTATATCTCGATAAACCGCGGCGACTGAACCGCACCAAGCTGCATTGGTTTGGTTTGATTTGGATGACTTTTTAAAATTCAACCAAACCAAACCAAACCGCATGTATTTTTATCTTGCGGTTCGGCTGATTTTTTGGGTCAAAACCGAACCAAACCGCACGCGATCACCCCTATACTATACTACTACTATAGTACTAATAGTGGTGTTGCGAGAAGCAAGCTGAATTATGGGGCCACAGTTTTCAGTGTAGTATATACGACAAGATGTACGTATGTATACGTGTGTTTTTGTTTGTTTCATTCAGTACTACTACTACAACAGTGTGTATGAGAGAGAAAAGCTGGTGAAGAATATCATAGAAATATGCAAATTCACGGTCTTCCTATTCTTTTTTTTGTCTTGTCAACATCTCTTTCTCTTTTTCCTCAAATCTCTCTCTCTCTCTCTCTCTCAACCTCCACGCACGGAGAGAAGAGTAGAAGACAGAAAAACTTTTAATTTTAACTCCTTTATCCATCATCATACTATATTCTTCTGTAATGTCACTGTGTGTCCATTTTTGAAAAATGAAAAAAAATTAGAAAAGTGAATGAAGAATTGCGTCATGGCATTATAGCTAGCGTGCAAGGGAAGTGAAGATTCATTTCATCGTTAGTTTCATTCATGGTCCTCGTTAGACTTAGAGGTGGTAAGATTCAACCCAATTTGAATATTCTTTTCAATCCAATGGTTTTGAATTGGTCCCAACCTTATGTCCCAAGTAAATTTTTTTAACAAAAAGAACCATCCTAAAAATATAATATCGGGTTATAGATAATGTGTTTAGATACAAAATCTAACAAATGGACATATTGTGTTTAGATGCATACATACTCGGTCTCAAAAGTATAAGAGAAAATAATCATAGAATATTAATGTACTCCTATTTGGTTAAGATTTGGACTAAATATATCAACTTTATTTTACTATATGATAAAGTGTGCTATTATATGTATCAATACACACAATTAAATATTAGTACTTCGTGGTATCCTAAGATAGCAATATTTAGGAATTGAATTCACTGTTAATAGTTGATTGATTAACAAAGAAAAATAAACACATTGCAAGAGAGAAAAAAAAATAAAAATAAATGATTGAGATGAAAATAGGACGGAAACATGGGAGAAAGAACTGGAGAGGATTAAAATCCAACATTTAGAGGCTAAAATTATAGTATCTATAGCACTTCAACTCAACCAATTAAAGCCAAGTTGCATCACGAGCAAAAATGACGAGACAACTGACGCACACCAAATGTAGATCAATTCATTCGATCAACCCACGGTCCAACTATGCGCTTTTGAATTGTAGCAACCTAAATGTATGCTATTGGAATTCGAACTATTGCAATTGTTGGCGCCATATACTTGTTATCTAAATGAATTTTTGTTAAGAGATTTAGATTGTATAGTTTCAATTACAAAACTCAATGGATATGATATTTTTATTTATTTACACTATATTATATATATGTCTTGTTAAAATTGGATAATTGGCGCTCGCAATGTCTTCTTTAGATGCGGTAGCCATGCCCATGTCTCAACTTCCTCGATAGAGTTGAACCCTACTTCTATATCACTTGTTGCTACCATAGCAGGTCACTATCATACCATCGAAAATTGAGATAGGGCATAAATTTTAATGATGCGTAGCCTACACAAGGTCTTAGTATTATCCAACGAAGTATCATTAATCTATAAACAAAAAAAAATTCACTATGTGAATCTATCAAGCATGTACTTATAAGCTATATGGTTGATTTATTTTTAGCTAAATTTCACTTGTACACTAATGATCGTTTTCAAAATTGCCTAATATGGAAATATTAAAACAATTTTTGCTTAATATGGAAATGACACAAAAAACACATTCATTTTTCGATGGATTAATCACTTTGAATATTTTAAGAGGATTAGCACGAATCCTCTCTCTTTTCTCCTTATCTTTTTCCATGCACTGGTGTGTTTTGTAATTAGTGTCTTTATTTATTTTTATTTTTTATTGCTTGTTTTGGTTAAAGTTTCTTTTCTGACTCAATGAAATGATAGAAAGGTTAAAACGCTTGACTATTTAAATTTGCTTGCGATTATATGAAGCGACAATGGATTCAGACCATGACATGTGCCCAGTAATCACTGATCACAATTATCTTCATTGTCTTTTTTGAGTGAATAATATTACTTTACTCCCTCCCTTCCATTTTAAGTGTTATAGTTGACTAAATCACACACTTTAATAAAAGTATGTAAAAAAAGTGTGTAAAAGAAAAAAAAAGAATATGACTTTTATTGATAGTAGACATTAGAATACTAAAAAAATATATTTTTGAGTGTACTTTTTCTCTTACCCAACAATTGCTTTAAGGGATAAAATAAGAAAAATTAATGTTATACATAATATATGACACTTATTTTGGAACAAACAATTTTGGCAAATATGACACTTATTTTGAAACGGAGGAAGTAGTATTTTCCCTTAATACGTCAAAATTACATTATCTAGTTTTGATAGTAATTAAAGTTTATTGCATTGCATATTTACCTGAATAAAAAGTTTATAGTTTATTCCGTCACCGTTCCATTATACTATAACGAATTTTTTTTTTTAAATATAAGAGAAAAAACATATATATATTTATCTCTTTAAAAAGAGTAAAAATTTCATTTTTATTTTTTTTATTAACAATAAAAATTAATTTTATATCTTTCTATGATATTATTTTCAAACAAACTAAAAAAACATATTTTCAACTATTATATTTGACTTTTTCTTAATAATGTAATTTTTGTTTTTTCTCTTATAATACAATGTTAGATATGCTTCAATTCAATAGTCTTCGGAAAGAAATAATAATAAATATAGTTATTGGTTTTTTAATGTATGAATTGTTTTTTTGTTGTCATTATTATCTTTAGATATATAATTATCAAAATAGCAAACAAACTTTCAATGGCTTACTATTTATTTGTAATTTTAAAGATTAAATTGATGAATAAAACATACATTTGAAAATTAAATTATTTATCTAAAAATGATTTGAAGAGTAAAATAATTATTCAAGAGCATTTGAATGAGATGGTAAGTTGGAAGAGAAAGTTTTGTCACTGTTTGTGATCATACGTAATTCGAGGAATTAATCTATACAATTGCGCACAAAAGATACTTGATTCAAATCAAGAAAAGTAAAATAATTGGTAAAAATATATAATTATAAATGTATTGAAATGAAATATATTCGGTGATTTGTACAATAAATATAAATTGAATAAAAAATTATTTGTAAAGTAAATATAAAATGATAAATGAACTTATATGAGTCTTGTTAACATGTGTCATTGTGACACATGTTAAGAATTCAAAAATAGAAATATTTTTTTGATGTTTGTATTTTTAATTTAAAAAATTTAAAAATTAAAATAAATGTTTCTTAATTATCTAGCGAGGGATTAGTCACTGCGTTCGGCGGTGGATACTCTGGTCTCGACCAAAAAAATAAATGCTTCTCATATGATCTATGAAGCTCCAATACTCCAAAATTGATCGAGTATCGTGTCAGATACCGTATCTGATATCGATACGCGTCAGATACTTCCCGATATGTATTGGAGAAGTATCCAATGATTAAATTTTATTTTTTAAATAAAAGAATTCTGACACTTTTGCGATACTATTTGTCTGATATTTCTCGATACGTATTTTGGTTCATTCTCGTAACGTATCAGAGAAGTATTCCATGTTTATATTTTATTTATTCTTTGAAAAAAAATAAAATGAATCCAAAAAGGTCTAAAGATATGGTATATGTGCATACAAATTTTCAACTTTAGTGAAAGAAATATGAAGAATATATCCAATGAGTGATAAGATTATAGGACATTAATAGAGATGCGTATGACTCACTTTTTAGATAGTACTAAAGATATTTAAATTCACTAGTTTTGATAATTTTAATAATATAAATATTTTTTTATAATTAATTTTAGTTATTTTATATATTTTACATTTATATATTTAATTTTCATTAATATTATAACCGTATGATATTCACGTTGTATCTAGTATCCGGGTTTCATAGCTTAGGATGGTTTAAAAAAATGATACATTTAATTACAAATTTGTATTAGATAATGAATTTTAATTGCTTAATTTTTTTTATATATTTTAAGATGGAGAGAATATACAACAAACAAGCATTGGTGATTTGATGGCAATTTTATCCAAGGGCAGGGGTCATAACTCACAAGTATTATGCAATCCAAGAGTTCATGATAATGTACCAAACAAAGGTAGGGAGTCGTGGAACCCCTTTATGCATCCATTACTGGGGGCCTTTTATTAATTTGGCGTGATTATATCCCATGCCCCATCAGTCATCACCTTTAAAATATAATTTGTTGAGATTGAAGTATTTATTGTTGAATATTATGTCTAATTCTTTGCTAAATTAGATTTATTTTAAAGAGTAAGATATTTGACTCAGAGACTTAAAGCTGTTTTATGATGATCAATTTCTCGAGCATTGGTTAAGGGATGAAGGGTCCTAACCGGGCAACTTCACATGCTTATAATTTTTTTAGTAGTTAATTTTATTGATAAATTAGGCCAACATAACTTTGTCTAACATGCTCAAGTTGTAGTTGTTTAAATGGCGCACGATGCAAAAGTCGTAAATAACACTATAATAAATATGAATTTTATAAAATTTACTGTTGAATTGAAGGTTTATATTATATAGGTCAACTATGTCAAATTCTATAAAAATTGAAAATTGTTTCGTATTTTATTAAGACATATCTAACTTAACACTTTATGAATTTTAATCGAATATCGTTAAGTTACGTTGATGGATCTTAATAACTTATAAAATGATTTTTAATTTTCCATAATAAAATTAAATTCAATAATAAAATTTGTATTGATTATAGCGTTATTCAAGATTTGTGTATTGTACACCTGCATTTGATCAACTTATACACCGTAGACATTGTCGGCCAAAGTACATAATGTTGGAAATTGAATGGAAATGAGGAAAAAAATAATTTGGTAACTTGCTATGATATATACACAAGTGATTTACTCTTTGGTGTGAATTTGAAAAGTTGTAAAGTCCTACATTGGTAGGACTGCATATTTTAAAAGTGTTTATATATCTCTAGAGCACTATAGGAGTGTGCCCCAAGAGTTATAGAGTTTTGTGAAATGGAGAAAACGCAATCAACATTGACCATCACGCGCACGCCGCCGCCCATCCTGATCGGATCTGGGCCTTGGCCTTTGCGCGTACTTGTGTGTTGTATTATTTTTGGTGACTGAAAAAATAATAATTTTTATTTTTTTGCGTTTCTCAACCCGTTAAATTGAGCACATGACAAATGTGTAAAGACCAAGTCAGGAACTGTTTTGCCTTGCTGAGTCAGCATATCCGTTCCAGACAAATTTATCATATAGATCATTTGTGTAAAATTTCAGACAAATCTAAAATCTTGTGATATGTTAATAAGACACATCAAAATTAACGGTTTGTTTGATTGTTTTAAACATCGTTAATCTTTATGTGTCTCAATAACATATTAAATAATTTTACATTTGTCTGAAACTTTACAAATGATCTATATAATATAAATTTTCAATTAAACGATGTATTTTAATAAAACTTATATCGATTAAAAAAAAAATTAGTGGTGAAAGGGTAAATACCATCACTTTTTTTTTTGAAGCATGAAGGAATATTATTGTATTATCTCAAATACGGTTTCATAATTTTATTACTATTTTTTATTTTTGAAATTCGCTCTATTTTTTATTTTTTATTACTATTATCTCAAATACCGTTTCATAAAATGAGATTAATATAAAGCAGTTTTAAAGTTTTGGGTCAACTATTCCACCAATCGAAATGCTTCCAATCTAGCGAAAAATTAATCACTCTATTTAGTGATGTATATTCCGGTCTCAATCACAAATGAGATTAAATATGAAATGCATGATGACGCAAAAATGAAAACCGGTCACTTATGTTGGAGAAGACCAGCTGAAGCTTTTACACATTTTATATTCTCCAACAAATATCAATGAATTCTTGTGTCCTTGTCCTTGTCTATCTCCTTTACATCTATGACTATGGCTATGCTAGTCTATAGAGTAACCCACATTATCTCCATTTGATTCCTCCCATGTAGGAGAGAACGAACGCAAAACAAATCTTACTACATACATAGTAGTACAGTATGTCTGTCTGATATTTGACGCGCAACCACACGCGCCACCGTGAAGAGGTCACATCGGCGTCAGGTACGGGAATGCGTGAACCATGGAACCAGTCACCCTGAAATTAGCTTACACTTATAATAACAGCTTTAAGTTTCACTCTACTGTTTTCTCTTTGCCATTTCTCTCTTTCCATTTACAGAGTACTTTATTTTTTATTTTTTATTTGTTTTGTATTCTATTTTTAAATTTTAGGCTTTAATAATGTTCAGATCCATGTAAGTTTGCGTTTTTTTATATAAATTCTTGTAAATTTTTTTGTTTTAAGTAAGTCTCTGCAATTATATATTTTTTAAAAATTAGTCCCTAAAGTCAAAATCCGCAGGAAAATCTGCAGTTATTGTGCAGATTTTCCTTCAAATTTCCCTGCGAATTTTGACTTTAGGAACTAATTTCAAAAAAATATATAATGCAGGGACTTAATTAAAAAAAAAACTTATAGAAACTTATATAAAAAAACGCGAAATAAAGGACTTAAACATTATTTAAGCCTAAATTTTATCCTCCTATTTTTTTTTAATTTCTGTTTTTATTTATTTATAATAGACAAAATTATAAAATCGTTATAAGCACACATACAAAGACATAAATTGGAGAGATCGGAAATTGAAATCTGATCATCATGGGCGTTGATTAGACTAACACATTAAAATTTTAAATTAATAAGTAAATAGATATTTTATGAAGAAAATAATATTTCATACCATTTAAGAAATTATAATAATTAATATTATTATCAAATTTTATATTTTTTAATTTTTTTACTCATAACATAACTGTGAATATTGAATTTTTTAATAAAAAATTTAAAATTAGTATAGTACTTATAAAAATGAAATTAGTATGATATTTTGATTGGATTTAGTGTTGAAG